>CM031378.1:18484527-19029853 GCA_018208015.1 Medicago ruthenica
GATGCAGTTCGGTGCAGAAAAAAGGAGCTTAAATTTGTGTGTGTGTGTGTGTGAGAGAGAGAGAGAGAGAGAGAGAGAGAGAGAGAGAGAGAGAGAGAGAGAGAGAGAGAGAGAGAGAGAGAGAGAGAGAGAGAGAGAGAGAGCATATCTCACATCCACTATCATTGAGTCTTTACGAGAGATTACGAATATCCAACAANATTAGCCCCAATTGTTCTAGATGAAATATCCCTAACTTCTAACTTCTCCTCTCAACCCTCAATGATTTTTGCTAGGCATGGGCATGGTTTGGTTTTGAACAAAACTAAACCATGCTAACGGTTCAAGAAAACTGAACCAAATCGTTTGTGCTATAGGACGAACCGAATCAAACCAGAGTTATAGCTCGGTTAACCGTTTTGTTTTCTACAAACCAAATTGAACCGAACCTTAATCAATATTTTGAACCGAACTGTATTTTTTGGTCATTTTGCGAACCGAATTGTATTTTTTTTGTCCCTTTTCACAAATTGGAATTGTGCTATTGGTATTAAGACTTTTTATGAATTAAATCACACTAGTTATTAATTTTTTGTGGTTTTACTAGTCTTACTTTTCATGTACCTATATATTAATTTTAGAAATATCATATATGAATTACTAATTTAGAATTATTAATTTTTTGTACACTAGTTAATAAAAAAATGTTTAGAACCTATTTAAAGATTTCATTCATAGAAAAGTACTAATTTGATTCAAAATAGTTCGGTTCTGTTCAAAACGGTTTGGTTCAATTTAAAATGGTTCAGTTATAGTTCAAAAGCTGTCATTAAATCAATTGTTCGGATCGCGAACCGCTGTAATGATTTAGTTAATTTTGGCTCGGTTGAGCGGTTCAGTTTAGTTTATGGTTCTTTTTTCCCACCCCTTATTTTCGCTTTAGCATTCAATAGAGAAATAGTGAATTCTCTCCCTATTCTCTAATGATTCATGATGATCCAAGGTGTTTACAATTTGTTCTCAACCCAACCTAACAAATATTTTTCTGAGTTTTCACATTCTGTTACACGATTGTGCACTTCAGCTCTTATTAAAGGGACAAAAGTCCTGATGGGGGTTTTGAATCAACATTATAATACTTTTTACTATAATTTGAATGAATCTATGCATGAAGCAACCTTCGTGAGACAGGAACAAAGTTGTGATCGATTTGAATCGCATGCAAAGTTGATTCGTATCCCTTAGTCCAAAATGTAACCAACGAGTAATTTTGAGTAGCATGATTTGAGTCTATTATGCGTTTGTATTCTAATGTTGCTCTCCAGCGTGTTAGTACATTCTTCCTCTAAAAAACTAAGATTAGTGCATTCTGTTTTAATTTTTTGACAAAAGATATTAGTGCATTCTTTCTTGGATGTTGATTTAATGTAGACGTATTTTTAGGTGCTTCTCAAATGTTAGTTTCTACACAAATTTTGATATTGAATATAATATGAACCTCAAACAATAATTTATTGATTTCCTTCAAGTAAATAGTTTATTGATTCTTACCATTTTTAGTAAAAAATGAATTTTATAATAATATTATATGGATAATGTTTTTAAAAAATTTATTAAAAATAGTAAGATTCAACTTTTTTTTTTTTGGTACAAAGTAAGATTCAACTTTAGATCACACATATATTAAACGCGCCTCCTCGAATATATAAACATACAATTCAATTTTTTTTCTCTAACCTAAGATGAAAATATGTTATAGCTTGTGATGTATTTTATATGGTGGTGAATATACGGGGTCGGGTGTTTGTGTGTCAAAGTAGTATCTCTCTTTCTCGCATTTGCTACCATCGCAAATTGCAAGTCGTATTTTGAATATTGTGGGATTAAGTTAGAGAATGTAACTATAATCAAATTTCAAACTCTAATAAAGAAGAAAATACTAAAATAACAACTTTTAATATATATTAATTGCATTTGTTTCTACAATGACAAATATTTATATTTAAAAAATTAATTCTATAAAATCAATTTAGATAAATAAAATTGAGTAATTAAGTGTAAAATGATTTATGTTATAATATATTTATGTAAAAGTTGATCGGGTAATACATTTGAGGTAGGGATGTCAATGAGTACTCTATGTGCAGGGTACTACAGTGCCCTTCCCCATACCCGCGTCTGTAAAAAATACCCGTACCCGAGTCTGTACCCTTGTGGGTAACAATTTTAGAGCCTTTCCCCATACCCTATGGGTACCTAAGTGCTCATACCCGCACCCATTACGCGCACTTTAATTATGAAAAGACACTAAAAATTTCACAATTGAAATAAAACTATCGTCCAAATTAAAAGTTTTCAAATCAACTCATAAAATAGTACGAATCGTAGTATTTAGCCAAATAAAAACATCCAAAATATCCCTAAAAAATTTTACACTGGTTACTTAATTAAGTAGTTTTTAGGTTTAGGTTTAGGCTTAAATAACTAAATAAATTAATTAATTATACACTAAAAATAAATAAATTATTTATCATATTATATAAATATGTATATGCGGGTTGCGGGACTGGGCAGTATAGTACCCTTAACTGTGCCTATACCCATTTGAATATGAGGGTAATTACCCGAACCCAAGCCCGAACCCATGAAGACGGGGTTTTACCCTACCCATTGTGGGTATTTTTTGCGGGTACCCATCGATAGGGATGGGAATAGGCTAGGCCAGCCTACAGGCGCCTACGACCTAGCCTACGACAGGCCAGGTCAGGCCAAGCTTTTTTCTTAAATAGAGAAGGCCTAGACTTTTTTAGAAGCCTATTTAGCTTAAAAGGCCAGGCCACAGACCATTCAAAAAGCCTCTTAAGCCTATTAGACCGGCCTATTTAAGTAAATATGATTAATATTATTTATTATTATAATATATTTTGTATTTTGAATTAAAATATAAATTCGTTAGTAATTTAAGCTTATTAGTATACATTGATTTTTAGCAATACAAATGTATTATTATAAACTAGAATTGAAATATGATGCAATATATAGTTAAATTCCCTAAAAACTCATGTTGATTACTAAAAGAGAGTTTAATCTAATTGATCTATTAGTTCGCTAATCTATTTAAGCTTAGATCACATTGCTTACTTAAAGATGTTCATATGATATAGGCTTTTAAACATGCTAGCAGGCCTTATCAGGCTTTCAGAAGGCCAGACTCAGGCCTCAAAAGTAAGCCTATGACAGGTCGCAGGCCAGACTTAGGCCTTAAAAAATTTGGCAAGCCAGGCTTAGGTCTTGCAAAGCCTAGCTCGGCCTAGCCTATTCCCAACACTACCCATCGAGACTAGGTCCAATTGTCATCCCTAATTTGAGGCTTAAAATTGATTGCAGAGACAAAAATTTAAACTAAAGTTTCAAGTTAAATCAACTAGACAAAAATAAGTTTATTCGAGAACATCTAAATATATTAAAACCATCTCTACACCTCTGAAATCAATTTTGTGATCTCCTCCCAAAATGGAATGAATTTTACAATGACATTTTTGTCTATCAGGAAAAAAAAATTAAATCATCCAAAATTGATTAATAATTATGTAATATGCAAATGTGGCAAGTGCAATAAATTATTACTGTAGAGATACATCCATACATTACCTAACTACAATCACCACCATTTACGAGAGATTCAATTTCCACATGCATCTGTTTTCTATAGTACCAAAAATTGTCATTTGAGTCCAAAACCGCAGCGACACATAACCCATATTTACTGCATATATATAAATGCACTTTAATCGAGAAATATATGAGACCACACCACATCCCAAAGTAACAACATAGATGCCACTAAAGAAGCTTCGTACACATTACATTCTCTTGTTCCTTTCAAATTTGTTGCAATAAAACGAAAAAGGACAAAAGGAAACAACATGCCATGCGATGTGTGGATGCTAGCAATTAGCTAACTAGCCAAACCACCTTCTACCTTTTAGGTTTCGAGAAAGAAGCTGCAGCCACCAGCAGGTATGTATCTACACATGTGCTATCGCTATACAAAACGTTTGAGAATCTGTCTTATCATGTTACTATATTGCTAAATTTGTGTATGTATTTTTTCTTGAAGAAATATACATATTTTATTGAAAAAGACTCTCATAGCTCACATTGAGAATAGATTATTAGATATAAAAATTTATGGGACCAATCAAAATTGTTGATATCCTAAATGCCAGTTAGAAATATTGCATTAGATTAATGTGTGGTGTGTTATCTGTTTGTGTGGTTAATCAAACTTAATAGTGTTTGATGTGATAGAATATTGTGTGAAAAACGCACCTTTCATGATGAAAATAAATAGTAGCAACTCTTATCTTATATGTTATTTTGCGATGATGAGTTAGACGTCATATGAAAATAATATATTTGTTGATATACATTGCATAGAATATTAGATAATGAGTAAGATATAAAGGAGAAGACTTATATACCTAATGTCTTAAAGTTTTGTATGAAGATGTGATGTCTAAATTCACTTGTGCGGTTGCTCTCTTATCTCGATGTGTCGATCTACCATGTATGCTCCCTTGAAAGTCTCAACATTGGTATTAGAGTCTGATTCGATTTGTTGGGGGAGAAGGAGCGGTTACTAAGGTTGGATCAAAGACGCAAAGTCTCACACTAGGGATAGATTGTTGAGGTATCAAGTATAAGCTATAAGTTTTAAATTGGATGGAAGAGTAGATGTTGATCAACATAAAAGTGAGAACACTCATATACCTAATGTCTAATAACATTTTGGATAAAGATGTGATGGTCAAATTCACTTCTGTTGTTTCTCTTAGTCGGGGGCGGAGGGTAGAGTTACATTAGGGTGGCCTTGGACACCCCATTTGTTTTTAATTTATTTGATGTTTTTATTAGTTAGTGTATTTTTATGTGTAATTACTCTAATAATGTAGATTTAGCTACCCCAAATAAATTTATTTGTGAAAATTATGAGTAGAAATATGAAAAATAAAAAATTATTACTTGATAGACAATTTTGTTTTTCTTATTTCGACACTTTCAATCTCTATATAATTACACAGAGAGCTTTGTCAAAAACAAAAATTGTCAAGATAAGATTCGTAAAAGTATCTTCAATTTCTTTTATATATTTGACCCTCTCGTAAATTTCAGCTAGCTTCGCCGCTACTCTTAGTCCAATATATTTATTCACCCCAATGTAGACTCCTAAGTTTCAACAATACTATGTCGAAATCTAAATACATGATGGAATATATGCCTCAACATTTACAAAATCATACTTTACATCCGTTTTATTTTGTTTATGTACGAAACTTCACATTTGAACCCAAGATATAGTTGATTGCTCAAAGTTTCACATGTCAAAAATGATAAATTGACAACAACAATATTGTCAAACACTGTAAAAATACGATATGGTGCTTTTTTTTTCTTTTCCATTCACAATAATAGTTGTGTTAGGTGTAGTTTTACACAGACGTTCACATATATAGAATATCAGATTGATGATTTTCAAATGACAGTGCTCTTTCTCAATAAACGTGATATGAGATAAATAATGTGATAAGTGGGAGGCGTATCTTACCGTATTGTATGATAATTTATTTTAGGTCTATCATTACACTTGGATAACCCTCTAGATATGGAATCCTAACTCTTAAACATGAGGTAATGTGTTAAGACCCAAGAGACATCTATCACTCGAGCTAGTTTTGTGAAACTGAATTATACTAAATATCCAAATTCTAAGATTTATGTGATCATAATTACGATCGCGGTGGAGTAACGGAAACATATAAACAAAAATCAAAATGTCATGGTTTGAATTGCAATCACCATTATTTTTAGGTTTAATTGCGTGTTTGGTCCATATTTTATAAGATGAATTTTATGTTTTTTCCCTCCACAATCCGGCCGGGAGCCTTATTTTTATGATGTGGAAGTACATTCAATGAGACATTGTTGGTTTGAACTAAAACAGTGAACTAAAAACACTTCTACAACCTTTCAAAAAAACACTTTTACAACTTAGTTGAGTTTTATTGATCAAATTTCTTCAAATGTTATATATATATATATATATTCTTTGGAAATTCATTTTTTTTAGTCCAAATCAACAATGTGTCACATCAATAATGAATATGACATATCATAAAAAATAAACCGCAAATTTTATTGGTGGGAAAAATCTTGAGACGTGTGGCTATAGTCAGGACGGATCCACCATATAGCTAAGTGTGGCCATAACCGCACATGATTATTACCCAATTTTTTTTCTTTAACTAGGCTTAAAATATTGATTATATACTATATATGTTGTGCATATATCACATTCCTTTCTCCTAACCGCTTTCCTCCCCTAGCTATAGCCACATATCATTTTTTTTCAATTAACGATTGTTAGAGTTACAAATGAATTTTTTTTGAAATAAGGGTTACAAATGAACTTGGACTAACAAAACTAAGTTAGACCAAATAAAACTACTAAAATTATTATTTTGGGTGAAAGAATACGTAATCTTTTAATTTGATTGAACAAATTTTTTGAAACTATTATTTTTATACACCAAAAACTTAGTTCTGGATCCACCGGTAGCTAGCTATTCAAAAGTAAATAAGTTAAAATTTAAAGAAAGGTGATATACGTTATCAAATCTAACTATGAAAATAGTAAAGATGACTTGAATTGTAACTTTTCAGGTTCTTCTAAATTCTTTTGTTGGCCACCACCAGCAAGAAACCAAGCTGTTTCAGGCCCCCCCCTCTCCCCCCCTTCTCTGATATATCTCTCTCTGGTCCTATATATCTCCTTTTTGTGTGGCTGGCTGCATGGTTCTTAATTGAATTTAATGTGCATTGCATGCATCTGATCTGTTAACTTATCATATCTTGGGAAACATAGAAAACCCCAGCACAGCAGCAAATAAAAACTTATATGTAAGAAAAGAAAGGATCTGTCACTTTTGGGTTCACTTCCATCCTTGACACTCCCATGATCTTCCTAGTTCACCCTCTCCTTCTCTCTCTGGTCCTGCATCAATATGTGTGTGTGTATACGGTGTATTTTAATTTTTGGTATGAGAATATGATGTTTTTGTCTATATGTTAAACACTGGTATGTTAGCTTATTAAATTTTTTATTTTCTAAATGACAATTTCTAAATAATAAGGTTCATAATATCGTCCTTCAAAAAATAAGGTTCATAGCATCGTAATATCGATTCTTTCAAAAAAAAAATCGTAATATCGAATTATATAAGAATATATCTTATTTTGATTTATATAAAATGATTATTATATATACATTATAAGATTTTAGAACTTTTAATATTCAATTGCTTCCATGGTAAATATGTTCAAAACATATAAAGCTGCTAGCAGTTGCCAAACATTTACTTTCGGAATTGCAACTTTGTATCTTCTTAAATTTTAGGGCTTTAAAAGCTACTAGCTAGTAGCCTGTATTAGAATCAAACCAACTTATACATTTGTACTTCTCAATTGACAAAAAAAATATAACTTGGAGCTCCCTAAAAATTTAACCCTAAAGTTTGCTATTATTAAATATTGGCGGCTTCATGGATCCGATCAAAAAGTGGACTTCACTATCTTTCATAAATTTTAATAAAATATATATTTTTGTTCTCTATTTTTTAGTAATATAAAATTTATTTATTTTTACTAAAAGTTATAATAGTCCACCTTTATACCATTTTGGTCTATTAGATGCACCCTTAAATTTTAGGTATACATGTATCATTTAAGGAATATAATTTAAAACTTATGCATTTAGTAGATTTTGATATCGGTGATAAAACTTAATATTATAAGGGTTATGCTAACTTGTGTCATTAAGACACGTGTTAAACAATCCAAAAGTATAAAAGTTTTCTTAATTTTTTTGCATTCTAATTAAAAGTAAAAAAATTAAATTCAAATACATTAATTACAACAAAATATTTCTACTTTTGACTCGTTAACTTGTGTCTTAAGGGCACAAGTTAACATTTTCCTTTTAAAACCAACTTATGAAGTGAAAGACTACTCTTCATAAACTAAGAGTATATGTTTGGTTTGGAGTTTAGATATATATATATATATATATATATATATATATATATATATATATATATATATATATATATATATATATATATATATATATATATATACACAGGTTTCTAGCATCCAAATATGAGTTGCCAATGCTATAAAATCATTTTGGCTTTTTATATGAAATCAATTCTACTATCTGGAACTGAGTTTGGTTGAAGTTGAAACTAGTATCTTCTGTGTGTTTATGAACTGCATGTCCCACATTTGTAAATCTTTCCAATATTGTCCTTTACTTTAGTTATTATTTATTTTTAATGGAATTCGGAGTCAATGTCAAAACATATTTATGTAAAATCCATTTTGGTTATTAGACATTCAAAAACAATTTGAATTCAAACTATTCAAACTGCATAAATATAAATAAATATCACTTATTCAAACATAAATCACTTCACATTCGACTCATTTATGATCAAAATCAGTCAAAATTAATTATCTTTACCGTATAACCAAACATAAGTTTAGCATACCTTGTCTTCTTTTAACATGGAACTTGTACTATATTAGATTTTTATATTTAGGGTAACTCATTCTTTTAAAGTGGATAGTGTAAACTATTCTAACGACTTATTTATATCAAACTAATTGGAATGAGTTTTTCCGGTACATCTATTTACGCTCAATACTACTAAACTTATGTATAGAAAATTTGATTGTAGGTTCAGATGAATATGTTATGATATCATATTAGATTTTATCCTTACAAATTCTACAAAAATGATGAATGTCGCACTTAATATTTTAAACTTTGTGTAGACCTTTTCTACTTTTTTTTTAGGAAAAAAAAAAAGCTAATAGTGAAAATTTCATTAACTAGAACCAGTTATTGAAGTTGGGAAGTGCACCAAAGTTCCATTCATTCATTCATTTTTTAAAACTAATTATAATAATATGCACTTCCATTATGGAATGGTGTGGTGGTCCATTGATGAATTAGTACGATTACAATGATTTGGATTGATCACTGGTAACACTGCATGCGTCCAATGATCCAAATTTTCAGTTAATTAATTAATGGAAAGCCACGCCAACGCAATGGGTAGTAAAAAGGAAAGAACTTCTGCTAACTTCACGGTACAATCTAGCTACTTTATGATCATCGTTGTAAATTAATGCAACCTCACATCATCGATCCTCTTAATTACCCTATACACTGTCTACTTTTCTAGGGTAGGGATACCTTTCATTAATTCAAAACCCATTTCAGATCAAACAACTTCATATCCTTTGGATTATCTCAACATAATGATACAATATTTTACGTCTCTTTAATGTAATTTTATTGAATTTAATGGACGTTAATATTGTGTCTCCAATTTTACCCACAAATAATTTTGTGTATTCCAACAATTTTGAATGATTATAAAAAAGTATTTCATATATTGCTACTTAATTAACCTAAAATGCAGTAAAATATAATCATTCAAAAAGTATTTCATGTCCCTTTTATGCCATCTTTTCCAGTAAGTTTTTAAAAGGCACATTAGAGAACTATCACTAAGAGTGGGGTCTTGAACTATTGCATGAACTGAAATGTGGAGGTTACAAAAGTACCATGTGAATAAAATATATCACACACGTCCACTAGTAGGGATCTATTTAAAGCCATAGACTAAATCATAGAAATTGGTACCGAGAGAATTCAAAAATGAGACCTTAAGAAATTCACACTTCAAGATCACAAACATAAGCCACCACTATATTTACTAACTATAGTGGTCATTTCCGCACAACAACAACATCAAAGAATTAAATCAAGGGTATATTTTTTTTTAATAATAACATTAAATTTGGATCGATTATTACCAATGCTTATATTTGAGTTCAATAATTACATACATCTCATTGTTTATAATTGAGTCTATAATACCTAGTTTTTTTCCCACATGTTTTCTCCATGTGAGTTAAATTTGGTCAAGACATTTTTGGACAATAGTTAAAAGTGTGGAATCTCTCAACCGAAATTCAAAACTTAATTTGACTCGTTGTGAGAGATTATCTCCTTCTACTAGACCTAGTTGGCACTATCTAATTTCGTAATATGAGTGCAATGATAAAATGTATTTATATTCAGGGAAAAATATGACAATATATATGCATCAATGCATACTTGTGTTTTGTAGTTAATTTTAATGCTACATTAAATACATTTTAGAAGAAAATTTTTTGATTACTCTAATGTGTATATTTGGTTAGGTGGTAGGGGGAATTGATTTTGACCAAATTAATTTTAATCAGAAATGAGTCAATATGAAATGGTTTATTGAATACATTCAAGTAAAAGTGATTTTTCTCTACTATTAAAAAAATATTGAAAATATGTACAGTTGTGGAACATGCAGTTCGACAATGCAATTCATATACACGTATAAACTACTAATTCCAGCTTTATAAAGCTAAACTCAATTCTAGACAACAAAATTGATTTCATTTCACATTATAAAGAAAAGAAAAGAAAAAACCAAACAACAATATAGCATTGGCAACTCGTGCTTGGATGTCCATGTATCTAAACTCCAAAACCAAACAATTATACGACATGTGGCCTCACCCCTAGAAGAAAAAGGCCCAAATATTCAGAAAAAAATTGTACCTTGGTTAAATATTTCTACAATCTTACTGAAATAGCAACCTCAAATCTTCTGTATATGATCTCACCTTGATGGTTCTTTAACTTTTCCCCTTCTGCATATAAAGGTCATAGGTAGCAAACAATACTCATTTTTTCGTCTCTACTATACACACTACTCTTGACTCAAATATAAACAAAAATTAGTTATGTTTGATAGATTAAAATATAAGAAAAACCCTTGTTATTCCTCAAAATATCAATAAATAAAATAACTTCCTTTAAAAAAAATAAAAAAAAAATAACTTCTCATAAAAAATTCAGCGAAAATAATTGGTAATTTGGTAAGTGAAAATATTTGTTTTGATTAAATCAAGAAAATTAAATGAGGTAAATCACTGTTCCTAATATGTGAGAAATTGGTTACTTTAGTTTATAGCCGAGTCCAAACGGAGTATATAAATAGATCTATTAGCAATTAAAAAAAATATATCATTTTTCCATCACAAAATTTTGTGGTAACTTTCTTTTTTCTTTGTAGTAAATGCAACAAAAATCAAAGAGAAAAGAGATTATTTTCGTAATATATATATATTTCTGGTTTGTAACCAAATTCCAAGCATTTGAAACTTAGTAATCCACACCACCTCCCAAAAAACAAAAGTTCCATTTCCAGTCTCTTTCAGTCTTAATTTTCCAGCAGACATAAGGACTCATTCAAGACTTTGGAGGCAAGTTCATAGTAAAATTGACTTTACCAAAGGATCTAAGATATATTCCTATTATTTTTATTTTAACTCAAGAAAAAGCATCACATTCAATTCTGTGTATCAAAAACAAAAAATCCTGCTCCTATGTTTATATGTCTTGTCTCTAACCTTATAATACTGTTGATCTTACTGTCCTACTCCTATGTGTTGCTTTTGTATTCCCCATTGTCACAACCATAACAACATAACATTCTGTTTGATATCTCCTTTTTATGCTATCAAACAGTGTATTTTTATTTTTTTTGCCTTCAATGTGATATTCAAAAAACATGAATGTTTTTTCTATGAATTTTTAATGAAGAAAAAATAAGTAAAAAATGAACAGTGTTTGTGTCATGTACAAGCCTAAAGACAAAGAACATCAATGTTCTATAAGAATCCAACTCATAAATTGAATGTCAAATTTGTCCTTTAATTAGATCAGTAGTGTATATATATGTCTTGGAGAGGAATCGAACTGTTCCCTTTCTTATTATAGAAACAAACATTTATATCTTTTATTTATTGAAATGTTTCAGAGATAAAACAAAACAAAACAAACAAACTATATATATTGATATTCACCTTGATTGCCAATGGAAAGTTCCTTGATTCAATGTCTAAAAAAGTATCAGCTGTAACTATTGCAATGGCTGTGACAAATAAAAAATAAATAAATTGTGAGTAACAAAGTAGTTAATTTTCAACTTTCAACAGTAAGAATGACTGTTATGAAGACTAATTAACTATTAAAGATCACAATATCACATGCATGAGGAATCTATAAACGAATTTGGATTACCTGCCCTTAACAGTTCAACACATTCACTATAAGCACATTAATGGTCTTGGATCAAGATCAGATGACCCAAATTTTAAACCAAGTATTTTAGTTTTGAAAAAAAAATCAAAATGTGCATTAACATATGGATCATCGCATCTAACAGACACCAATGTGCTGACTACATGAATGCATGAGAAATTTTTAAATAGAATTTGAATTTTCTGCGATCAACAAATATACGCATTGACATAGTCAGTACAACGGTCGTTATCAAAATAAGACAATTCAGATTTCAAACTAAGTATTTCAGATTTAAAAGAAAAATCAAAATCTTTAATGAAATCTGAATAGTTTAGTTTGATCTCCATGTGACGATCATCGATGTGTTAGACTATACATAAAACATACAATCCAAATTCATTCAATGACTATCCATAATAAAGTAAGTATACATAATATGGAAATTGAAAAGTCTAAAGATATGCGTGGCAGATCATATATATCACTAATTATTAATAAATAAAATGTGGAACAGAAAAAGATAAATTTTCACATACCTAAAACATGTCTGAGTGAACAGTGTTTAAACCAAACAAAGAAGGTGGCTGGTAGCTTCACAAAGAGAAGTCAAGAAAGTATATCAACAAGGAAATATTAACACTATTTCATTTATAATCAATAAAATTAAAAATGATTAATATATGGTGATATACAGCATAGTAATTAATAGCAAATAGAAAAAAGTGATCCAAAATATTAATGGATGAGGAGTTGAAAAAGAAATTACCCTTTTACAGCTGTACAATTTTTCTGAAGTCTATCTGCAAAGCTAAAATGCCTAACTTAAGGAGCAGAGAGAGAGGTAGCAGAATTGTAGCAGTGTTGTGAACCACATCAACCCAACAAGGCTAACAGAAACATTAGAGGAAAGAAGAAAGCAACAATCTTTTCTGTGAATCATTAAATGCAGTAAACGGAATGAGAGAGAGTGATCAAATCAAAAGGAGACAAAAACTTCATTTAATTGTACTCTGAGTAGCTGATCAAAATACTATATATTTTGTATTGTATTTTTTTATACATAGATTTGACTAAGGTCTAAATATGTAATTCAATTCCATGAATTTCATTTCCCTCTTTAGGTAAATCTGAAATTATGGATTTTTCCATTTTCCATTTTCCATTTTCTCTTTTTGACTCAAATCCCAAGCTAATTAAACTCATTCATCACTTCTAAATAGTACTGAAATATCAAATGCTAACAATATAAGTTATCATGATCAGAAGAAGAAAATGAAGAAAAGTATATATATATATATATATATATATATAATATTAAGATTAAAATATAATAAAAATGCTGCAAACTTGTTCATTATTTTTGTTTCATTTCATCATCATTGTTGTTGGTAATTATGATATTGCAAAGAAGTGTCTAAACCAAAAATCATTGAAGCTTCTTCTCTTCTCTTATCCTCTTCAAATCTTGTTGATGTTGAAAGTGTTTCTTCATGATGAGGTACCTTCAAATGTTGAAGTGATGGTACTATTGAAGAAGGAGAAGGAATTGAATTAGCCAAGTTATCATCACTTGTTGAAGAACCACCACACTCCATGTTCACACCAAACAACCTTAGCCTTTTTGCAGCACCATTAGTAGTACTAGTAGTAGTAGCACTACTAGTTAAATTTCCATGGTGATGATGATAATGAGAAACAGGAACAGAATCAATAATCATGTTTGAAGCATTGCCTCCTTCTTGTTGCTGCTGTTGTCTTGTGCTTAAGCTTCCTTGAGGCATTGATGATGGTGCTAATGATCTCATATAAAAAACTGAACTTGGATCATGATGATGAAAGTTGTATTGATGATTCACATTTCCACCACCATATTGATGAAATGGAAACATATTATGATTAAAATTCATCTGATTCTGTAAATGGTCATGATGATTTTGTTGTTGATGTTGTAACCTTTGTGGTGTTGGATAAGGAAGAGAGTAAAATCTATTATTAGCACCTCCCCATCTAATAGAATATTGTTGTTGATTAGGAAGAAAGAAAGGAGTGAAAAGTGTTGCTGATGAAGGATCAATAGTATGATGATTATGATTAGATCTCCTCTTCCAATCTATAAACAACCTATGCCTAAACAATTCGCCGACGCCGCGTTGAAATGAAACAATGTCACCAGCATCAAGTTTTTTCTCTTTAACAAAACGGCTCCAACCTTTTGTCATAACATAGCTCTGGCTACTGTTCCAATAAGAGTATCTAAATCTCCACAATTTTCCATTTCTATCTTCAAAATTCAGAAGAAGACCTTTCTCATTTGATGTTGAATCAAGTGGAAAATACTTTTCAGCATGTTGTTTTGGTATAACCAAACGGTTTAGTTTCCCAACATCACTTGGTGTTACAACTTTGTCAAACATGTGTTCTTTTTCATGTGTACTAGGTTGTTGTTCTTGTTCTTGTTCTTGTTGTGGAACAGGAACATTAATAACAACATCTTTGTTTTTGTTATTGTTGTTACCAAGTGACAATTCCATGAAATCTATTTGCTTTAAATTTGTGAAATTTGAGGTTGTTGCATCTTGATGATGATGATGATGATGATGATGTTGGTGTAATAACCCTAATCCTTTAGATGCTGCTGAATTGTGAGAGTCTGGTGAGTGATGATGATGATGATTCATTCCTAGCCATTGATTTTGTTGATGAGGAACATTTGTAACATCATGATTATGATTATGATGATGAGTTGTTGAAGGAGATGAAGAAGATAAAGAGAAATTAGAAGGTGGAGAAGAAAAAGGACAGTGTTGTAATTGTTGCTTACTACTACTTTCTTCTTCTCTTGTTTTTGTGATGATTTCTTCTTCGTCTTCCTCTAATTCCTCTTGTGAATAATCTTTCACTTCTTGCATCAACTCCATGATAATTATCAAGTGGAATTCTTCTAATTATAACTTCTGGATCTCACAAAATCTAAATAAAAAAAATGTCACAAAAATTAGAATAAATTTTGTTTATCATAGAAAAAAATTGTATATGATGAGGGGAGGAAAAAATATATAAACAAAAAAAAAGGGACAAAAATGATATAAAATTTGACAAAATTAATGAAAAGGAAAATTTTGAAGAAAAAAAAAGATATGGGGTTATTATTAATATATATAAAAAAATATTACCAAGAAAAATGGTATATGATGAGGAAGATATTTTATGGGAGAATTATGAGGCTGTAAAGGAAAACAAAGAAAAAGAGGCTCAAGTAAGAGTCGGTGCCTTCATATTTGACTAAGAGAAGAATCAAACCCTAAAGAAAAACAAAACCATGGTGGATAGATAGATTATATTCCAAGTTGTGGTTATTGTTTGTTTACCTAAAAACAACACAAGGTGTGTTATAGTTAGAGTTGGAGAGAGAAAAAGGTGTTGAAGAAGATGTGAGTTCTTTTTGCTAACTAGTTACTTCACACAGGAAGCTTCTTTACAAGTATATATGTTGTTGAAAAAAGAAGGGAAAATAATGTTTGTAGGAAACCCAGTTTTATTCTCAAAGGTTAGAAGAGAGAGAGATAGAAAGGGTTACTATACATTTACGTGGGGGGCCCATGAATAATGTGCTTATTTGGGGGTCATGTGAGCAACTAGTCATTTTCATATATTATATACTTAATATGATAATAATAAAATAATCTTTCTGTGCAAATTATTCTTTAGATTCAAGTTCAAAAGTTCAGTGTTGTTCACGAAGCGTTGAGCAATCTTCACACTTGGTTTTTCTTTTATTTATTTTTTTAATAAAAATATAAACTTTAATTTAAATAAGTAAAATACATTGAAAACAATATAAATTCATCATCGTTAAAATTAAAAATTAAATTACATCACATTAAAACGAGAAAAAAAAAAATCAATGTTGCACTTAGACGACAAGTGATAGAAAAATATGCAATAGAAACTAGATCAATGTGGTAACCGCTTGTTTATATAAAATGAAAAAAAAATGATGCAGATGGGTGAATTTAGACGAAGAAAAAAATGTTCAAGACCGCCCATTTTCGGTGGATAAGGAGGAAGAAACTAGGGTTACGAGAGAGAGACGGTTGAAAGAAAAACAATTTTTTTCTTCTTACGTGCGTGATATGAATTCGAACTCAAGATTATTGATTAAATTAAAATATGATTGTACACTCAATTTAAACTCAAGTCATATAAGTTAATGTTGATTTTAGAATGACAATGGAGATTAAAATCACAACAGATAATATTTATTAAGTATGTTACATACATTATGAGCAAACTCTTGGAATAAAATAATAATATTTTTAATCTTATTTTTTATTTTTCTTATTTTATGGATCTATCTCTTTAAATGAAAGTTAACATTACATGAAGAGGATTTTGAGTGCATTGTGGTAAAGACAACAAATATAAATTATTAAATAAATAATAATTCATAATCACACCTATTAGATCTAAAGTTCAGAAGTATTACTTGGAGTTAAAAAGAATGGAAAGTGTAACTTTATAAACGTTTGACTTTTTGAATGAGTTTTTTTGGCTCATCCTTTATATGATTATGTATTTTTCTTTTATTGATATTTCTTAAAACAATAATTGTTTTTATAAAATATATTGTTTAATTAAATAAAGGAAAATGTCAATTTGTGTCTTGGGACATATATTAAGAAACTGAATGTAGAAATATAATTACGTAAATTGTGTATATATCTTGAAAGTTTAAACATTCAACTTTTCAATACAAAATTTCTTTTTATTTCATTTTTTAACTTCTTAATTTTTGCTCTTATGACACAAGTTAGCACAATTCATGCAAAAATATATCACATAAAACATTAAATTCGAGTCATGTTAACAAGTATTCTAAGACATTACTAGTTAAAGAAACTAAAAGTATTTCTTTTAATTGAAAACAACAAATTTTAAACTTTAAAAAAGTTGAATACACATTTCACAAGAGAATATTATTATATCAAGTTCTTTGACTCGTGCCTTTAAGAGATTCCTTAGCATTTTCCATTAAATTAATACATTAATACAAAAAAAGGAAACAATACAATACATTGTTCAACTAAATAAATAGGGTACTTGCTAATGATTTCACAATTAACAAATATTTATTAAGAAAAATTAATTTTAAACTTTTAAAAAATAAATTAGCATAATATCCATTAACATGTGTTTTTTTTTTACATAAATACTAACATTGTTCTTAAGGCACATTATTTTTATTGAAAATAACAATTTTAAAACTTTACTAGAATAATATTATAATGAGTGCTTTGACTCATGCCTTCAGGACACCTTAGCATTTTCCATTTAATTAATACAAAAAAAAAGGAAATAATGTGTATGATAAGTTGTTGTTATTAGAGAAAACATGAAGTAGAATAGGGATGCAATGCCAACGGTGTAGTAAAGGAAAGTGCACAGTGCATGTTAGGTTGTTTTGAGTTTTTTTGACTTTTGGTACCATTGATTGTGTGCTGTGTTGGTCCCTCCCATCCCAGCCGTAAGGAAAGGTAATTAGCTGAGAGAATGAAAGCAGACAGACCTCTCTGCAGGCCACCCCTATCGGATCACCCTCTGCTACTCTCTATCTCTCTCTAATACAACATCCATTATTACATTCAATTCCTTCTCATAATTAAATGTTACTTACTACTACTAGTAGTAGTACTTTAGGGAATTCGAGAGAATTGAGTTTTTTAATTAAGAGTTTAATTAGATTCCATTTTCCCTCAAATCTATGGTAATATTACCTCTGTCTTTTTTTGGGGATTGAATATTACCTCTTTGTCTAAGTATAAAATCCATCTACTTTGTACTAAAAAAAAAATCTATCTACTATTATTCCAAAAAAAAAATTATCTATCTACTAAATCTCAAAAAAAGAGTCTAATTGAATATTATCTATTTTTTTAAAGATTATATGATTTTGTTGGTAATTGGTGTTATTTTTTCAATTTTACCTTTAATAATATTTAGTTCATAGTTATAGTATTCTAATTTACCCTTTATAAACGCTTAAAAAATTATATTTAATTTATGTTTTGTTAAAAATTCTAATTTTTTTTAGAAGAGATGTTTATAATATTCTAGAGATTTCTGTAAAAACTCATTGAAATATCTGAAAGGTACACATGATCAGACTTAAAAGAAATGACAAAAAATGTGGGCGAAGAACTTTTGGGGACTAAAAATTGAAGAAATTTTTTAGGGAAACTAAAACGAAAAGTTGAAATATTTATAGGGATCAAAAAATATTTAACCCTAAAAATTATATAGGCAGTTTGGTCGGGTTTTGAAAAAGAATACGAAATTTGATCCAAGCAGTTTTCATGAAATTACATTCAAACACATCTAATAATATTTAATTTTGTGTGATTTTTGATCGGGTTTAGATCGGTTTACCATTTTAAATTGACTAAATTTGGATGTAAACACCTATAACTCCAACCATTAATTCTGAAGAAAAGTCAAAGTATACAACAAAGAAGTACCAATACGCCAACCAGTAGAAGTCTGAAACCAAGCCCAAATGTAAGAAGCATACGAACAACCAAGAAAAAAAATGATTGAAAATTTCTTCTGCATGCCCGCAATGACAATAAATAGAGACCATAATACAAAATTTGGAACAAAGATTCTCATATGTAGGAACTTAGTCACGAATGAGCCTCCAAAGCAAAAGGACTTGGAAGGAGGAAATCAATATCTCCAAAACAATTTAACACAATTCAACTAAGGAGATGAAACCTAAAAAAGATTATACTTAAGCATTATTAGCTTATAGAAGACCTGAAGAAGGAATCCACTTGAGTTGGTTTGGTGCCGTTGGTTTGAGACATTAAAAGGTGTTCCTCCTCAAGGTTTTAAATTTGATTTTCTCCGGTGTCAATTTGGATATATTAGTTTAGCTTTTTCGAAAGGAAAAAAAAAGACCTAAAAGAAGATTCATTCCATGAAAAAAAATTATCGCGCAAACCTTGGAATCGACAACCAAATAATTTCCTCGAGAATTTCTCCAAGAAAGATCTACAATATAGTCACGTACTCTAGAAGGCAGAATTTTTGAATCTCCAAAGGAAAAGAAACAGAAGAAAAGAAACTTTGAAAGTCATTTATCAATGAAAAAGGAATAAATGATACATGGCCTATATTCCATTTAGAGTTGTTAAGGACAATGTTTATGTTAATTCTAATGGTTGGCCAATTTGAGGATTAAAGATGGTAGGATAAGGGAGAATTATTCTTGAAAAATATAGCTTTCAGAAAGAAAAAAAAAATAGTTTGATCATGAGAGGCAATTAAGTCCAAAGTTAACTTTAGCATGTCATTCATTAATCTTAATATATACAAATGGAAGAAACAGGTCTGCAAGCAAACCCTAGCCAAAACCCTAAGCCAGCCCTTGCCCAATTTACGGAAATGCCCTCTGTTGGGCGCCAATTCTCACAATTCTCAATACCACCGCACAATTAGCCAATAGGAGGTGAAGCTACACGTGACCATAACAGAGGAAAGCCTGAATCAGTATGAGTTTGTTCAGACCAATTTTCAAATCCTCATTCCTTCACTCTTTCTTTCTTTGTCTACTCTCTCTCCTCTCAAACCCTCCACCCTCTCCTACAACAACATCCAGACCTTACTTTCCTACCATTGTTTAACAGGTAAAATATGTCCATGTTGTTTATAACATATTGAAGTTCTGTGTTTTTTTTTGTTTAAGTAGTTTTTATATGTTGTTTTGTTGTTGTTGCAGCATCGTTGGATCCCAATCCCGTTTCTGAGCTGGATAAGGCTATACATAAGCTGCGTTTGCAGTATAGAGCATACATATAGGCTACAATAGAACATGCATAAGCTGTGTTTGCAGTATACAATGCATACAATAGAACATACATAAGCTGCGTTTGTAGTATACTATGTTAATTAACTTAATTTGTTATGTTGCATATTTCCAGGGTGTTGTTATGCTTCCAAATATGTTTGGACATGATTTTGGAGACCGAATTGGTCATTATGCAACAATGAGATTGATTTTGGCTTCATGGTAAGTTCGTAATATTGTATTCTTCTTTGTTTTGTGATAAGTGCTTAAATGTTGTTATATTTTGGTACAAATTTAGGCACTTATGGTTACTTGTTGTACAAGTTATCTTAGGATTAGGGCATAAATGTGTTAGAAATGCAATGAATGTGATCCTAAGCCTTACCCCACTTGATTATGCAGGAAATACATGATTGAACCTGATTGAAGCAAAAGTTTGAAGGTTTTCTTGATGCCATCGCTACAAGCGCAGGACTCATCGCTAGTAGCGAGGATAGGCAGGGATTTCCAGACATCCATCGCTTGAAGCGCAGCACCCATCGCTAGAAGCGAGCTTAGGCAGGGATTATCAGGAGTTCATCGCTTGAAGCGATGAACTGGACGCTTGAAGCGAGCCTAGGCAGGGAATTTCAAAGGCTGGTCGCTAGTAGCGACAGACCTGGTCGCTGTAGCGACCAAAGGGGCGGTTTAATGCTGATGGTGACGTGGAGCTCTTGGATTGGCCAACTGAAGTCCTCGCTACAAGCGACAGACTGGTCGCTTGTAGCGAGCGAACATTTTCTCAGCATATAAATAGATTTTTAAGCTCATTTCTTCATATATAGTTTTTTATCAGAATATTTAATTTTTCCAGAGCTTAGAAAACTTATAATCTTTGAGAGAGAATAGGCTTAGAAGGAGGAAAACTTCATATAGCAACTAGATTTGGATTGAAGAAGATCATTAGAAGCTTTGAGACATCAAGCTCTCAACTATCTTCATCTTTCTTTCCTATTTTGCAAGAGTTGTCATGAAAATGATCAACCAATCTCCTTTGTTGGGATTGATAGGTAATCAATCACTCATGTTGTAAACTTTTGATTATTCAATATATGATTCTAGCAATTTTTATATACCATTGAATTTCTTCTTGCTTTTCAATCTTATGTTTGATTTAAATGTTGTTGAAAAAGACTTTTGAATCTAGGTTTAGAATGATTTTCTATCAAGATAAGAAATTCTAGAAATGGGATTTGGTTTTGATAATTACATTATAGTATTGAATCTTAATGCTTTTGGATCGTTTAATAGATTGAGAAATCATCGATTAAACGATACAATCGATCTCACGATGTCATTTGGGAAATCAATGATGTTGATGAGCAATACGTAATAATGCAATATATAAGAAAACGCTAGAATTCGTATTTGTGATCAATCGGATATAACCAATGTTTGATTGATGAAAGTCAATCCTAAACACCTTCTTTGTCCTATTACTCTACCATTTATTTATTATGTTTTAAAAGTATGAGTAGTGTAGTACAAAAACAAAGTAAACCCTAACTTAAGACGATAATCGAAGTTGAACGGAATATGATATCACCTTAATTCCTGTGGAACGATATAAAAACTGATACTTGCTTTCGCAGTACTAACAAAATGGCGCCGTTGCCGGGGATTAAAGTTTTTGATGTTATAATCATTGCAACTTTAATTATGGTTTTAAGCAATTTTGCACAAAATTCTTTTATGTATATAACTAATACTCTTATCCATCTTGTTTGCTAATTCTTTGTGGTCAGATTATTGAAATCGTTTATGCGAGGTCAAGTTTCCGAGGACCAACTTCTTTTTGATTCCGAGATTGAAAGAACAGCTAGAAGAGCTAATAGCAAGAATCGGAGAAAGAAGCAACAAGCTAAGAGGAGGCAACAAGAGGAGAGTTCTGTTTCTAGTCATTCATCAAGTCCTAATCCAAACCAAGAATTACAAATGGCTGCGCCAGGAGGAGATGGTGCAGGAGGTTCTGGGGTTCCATGTATTAATAGTCCACGTCGTTTTGCACAATTGGGGAAAGCAACGCGGACTACCAAACAAACGGAAATGAAGACGGGGATATTACAAATTCTATATGCTAATCCATTCTCAGGATTAGATCATGAAGACCCGTTCCAACATCTCACTAAATTCTATGAGATAGCGGGAACCCTCGGTGAGACGGAAAATAATGAGGAGGCAATGTGGATGAGAATGTTTCCACATTCATTGATTGGCAAAGCAAAGGAGTGGTACTTAGACCAACCTCCAACGGTGATGACAAACTGGAATACGCTTGAGGAGAAATTCCTTGAGAGGTTCTTCCCTCAGAACCGGTTTATGGAGGCAAAGACAACCATTGCGGTGTTTTCACAAGGTACAAGTGAAACACTATGTGAAGCCTGGGAGCGTTTCAAGTCAATGCTCAGGAGATGTCCGAACCATGGATTTGATGAATTAACACAAATTCATCTCTTCCGGAACGGAATGCAACAACAATCAAAGCTTTTGCTTGACGCTGCAGCTGGTGGTTCTTTAATGGCCAAGAGCGCGGAGGATGCTGTTGCTATTATTGATAGAATGGCGTTGAACGATCACCAAGCTCATCACAACCGGAGCCAAAGCCAAAGGAAGACAGGAATCTTAGAGTTGGGAACCAATGATGCGATCCTTGCACAAAACAAGTTGCTTACGCAACAAGTGGAAGAGTTGACAAAGAAAATGGCCAACCTTCCCCAACAAATGAAGGACATTCAGAACGAGCAAAGAAGACAACACCAAGTCGCATCTTGCGAGCTTTGTTCGGGAGACCACCCAACAGGATTCTGTCCACCCCCCACAGAAGAGGTAAGCTATGTTGGTAATCAACCAAGGCCTCAACAGTTTCCTAACCAATTCCAAAACCATCCAAACAACTTCCCAAGAGGGAATAACCCAAATTATGGTCAAGGGTGGAGAGGAGAAGCTGGCCAATACAACCGACAACCTTACCAGAATTACAACCAATATCAACCTCCACAACAAAACCGCAACCAATCCACTGATGAAACCCTCAATCTATTCATGCAGCAGTCAATGGCCAACCAGAAAAACACCGATGCGTCCATTAAAAACCTGGAGACGCAAGTGGGTCAATTGGCACAACAACTTTCACAAGCTACTCAACAAGGCGGAACCTTTACCGCCAACACACAAACCAACCCGAAGGATCATGCATCATCATCGAAATGACAATTAAGTCATTTTGATGAGGAAGTCCTTGCAAGGAGAGACAACGAAAATTGCAAGGCAATAGCTACAAGGAGCGGGAAGGTAATTGGCCAAGGTATAGGGGACAATTTAGAAGTAGAGAGGAAGGTGGTTGAGAATGAGGTGAAAGAGAAGGATGAAGATGAAGGGCATGAGGAAGAAGCGGAGGATGTACATATAGAGGATGTAGAAGTAGAAAAAAATAATAAGGATGTAGTTGAAAATGAAAACATTGTATGGAAGAAGGATGTGGTGAAGGAGAAGAGCAAGAAGCAAGATATAGTGAAGAATGCACCAACACCGCACCTACCTTACCCGACTACACCAGCCAAAAAAGAGAAGGAGAGGCAGTTTGCTAGGTTCCTTGAAGTTTTCAAGAGATTACAAATCAACATACCATTCTCGGAAGCCTTAGAGCAAATGCCTACGTATGCCAAATTCATGAAGGAAATCCTTTCCAAGAAGAGAAGGTTCAATGAAGAAGAAACAATTTTGCTAGATGCAAATTGTAGTGAGATCATCCAAAACACATTGGCAAGAAAGAAGAGAGATCCGGGCAAAGTTACGTTGCTCGTGTCCATTGGCAATGTGGATGTCGGCAAGGCACTTATTGATTTGGGTTCAAGCATCAACCTAATACCACTATCCGTTGTCAAAAGGATAGGTCATATAGTTGTGAAGAGAACCAACTTAACCTTGCAATTAGCCGACAAATCCTACACTCGTCCATTGGGAATTGCTGAAGACGTGTTGGTGAAAGTCGACAAGTTCTTGTTCCCCGTCGACTTTGTAGTGATGGATATTCCGGAGGATGATGACGTGCCACTACTTCTTGGAAGAACTTTCATGCAAACGGCACGGATGATGATTGATCTTGACGGAGGCTTAATGAAAGTCCGTGTGGACGATGAAGAAGTCAATTTCAACATCCATGAAGCCATGAGGTTCCCTAGTGATAAAGCTGCGTGTCTCAAGATGGATGCAACGGAAGAATTGATTGTTGATACGAGAAACCAGTTGCATGATTTGACGCATCTTGAGAGAGTTTTGACAAATGCACTAAGTATCCTAGGAGAAGAAGATGAGCTTGAGCTTGAAGAGTGTTTGAAGGAGCTCGATTCGTTGAAGGAAATTCCTCCTCACAAAGCCAAAATCGAGGAATTGACGAATGATGCTATAGTAGAAGAAGTGAAACCGGAGATGAAGATATTGCCCTCACATTTGAAGTATGTGTTTCTTGACAAAGAGGGTACCAAACCGGTGATCATTAGTAGCTCCCTATCAAACCAAGAAGAAACAAGATTGGTCGAAGTTTTGAAGTCCAACAAAGAAGCAATAGGTTGGACACTATCCGACTTAAAAGGGATAAGTCCTTCCTATTGTATGCACAAGATCATGATGGAAGAGGATTATAAGCCGGTGGCACAACCTCAAAGACGGTTAAACCCAAACATGAAAGAAGTAGTCCGGAAAGAAGTAGTGAAGCTACTAGAAGCCGGCATGATATATCCGATCTCGGATAGCTCTTGGGTTAGTCCGGTTCAAGTTGTCCCTAAGAAGGGAGGTATGACGGTTATCACAAATGAGAAGAATGAGCTCATACCGACGAGAACCGTGACCGGTTGGAGGATGTGTATCGACTACCGGAGGTTGAACAAAGCAACGAGAAAGGATCATTTTCCTCTACCATTTATGGATCAAATGCTAGAGAGGCTGTCAGGACAAGCTTTCTACTGTTTCCTTGATGGGTATTCAGGTTACAATCAGATATCAGTGAATCCAGACGATCACGAGAAGACTGCATTTACATGTCCTTTTGGGGTATTCGCATATCGACGCATGCCGTTCGGTTTATGTAACGCTCCAGCAACATTTCAAAGATGCATGCAAGCTATTTTTGCCGACTTGATAGAGAAAAGCATTGAAGTGTTCATGGACGACTTCTCAGTTTTCGGGTCATCATTTGAGTTATGCTTGGAGAATCTGGATACGGTACTGAAAAGGTGCAAGGAAACCAACTTGGTGCTCAATTGGGAGAAGTGTCACTTCATGGTAACCGAGGGTATTGTCCTTGGTCACAAGATCTCCTCCAAGGGTATCGAAGTTGATAAAGCTAAGGTCGACGTGATAGGAAAACTTCCACCGCCAGTCAATGTCAAAGGGATCCGAAGCTTCCTAGGCCATGCCGGGTTCTATCGGAGATTCATCAAAGACTTCTCAAAAATCGCAAAGCCATTGAGCAACCTGCTCAACAAAGATAAGTCTTTTGATTTTGATATTGACTGTTTAAATGCTTTTAATAGTTTGAAGGATAGCTTAACATCCGCACCCATAATCACCGCACCAAACTGGATATACGATTTTGAACTTATGTGCGATGCTAGTGATTATGCGGTAGGCGCGGTGTTAGGTCAACGCAAAAACAAAATTTTTCATGCTATACACTACGCAAGTAAAGTTTTAAATGACGCACAAGTCAATTATGCTACCACTGAAAAAGAATTACTTGCCATAGTGTTTGCATTAGAAAAATTTCGTTCGTATCTCATAGGTTCGAAAATTGTTATTTGGACTGACCATGCAGCTATCAAGTACTTGATTACCAAACCCGACTCAAAGCCGAGACTCATCCGTTGGATGTTGCTACTCCAAGAGTTTGATTTGGAGATTAAGGACAAGAAGGGGACTGAGAACCTAGTAGCTGATCATCTGTCCAGATTGGTGAACAAAGAGATAACGAAGAATGAAAGGGACATCCTTGAAGAGTTCCCGGATGAGCAGTTGCTTACGGTGCAAGAAAGACCATGGTTCGCGGACATGGCCAATTACAAAGCAACGGGGTTCATTCCGGAGGATTACACTTGGCAAATGAAGAAAAGGTTGTTGAGAGACGCCACTCAATTCATTTGGGATGACCCGTACTTATTCAAGATTGGAGTAGACCACTTAATTAGAAGATGTGTTGCTAGAGAAGAAGCCAAGGACATCATGTGGCATTGTCACAACTCGCCATATGGTGGTCACTACAGTGGAGAAAGAACTGGAGCTAAAGTTCTTCAAGCTGGCTTTTATTGGCCCTCGTTATTCAAAGATTGTTATGAACATGTGAAAGAATGCGAGAGTTGCCAGAAGACCGGAGGGATTTCAAAGAGGAATGAAATGCCTCTACAAAGTATCCTTGAAGTCGAAGTCTTCGATTGTTGGGGTATTGACTTTGTAGGGCCATTTCCATCTTCTTTGAATAACGAGTATATTCTGGTGGCTGTTGATTACGTTTCAAAGTGGGTTGAAGCAATAGCATCTCAAAAAGCCGATAGCAAAACGGTGGTCAAGTTTCTGAAAAGAAACATCTTCTCCCGATTTGGAGCTCCAAGAGTGCTAATAAGTGATGGAGGTTCACACTTCTGCAATCAGCAGTTAGCAAAAGCACTTGAGCACTATGGAGTAAAGCACAAGGTAGCTTCACCATACCATCCACAGACGAACGGTCAAGCCGAGGTGTCCAACCGAGAAATCAAGCGGATACTTGAGAAGACCGTGTCATCTTCAAGGAAAGATTGGGCAATGAAACTGGACGAAGCGTTGTGGGCCTATAGGACCGCATACAAAGCTCCTACGGGTTTCACCCCATTCCAATTGGTGTATGGGAAAGCATGCCACTTGCCGGTCGAATTGGAGCACAAAGCGTTTTGGGCGCTAAAGTTTCTGAACTTTGATCAAGAGCAAGCTGGGGAGAAGAGGAAACTTCAAATGCATGAGTTAGAGGAGATGCGTGACCAAGCCTATCAGTCAAGCAAGCTCTATAAGGAAAAGGTTAAACGATATCATGACAAGAAGATCATGAAGAGGGAATTCAAGCCTGGTCAGATGGTCCTGCTGTTCAATGCAAGACTGCGATTATTTCCGGGTAAACTGAAGTCCAAGTGGTCCGGTCCGTTCATGATAAAGGAAGTGAAACCTTATGGAGCTGTGGAACTTGAGGATCCTATCACCAAGTCGACATGGACAGTGAATGGACAAAGGCTGAAGCCATATTTCGGAGGTGAAGTCGTTCGACACACGACGACGATTTCACTCATCGATTCACATGCATAAGCGAAACAGGCGTCGATCTAATGACGTTAAACAAGAGCTTGTTGGGAGGCACCCCAATTTTGTAAGTATGTTGTGTTTTTAGTCTTAGTTTACTTCTGTACAAGTATTTATGCATGTTGGGATAGTGGTTAGAACTTCAAAATTTATTTTTCTGTTTTCTGTCATGGTCGCTACAGCGACCAACTCATCGCTGTAGCGATGGATTTTACACGTGTCGCTTGTAGCGACGCACTTGTCGCTTGTAGCGACAGTTTTTGCACTTGCGCTTGTAGCGCCACTGTTCGCTTGTAGCGATGGGCTTTTTGCCTGTCGCTGTAGCGACGAATCGCGCGCTTGTAGCGAGCGTATCAGAAAACAGTTTTATAATACCTAGGCTTGACCTGTCGCTTCAGCCACCCCCCAACCACTTTTATTAAATACTTTAGCCTTTTTAACTTACATTTTCGCACCTTTTCATTTCTGTAAACACTCCATCATTTCTGCATCTCTGTTCATCTCACATTCTGCACAATCTTGCTAATTTCACTCTGTTCCTACACTAATTCTGTAAATCAACTCACCAGGTATGTATTTCGTCCCTGTCTGTTCCTATTATTGAGCTTTTTACTGCTTTTTGGTGCTGCATGCTGATTTTAGAAATTTAGGGTTTTAGGGTTTTACGAATTTTGAATTAAATCATACCCTGAATGTTTACCCATGTTTAGATATTGATTAAGCTGTTGTAAATGAACGAAAATCACTAGAGAAACTTCCCTTTAATCCTCTTGTACATAGGAATCGTATTTTTGGAAAAAACCTTTTGTAAAATTCAAAATAAATTAGGGTTTTTGAGGATTTAGGGAGTTTAAGTGATTGTTAGTCATTTATTTTAGCTTTAAGGTTGATTTCGCATGCTAGAACCAAGTCAAAATCAAGAAAAACATGAATTTTGAAAAAGGGTCTTGTCGCTAGAACTGCGCTTGTAGCGCAGGAATCTGGGATTTTCTGGGTTTCGTCGCTACAGCGACCAAGCTGTCGCTTGTAGCGAGCGAACCCAGATTTTGTTTTATTTTTGTTTTGATTGATATATGACTTGTATCCTACCTGACTTTCATCTGTTTTGATCAATTGTGTAGGAATGGCACCTAAAACTACTTCTAAACGTCAAAGGAACGTTGAAAGTTCATCTTCACGACCACGAGCAAATGTGCCTCAACACGATGCATCTCGTTTCCTCAGCTGGAGGAACCAAGAGAGATACGAGGAACTGAGGACGAGAAGAATCTGGTCCGAGAAGAGATTTGAAATTTCTGAAGAGGGTGAATATGGACATATAGCAGCTGTGATTAACGAGAGGAAGTGGGGTATTCTTTGCACGCCACCCCGGAAGATCAACTATGACATTGTGCGCGAATTTTACGCGAACGCAATCCCCGCTGATCCTTCTGATGAGTTTACTTGGACTACTTTCGTTCGAGGACGCGCCATCACTTTTGATCGCATGGCTATCAACGCATATTTGGGCAAGCCTCTGGAGCTACTTGCAGAGGATCATCCACTCGTACGTTCTAGGCTATGTGACTTCTGTGAGCATCAGAAGAGTGGAAATTGGGATCATGAACTGATAGCACAAGAGATCTTCCAAGCTGGGAAGAGTTATGACGTGAGTAGGGCTTCGGGTAAGCCTTTTCGAGCATTCCGTGAGCACATGACCACTGAGGCTCAGGTAATCCTTACCCTGATTCTTTATAACATTCGCCCTAAGTCTCACACCTCTTCCACCACTTTAGATGTGACCCCCCTTGTTCACTACATCCTCACTCAGCGTCAGGTCGACGTAGCTAGGCTCATTGCTAATGAGATGAGGATTGTTGCTGAAAGTGGACTATTACCCCCGGCCAAACCTAAATGTCCTTTGACTTTTCCCGGGTTAATTATGGGTCTATGTAGGAGAGCTAGAGTTCATATGCCATCACAAGTTGATGAGGAGATTAAAAATCCTATTGATGATAGATACATCAATAGGTATTGCTCTGCACCTGCACCTGTTGCTCCACCATCACCACCTCATACCTCACCACGACCATCATCCTCAGCAGGACCTTCTCATATGCCACCACCACCACCTGAGACTACTAGCCACCCTAGCCATCCGACCATTCCACCTTTGGACTTTTCCGGTTGGGATTATGCTACTGTGAGCTCTATGCTGTTGGCGCAGAATGCGTCAAATCACCGGGCACTTACTACGATTCAGAGCCATCTGCACGACAGTGGCCACAGCCCGTGGACACCTGCGTTCTTCTCCGAGCACATTGCTTGGCCTGGGGACAGGCCATTCTTTCCAGGAGGGGCAGATGCAGCTGGTGCTGGTGATGATCAGGATGCTGGTGACGATGGTGATGACGACGTTGATGTCGACGCTGATCTGGGTGATGATTCTTCATTTGAGTCTATTGATCGCAGGGTAGCTGACTTGATTGACTCTGAGGATGACATGGCCACAGATTCAGATTGATGCTGAGCTGCAGATCTTGATTTGTTTTTCCTTTCATTTTATTTATTCTGCTTTGTACTTTAACATTTTGATTTATGCTTTGTACTTTTGGGTATTTCTGTTGTACCTTGGATAATATTATGTTTATGTTTATGTTATTTATATTTTGGGTATAACATGTTAGTATAGTTTCTATTTTATTTATGCTTTAGTATTTATGTTAAAATTTTTTGAAAATCCCAACAAATTTTGAAAGAAAGATGAATGATTCAAAAGCAATGCTTGAACTGTGAATCATCTGAGTGATAATGATAAGAATGAGTGTTAAAGCGCGCAGCTAAGGTACTCGTTTTCTCGTTTTTCTAGGTATATTCTTTAATGTGAATAAGTTCTTTACACGCACAAGTTAATTTATTCAATTTTTAAGCAAGCATGTGTTTAGTTTTGAACCAATTTAGAACTAGCCAAAAATGTGAGGAATCCTCAACCTATGTATATATGCAGGAGACCAATACCATGTTTAACTCAGTTAGATTATGTTAAATCTGTTGTTGTTTTAATTTGTATAAGAGCATTGAAATGATCAAGGCAATTGTTTGAAATTGAGAGAAATACTTGACCAAATGAACCTACCCTGTGAGATGTGTGAGTATCTGTTAACCCAGCTGAGCCTAATGGAATCAGAATTGTTAACTGTGGACTGTCAATTTAATAAGCTCATCTGCTTATTTAAATTGCCGGAGTTTGTAAAAAAATTCAGTCACAGTTAACTCTTTATTAAATTCTGATTGTTGTTTTCTTTTGAACCCTTATCCGTCGTTTTTATTGACCTTTGCCATAATAACAAAGGAACATTCGATTAGGGTATCATTGGAATAAGTTGGGGAGAAAGGAAGGTTTTATTTAAGTCAATGTATGGTGAATGTAATATTTGATCTTGACAATCTTGAAAAGAAAAGAAAAAAAAGAAAGAAAAGCAAACCAAGAAAAAGAAAAGAGAAAAATGAAAAGGTTTGCAAGATTTCAAAGAAAAAAAATAAGAAAAGTTGTCAAGAATCAATCGAGAATAGAAAAGAATGAAATTCACCAAGTGTTGTATTGGAGAAAGAAGGAAGTTGTAATTAGTTTGAATGTTTCCTTTTGCTTGGCCATTTGAATTCAAATATCCCACATATGACAATTCTTTTGTAGCCTAGCCCAATTACAACCCTTAAAGTCCTTTTGATCAATGTCTTTTATGCTTTTGGAAATGATAATTAGATAGACACATAATTTAATTGTATGTTATCATGTTTATTGGATGAGTGTTCATAACCCTCACAAATGATTTCAATTGTTCATATACTTTATAAAGAAGTGTGTTAGGTTTGGTTCAAATTTAAACATGTTGCTTGTTTAGGATTGTATGATTTAATTCCTTGTGTTTAGAACTAGTTCACATTTGTAGAATGTATCTTGTTTAATGAGAAACTGGACTTAAGCTTGCGCAATCACATTTGAATCACTCTTTGGATGTTTAATTCTTCACACTTTTGAATCCTTTGCTAAAATTGCTCAATACTGTGGTTTTCAAAGCTATGAAAAATTTCCTTTTGTTCTTTGGTTTGAGGACAAACCAAAATGTAAGTTGGGGAGAGTTTGATAAGTGCTTAAATGTTGTTATATTTTGGTACAAATTTAGGCACTTATGGTTACTTGTTGTACAAGTTATCTTAGGATTAGGGCATAAATGTGTTAGAAATGCAATGAATGTGATCCTAAGCCTTACCCCACTTGATTATGCAGGAAATACATGATTGAACCTGATTGAAGCAAAAGTTTGAAGGTTTTCTTGATGCCATCGCTACAAGCGCAGGACTCATCGCTAGTAGCGAGGATAGGCAGGGATTTCCAGACATCCATCGCTTGAAGCGCAGCACCCATCGCTAGAAGCGAGCTTAGGCAGGGATTATCAGGAGTTCATCGCTTGAAGCGATGAACTGGACGCTTGAAGCGAGCCTAGGCAGGGAATTTCAAAGGCTGGTCGCTAGTAGCGACAGACCTGGTCGCTGTAGCGACCAAAGGGGCGGTTTAATGCTGATGGTGACGTGGAGCTCTTGGATTGGCCAACTGAAGTCCTCGCTACAAGCGACAGACTGGTCGCTTGTAGCGAGCGAACATTTTCTCAGCATATAAATAGATTTTTAAGCTCATTTCTTCATATATAGTTTTTTATCAGAATATTTAATTTTTCCAGAGCTTAGAAAACTTATAATCTTTGAGAGAGAATAGGCTTAGAAGGAGGAAAACTTCATATAGCAACTAGATTTGGATTGAAGAAGATCATTAGAAGCTTTGAGACATCAAGCTCTCAACTATCTTCATCTTTCTTTCCTATTTTGCAAGAGTTGTCATGAAAATGATCAACCAATCTCCTTTGTTGGGATTGATAGGTAATCAATCACTCATGTTGTAAACTTTTGATTATTCAATATATGATTCTAGCAATTTTTATATACCATTGAATTTCTTCTTGCTTTTCAATCTTATGTTTGATTTAAATGTTGTTGAAAAAGACTTTTGAATCTAGGTTTAGAATGATTTTCTATCAAGATAAGAAATTCTAGAAATGGGATTTGGTTTTGATAATTACATTATAGTATTGAATCTTAATGCTTTTGGATCGTTTAATAGATTGAGAAATCATCGATTAAACGATACAATCGATCTCACGATGTCATTTGGGAAATCAATGATGTTGATGAGCAATACGTAATAATGCAATATATAAGAAAACGCTAGAATTCGTATTTGTGATCAATCGGATATAACCAATGTTTGATTGATGAAAGTCAATCCTAAACACCTTCTTTGTCCTATTACTCTACCATTTATTTATTATGTTTTAAAAGTATGAGTAGTGTAGTACAAAAACAAAGTAAACCCTAACTTAAGACGATAATCGAAGTTGAACGGAATATGATATCACCTTAATCCCTGTGGAACGATATAAAAACTGATACTTGCTTTCGCAGTACTAACATTTTGTGTTTATGATTGTGCAATACACTCTGTTTTAGCTATCTGAAGCATTAAGGGTTTGCTTGCAGACCTGTTTCTTCCACTCTGTTTTATCAATCGAATAAGCTTTATAATCAAAGAAATATATTAGCATGGTACATATAAATAATTAGATACTTTTAGTTGATCAAAATCATTTTTAAGCTTAAAATCAGATTGATGAGAGAGAACAAAAAAAGTCTGAGGTTCTGAGTCTGAAGGTTCAGAGTCTGAAGGTTCAGAGCCTGAGGTTCTGAGTCTGAAGGTTCAGAGTGTCATTTTTGTCTCTCAGCTCAAATTATAAGCTTATTGTTAGAAACTTATTAGTTGCTGGAATTCTCTGTGCCATTTTTGTTAGTAACTCTGTTTGTATTACCTCCTAAGGTTTTTATGTAATGGTGAGATGACAACCCTGCCCCTTGCATGTTGTCCTATTTATTCCCTCATGAATGCTCAATATTGCATGTTCTCATCAAAACATTCATTCAAGCTTTCCTCTGCCTGAAGATATGTCACAGTTGACTAACTTTGGCATGTTTGCCAAGGATCGCCAAGCTGTTGGTGCATTGGTGTCTCTCAAAGGTACTGCAAGCTTCTGTATATATAAGAAACATGTTGTTTTCTCAAAATTTTGGAATCTTCATTTAATTTTTTTGTGTATGTTTGTTAACAGTTCGGAATAACTCCAGTCCAGATATTGAGGCCAAGGTTAAGAGGGATTTGGTTAATCTGAGGTTGTTTCATATGGAATACGACATATGGAATACGTTTCATATGGAATACCATCTGGAATGCTGGTGAGTTTTACATTATAGTGGGTTATTTCCTGACATTCTGGTAAAATACGTGCTTCTTTTTATTCTGTTTAGGTGATAATGTTGATGTTTGTGTATTGTTGTGGTTTGTTTTTTAATCAGAGGTTGAATTGGCTTGGTTTTTGTCAACATGCATTTCCTGCTGAGAAGTGCCAGTTAACCCTGATTGATTATTTGGGGTATCCATGGAGATTGGAGATGGATTTCTGTCACGACGAGGAGATGACATGTGTTTTTTCTGGTGAGTGGCAAGGATTGTGCACTTCCCGTAAGTTGGTTCAAGGGGGCACTGTTGTACCCTAATTTTGTCCGAGCTTTTTCAAAAAAAGAGTCAACAAAAAAAGAGAAAGTCAAGGTCAGCAAAAAGTCAACTTTTATTTTAAAAAAAAAAAAGCAAAGAGGATTTCGCAAAGCGATGTTGTGATCGCTCTGCGAATTTTGCGATGAATTTCGCAGAGCAATGTTCAGGTCGCTCTGCGAAATCTGCGAATTTTGCAGGTTTTGATGTTCTGATTTCCCTTTCTTTTATTATTATTCATGTCATCATCTATTATTATTATCATCTATTATTATCATGATTAATGCTGGATTCAACAAAGAAAGAGGAGGAAACATGTGCCAATTGCAAAGTAAGAAGAGAAAGGAAGAGGAAGCAAAATCAAGCAAGTAACTCAGCTAGTTGCTGACCTTGGGCAGCCCTTCTCCCCTACCATTGTGCCTGCAACTGACCCTGCTACTTTCCAGCATCCACCTTGCCATAGGCTTTATCAAAATCATTCAAAGGTTGAGGCAAAACTGCTGCCCTGTTTTGCAAACAGCACATGTTTTCCATTTTTTCCAGCATTTTCTGTCAGAATTCAGCTGCTTTGGGTTCTGAAATTGGCCAAAGTCTTGACCATTGTAGCAAGGCAATGTCACCTCTTACCTTTAGCATTAAATGTAAAGCAATTAGTGTGATCATAGCTCACAAAAACAGCCCTGCTGTAGGATTTTTCATCATGACATTTGATCTCATTTTGCCTATAAAAGCCATGCATTGCTGCAGGATTATGGACAGCGAATACACAGATTTTTTAGACAGCACAAGAGAGAGTTCTTAAACAAAGATTTTAGAGCAAAAAACCAGTTCCTAGAGAGTGAAATTTGAGTGAATTGACACAAGAAAACAGAGTTTGTTTTTGGGTAAGTTTAGAGAAAATTTCCATTCTTTTCTTTCACAAATCATCCCAAACCAGCACAAAGTAACCAAGCCATCAAAATAGCCTTTAAACCTCACGCAAAGAGTGAAGAACAATAGCAATTTATCATTGTTCTTGCTGTTTGCATTCATCAAACACTTCCAACTTTGCAAAACCATCATCATCCAAAGCCTCTTCCATTTCCTTGCAACAAAAGCTTTGGGCTAGGAGTTGATGAGTCATTCTAACCTGTTTATATTCCATTTGCATACGGTTTGCATTTGTTTTTGCATTTGAACTGATTCAATCTCAGCTCTGCATTTTTAGTGTTTGTTTATTTCATTTTCAAACTAAAAAACTTTTTCTTAAACTTAATAAATCTCAAGTTTACAAAACACTAAACTGAAGTGTTGCACTCATTTTCTTGCTAATTTCAAAAGCTTTTCACTCCTCTTAAGGTTCTGAAGCTTGTTCAGAAGCAGCTTCTGAACAGAAGTTCAGAAGCAGCTTCTGAGTTAAAATTTTCGCAGAGTTCGCAGAGCCAAAGTTCTGGTCGCTCTGCGACCATGACAGAACTCAGGGTTCGCAGAGCCAGACTCAGGTCGCTTAGCGACCATGACAGAACTCAGTTTCTGAGTTCAGGCTTTAAAAGCTAACTTTTGAGTTTCTAACTTGAAGATTCAGAATCTAAGAGGATTAAAACTCATTTTGGTTCAAAACATAACAAGGGTTTTTGCATACATTTGGAAATTCACAAGTTTAAATAGTTAACTTGAATAACAAGGAACTTGCTCACTTTTTCAAACTTGAACTTGAGCCGAACTTGTTCATTTTCCAAAATCAAACTTAAGTAACAAGCTATGTTCAATAAGTTTCAAAACCAAACTTGAACAACAAATGTGTTCATGATTTTCAACAAAGTTTGTTCTTAATTTCAACAAACTTGAACAACAAATGTGTTCATGAATTTCATTTTCCAAACTTGAGCCGAACTTATGCATTTTTCACAAACTTGTGCATTTTTCCATAAACTTGTGCATTTTTCATACATTTGAACAAGCAAGCTTGTTCATAGGTTGCAACAACTAATTTGAGCAACAAACTTTTCTTAGGTTTTTTTTAACCATGTGTTTTGCTCTCTTTGGGATTTCTTAAATTTCAATTTTAAACTTGAATGAAAAAGGAATGGTTTGACGTATGTCTCTCCATTCCCCGGTTGCACGAATGCTTGACGTATGTCTTGTTGTTCGAACAATCGTCATTCTATTTCCAAAAAAATACAAAAACACAAAATAAATCCAACACACCAATTTTGGCCCCCGTGGTCAATCCAAACCTTTCTTGGTCCCTAGTGATCAATTGAACCCTTTCTTGACTTCGTTAAGTCAATTGAATCCTTTCTCGACTCCTTTGAGTCATTTGAATCAATGCTCGACTCTTTTGAGTCCATTGAAGCTGTTCTTGGTCCCCCGTGACCAATCGAATCAATTCTCGACTCCTTTGAGTCATTTGAGCCTTTTTGACCCCTCGTGGTCAATTCGAACCTCTTTCCCCAACGAACATGTTTTTATCAATTCTAGCGCGATTTAAACAAACGCTTAAGCCTCCCACGCGCGAGCATACAAGCTACGTTTAATCGTAAGAATACGATCAAAAGCATCGTTCCTTAAAATAAACCAACAAATAAACGTTTTTTTTACCAAAGAACTACGTAGTTTTGATTTCTCCATCGCACCAGGAGATACGTAGGAGCAAGATCATCATCTTGTCAAGCACAATAATAAAAACTTTCTTTTTCCCCTTTATTATATTTATTCTTTTTTTCCCTTTTTATATTCAAGCATGCAAGCAAAATTTTGAAAACACTTTAGCCTTAACTAACTAGGAGGTTCCCGTTGAGTACAACGGACGTGAGGGGTGCTAATACCTTCCCCTTGAGTAATCGACTCCCGAACCCGGTAATGGTTGCGATGACCATCCTTTCCTCATCGTCAAAGGGTTTTATTATCGTTTCCCTTTAAAAATAAAAAACTTAAGGGTTTATCAACGTTCCCTTTAAACAAAAACTTTGGTGGCGACTCCGCATTTTTAATCCCGAGCGTTCGTACGCGTTCGAGGATCTGCGTTTTTTTTTCGAGAGCGCACAGGCACGATCAAGATTGGAGTCACAAAGGAATCCAACAACAGGGTTCTCTATCTCTGTGCTCGTCCAATGTTGGGGTTGAGGACAACATTGCCTCCGTCTGCAAGTACCGGTGTCGACGGTCCAAGCTATCTGTTTGAGTAGTATCTGTGCAAGAATTAGGAGCAGTATGTTATTGGTTTATGTATTGTTTTATGAGTTAAGAGTGACTATGTTGTAATGTGAGTTAGGGTGTTATTATCTGTAATGTAAGTAATTAGATATACTTTTAGTTTTTAAGTTGTGCTCTTATGGATGTTTTCATGGGGCAAGACAGTTGTTGTTTCTGTTAGGTATGGTCTTGCTTGATTTCATATATTGTAGTGATTGTGTTGTAATGTGAGTTCAGGTGTTATTTTAGTATCTCATGATGGTTTTGCTTGATTTCATCTGTTGGATTTGCCGTATTGGTTGTGTTTCTCTAATGACAACCTTGCTGTGTTTGAGAAATTATGCTATATTCAAATTGGTTAGTGGTTTTTTTAAGAAATAAAATGCAGCATTACAAATTGGTGACTTTGAAATTAAATTAGTGACTTTCTACACATTAGTGACTTTGAACAATATTAAGCCACCTTAATACTAAGTTAGTGATTTTGAACAATTTAAATCTATTAAATTAAGTTAATATACTATGGTTTGGTACTGAATTGGACATCATCCTTGAACAAGTTGCAACCTATGTTTTTAGGCAATTATGCCTATTATGGTAACTGCACCGTACTTATCAATTAACACGGTGTCAGATGCCTGGCTATTCTTTGATTGGGTTGGAGTTATCAATTCATGTGTCTTCCTCAATAGGTGATATCTTTAATTGTCCTATACAAGACATTTTTTTCCCTTTTCTATGATGGTCCTACCTGTAGCCTCTGCTATATTTATTTAAAATTTATTGAAAGTCTATGTGCTTTTGTTTATTTTTTATTGAGGGAGAAAGAATTGCATGGTTATTGAGTCAGATTTAGAAGTCTTGAGCAGCCAAAAAGGGTGTGTAATAATCATTGTCATTTATATCTTATGGCAATACTGTTATCACACAATACAAGTTCTAACTGGCAAAATACAAGTTTGCCCAATCTATTGGTAGTATGCTCCTATCTGTTCAGAGTCTGAGGTTCTGAGTCTGAGGTTCAGAAGCTGAATCTTCAGAAACACTGTTCAGAAGCTGAACTTCAGAAGCAATCTTCAGAAGCACTGTTCAGAAGCAACCTTCAGAAGCTGAATGTTCAGACGCAGGTTCTGAGTCTGAAGGTTAAGAGTCTGAGGTTCTGAGTCTGAAGGTTGAGAGTCTGAGGTTCAGAAGCTGAGTCTTCAAAAGCACTGTTCAGAAGCTGAATCTCCAGAAGCACTGTTCAGAAGTTGAACTTCAGAAGCACTGTTCAGAAGATGAATCTTCAGAAGCACTGTTCAGAAGCAACCTTCATAAGCTGAATGTTCAGACGCAGGTTCTGAGTCTGAAGGTTGAGAGTATGAGGTTCTGAGTCTGAAGGTTGAGAGTCTGAAGGTTCTGAGTCTGAAGGTTCAGAGTCTGAGGTTCAGAGTCTGAGGTTCTGAGTCTGAAGCTGAACATCAGAAGCACTGTTCAATGCAACCTTCAGAAGATGAACTTCAGAATCACTGTTCTGAAGCAACCTTCAGAAGCTGAATGTTCAGACGCATGTTCTGAGTCTGAAGGTTGAGAGTCTGAAGGTTCTGAGTCAGAAGCAGAACGTCAGAAGCACTGTTCAGAAGCTGAATCTTCAGAAGCACTGTTCAGAAGCTGACCTCCAGAAGCACTGTTCAGAAGCTGAATCTTCAGAAGCACTGTTCAGAAGCAACCTTCAGAAGTTGAATGTTCAGACGCAGACCTTCAGAAGCTGGTTTTCTGCGTTCTGTTTTTAGCCTGGGAGTTGTTTATTTTCTGACATTATCTTTTGAAGATTTGATTGAAGAATTCTCCAAGCTGCGTTACTCGAAGGAAGAATATTTGCGTGTGATATTTTCTGAAGATTGGTTTCTTTTATATTTGCTTCTATATGTTTCTAAAGTATTTCGGAAATATATCTTTGAAGATTTGGTTCGAATATTATGTTGCAGCTGAATGCTATAAATAGAGGAAGCTGCTATTGAAGAAAATCAACTCAACCGAAGCTTTTATAGAGAGAGTTATACTTAGGTCTTGAGACTGTTAGTTTGTGAGCTATGTGCTCTGTTAATGTACACCACTCAATTGTTTAGAGTTGGTTTGTTTTATTGAGTTGTAATTCACTTGAAGCTTTTAAGCAAGAGTGACTGTTTATGTACTTGGAGTGTGTCTCCTACGTTGATTATTGTTAGAGTCTGATATCACTGGGGCAGTGATTAACTGAGGGAAGTGAGATGGGATCTCAGGTCTAGGAGTTCCTAGGTTGAAATCAATACGGGTATTGTCTAGGTGATAAGTTGTAAACTGGGAGTTTGCTGAGAACTTAGAACTAGGACTAACATAGTGGATTTCCTTCCTGGCTTGGTAGCCTCCAGACGTAGGTGTGTTTGTCACCGAACTGGGTTAACAAATATCATGTGCACTTTTAATTTCTCTCTGTTACTTTCTGTCTGTTTTGCTTTGCTTCTGAACTGTTGTTTACGCTGCAACTACTGTACTCTGTTCTACTCTGTTTTACGATCAGCATCTGGTCCTGCCAGAATTTCATGGAGGAAACAACTTTCACTTGCACTTATTTGAAGACTGATAAGCAATACACCTAAGGATGTCAAATGATCAAGGATATGTTCAGTTTCATTTATATTTTTTAATTTTGTTTTTTAATATATGCTTTTACTACTTATTATTATGGACTTATAAATTTGGTAGTTTAGGCAATATTGGAGTAACGGGGACTAACATGTGAATAATTGAGTGGAGCCTTGATGATGTAGGAGATGAGTTTTTATCATGAGTCTTCGTCACTGCGAACAAATGACGTGTAGTTGACAAAATTATGGACAACAGAATGTGATCAAGGTTGTCAAATTTTCGCTCCAAATATTGTAATCTAACTACTTTGTCTGCATTGTACTCCTGTGTTTGAGTATGGCTAGATTGTGTAACTCCTGTACAATTTCTAATATCTTTGTTATCATTTCATGGTTTTTTTGTATTTCACATCGTTTTTATTTAATGTTTTTCATTTAAGTCTTGCCTCTATATGTATCTCATCATGAACCCGAGCGAAGCGCGGGTCGGCCATCTAGTTATTCTAAAAGAAGGCAAACATATACCCCTTTAGACATAAGGGGGCAAACCTTGGGCTAAACAAGTTTTATAGACTTAGTAGTGAGATACAAATATGAAAACTAAACATCAATATTTCTTAGACAATAAACTGGATATATAATACTTTTTCCATAATTGATAAAAGGAACTCTTCCAAGAAGAAAGCTTTGGTTTAGTTTTATGAGCAATTGGAAAAAGATGATCCACCTGAGGTTTTCCTTGAAAATATAAACAACAAATTAAGCACAAGGAAACCAAAAAATATTCAGAAGAGAAGCTTGCCTGAAACTTTAAAAATTAAAAGATTCATAAGATCCATCACGTTATTTTTTGTACTCTTACATGAAATTAATTTTCCCTCTTATACAAATAAGTTTTTACAAAATTACTTTCAAAATATAGGGTTAGTTCCACTTTTATAAAATTTAATCCGAAGGTGCACTTGAAAGCCCTATCTTCCGGAAAGAAAAAGTCCTCCATATGAGGGGATTTAATTTAAAGTTTCATTTATCTCAATTAGTACTTGAAATCAGAGTTTGAGTAAAAAAACGAACACTCAAAAAGGTGTTAAGTGTCAAATCTTGATCATTATCTAATTTCTTGATTGGTTTAGATCACCTAACTAGAGGAGCATAACACTAGGATAGTTTCTCGTAGATCATAATTATCCTTTGATCAGTAAATTTAGTTATTCAAATTCTTTGTGTAAATTCAGTAGAAAATGTATTTTTGTTCTTATTCTTTGAATATAAGGATGTGTATGTTTATGAATTTAGGTAAGTTTATTAAATAGGATGTCCTCAAAAGTTATGTTTAGAATGATGTGTATATCCAACTTAGGCTACTTTTATATGATTAGAACGTCTCTTATGATTAGTCGTTAGATTTAATGTTTATGTATTTATGTTTGTAGGTTATTCTTTGTTCTTGCATGATGTTTAATATTAATGAGCTTAATTTTGTTCTAATGCATGTAATTCGTGTGAATTTTATAATGTGCGATGTTAGTAATATTGATATATGATTGGTGATGAATGTTGTGTGTTTATGTTAAGTTTTAAACTATTTTTGTATACAAACTCGATTTTAGGATCAGAGAAATCTACTTATGGGTTAAAATACTGCAAAATGAATTTGTAGAAATATATTTTCACGACATAGAAATCGATTTTTATGATGAACTTTGAGATTTATTAAAAAATGATTAAAGAAATCAATTTTGTCTTAGCAAAAATTGATTTATGAAGTGGTAAAGTTAGAAAACTTTTAATTGATGATCTACATCTTAGATTATAGGTTATTGATGATGATGATGATGATGATGATGATCATAATAATAATAATAATAATAATAATAATAATAATAATAATAATAATAATAATAATAATAATAATAATAATAATAATAATAAAGAATTAGTTAAGTGAAAAAAGAACTGATTAGACTGATTGATTTGCAATCAATATTAGGATTAAAAAAAAGATTTTTATAGTAGAAATTCAGAAAATTCTCAAAATGTTGTACAAATTGATGTTTTGGATATCATAAATTGTTTTTTTAGACCAAAATCTAACAAGTTTTAATTAGTAATTAATAGGTAATATATTGTTAAGCCTAATTAGTCATAGTTAATGGATTTAGATGATAACCAGCCTGAGATAAAAAAAAATGATAACTAGCAAATTAATAATGATGTGAATTATGTTTATTGATGTTGTTGTTAATGGCATATGCATGACAACCATGTTGTCAATGTTATATCGTTATATGTAATTTGAGTCACAATATGAGTTAGATATGGATAATGATATTTTTTTATTGGTCAATCTATTATAAATGAACTCAAGCTGCAATATGGACTAAACCTAGAAAGCACACATTGTGGCAGTCAACGACATATTTTACCGGTGGACATACCAACATACATATGTATATTCTGTTTACAGTTGTCCACTGGTATGTTGATGTGTGCTCAAATTTTATTCATTCATATAGATTTAAAAGTACAATGGTCTTGTTGGTTTGTCATAAACTAAGTAAGAGAACCATCATTTAACACCTTTATAAAATATTAGAGTCTGATTTCCAAATTATACATTAAGAGAATGCTCTCTTGTAAGAGTAATATAACTCTTTTATAGTAATTTTGGGCTTTAATGTACATAAGCATTTCTTCATTATATTATTTAAATAACAGTTAAACACGTTCTTCACATTCTTTTAGTTTTTAGCATTTATTTAACAAACACATTCTTCATATTCTTTTAGTTTTTAGCATTTAATAGCGAGTGAAATAAATAATTCAGAGTGAAATAATTCAGGGATCTAAGATAAATAATTAATCTTCATATTCTTTTAGTTTTTTAGCATTTAAGATAAATAATTTAGAGATTGATTTAATAGCGAGTGAAATAATTCAGGGACTTACTTGATTTCTAATGAATAATTCAAGGATCGATTTGACAGTGTGACTGTAATATCCCGCTTCAGACTCAAGTATTTATCAGAGGTGAGACGATGTATCAGAGATATTTTAAGGAAGGGCAATTTGGTAATTGCCGCGCCAGGATTTTTATTAAAAGGGGCAAAACCCATTTTCCCTCATAATTTCTATTCCCTTCTCTCTCTAAAACAATTTTCCTCTCCCTTCTCTCCTCCCTCTCTCTCACGCCATCCTCCATCCCTTCATAATCTTCAACCTCTACCTCAACCTCTCAATTCTCATGCAAGCAAGCAAGTTTGTGACTTTGAGCTAAGGAAAGCAAGGAAGAAAGGAAAGAAAAGGGACTAAAGCTAGGGTTTTGAGAAGAGACCAAGCTAGGATTTTGGGTGAAAAGCTTGGTAAGGAATCAAGGCAAATGCTAGGTGAGCTCCCTAGGGTTTTAGAACCCACTTTGAGTGAGTTTGAGTATATATTACATTGTATGCTAAAATATGGTTTTTGTACCCTAATCCTGTTTGTTGCCAATTCCTTACTATTCCATGTTTTAATCAGTCAATTTGTAATAGAAAATCATTCCTAATATCACTGGGATGCTCGGATAAGTTGGGTTAAGCTAAAATGGTGAAAGAATACAGTTTTCAACAATTTCTGCACTGATAAGCTCGCTACAGCGAGCAGAGTATTTTTGGTCACGGCCCTGGGTCGCTATAGCAACCAGCCCGTCGCTATAGCGAGCTCACCAGAAACATCATTTGTCAGCTGAGCTGTTTTGGGTGATCTGGCGCGTGTAAGTGAGGTTTTTCGAAACCTTTTTCTCCATAAACTTTATAGAATCAAGGGACACCATTTTAACTCATCCTAAGGGCCTTTAACGGCCGAAATCATAAAGGGGCAAGGAATAGGTAACGTGAAGGAAGTACAAAAACAAAGATCTGAGGAACAGGAAAGTTAATACAATTGAGTTAGTAACTCTTAAGGAGGACATATGACTACGATATGTCAAGAACCTATGATAGGTAAGCAAGATTAGAGGTGTATTCAGTTTAGAATACGAGGATAATAGGAATGTGTTATTACATTCAAGGTTCAAGTGAGAATAGTATCAGGTATGTTAAGGGTTATCTACCAGGATACCCTTAACCAGGCAGGTTATAGTGTACCGTAGGCAGAGGCACCAGGATTTTTTCCCCAAGTTCAGGTACATTTATATGTACATCAGGACGTGCCTCAGTTGTTCACGTCAGAGTGACACTGGGGGTACACGTATCAGTTCAGGATAGGATGTACCCTAGTTAGTGGTACAAGGATATTTATCAGGATTTATACAGATTATGTATAAACATGTATATATATGTTGACAACTCGTGGCACAGGTACGCTTCAGATTTATTCTGGATAGGCCAGCCCGTTAGGGAGCCTACATGACAACTCTTATATATATATATATATATATATATATATATATATATATATATATATGTTCAGGAAATATCAGGTTTATGTATATTTTATATACCAGGAATAATATTAATTATCAGGATAAACTTTGTGTCTTCTGTGTTCTCGTAGTTAGAGAGCACAGGGGGTTTCAACATTGCTGGAACAGGCAGGAACTTTCCATGAGGATAACCACGCATAACTTTATAGTGTGTCTTCTGTGTTCTCGCTAGTTAGAGCATAGGGGGTTCCAGATACAGCTGGAACGGGCAGGAATCTTCCGCGAGGATAACCACACACACAGGCAAGAGGAGTCCGGTGATTATCCTATTATAGGAATTTTCACCGGTTATCAGGGGAATGTGCTCTGGGGTTACTCCACTCGGGGGCATTCCATAAAATGAACTCAGATAATAATGTTTGTTCAACGCTAACATCTAACATAATAATATCAGTATATACTTTATTATGTTATCAGACAGAATTACCTATCAGGCAGGTATCTGGTGGTGATCTTAGGAGTCCCCTCAATCACCAAGTTATCAGGTTATTGTCTAGATTTCATGACTATTCAGTTATCAGGCTCATGCAGTGATCCTAGGTTTCCCCTTGATCACTAGTTTAGCAGGATGTAGTTTAGTTATTATGACTACACAGGATAGCAGGAACATGCATGTATACCCTATATGGAAAAGGTTAAAGCTTGGCGATTATAGGAATCCCCAAGATCGCCAAAAGTAGGCATGGCAACCCTAGGTTCCCCGAGGTTGCCAACAGTAGGTTGGGTGGAGCTCACTAAGACAATATGTCTCATCCCAATCCTTTTGGTGCAGGTTTTGCAGGTTAGCACGAGGTTCGTGATGAGGATCTTTCAGAAAGATACTGGATGGAGTGCAGTTGCTCGTCATGTACCAGCTCAGGAGCTTAGCGGACTTTTGTATAAGTATTTATTATGGTACTTGATTGGTTGTATTAACGAGCAATTTGTATTCTTTCTGTTGTGTTGTATTTTATTATTGAAAATTTTGATGTATCCAGTATCAGTTTGATGCACATGCTAATATTCTAGATAAAATTAGTATAGGTGTTACAATTACAATTTATATTGACTTTCATTTAAAAAAAATAAAAAAAACTTCAAAAAATATTTCGATCAAATTCGTCCATGTACATGTGGAAGCTGACTTGGAACTCCGCGTCAACGCTTAACGTGACACGTCAGCACTATTAACGGCAAGACTTGACGGAAGGACTAAATTGATTGACATTTATAAATTCAAGGATATATTAGCTATTTCGAAAAATTGAGGGATGAAATTGAACGGTGCATGCAAATTATAGGACCAAAATGCCTATTCACTCTTCATCTAAGCATGTTAGTTGCCATTATTTTATTGTATGAAGTCATGGACGTGATAAAGACCATTTTCTATTTTAATTGTTAAAATACTTGTCCAAATAAAGCCTACCTTGTAAGATAGTGATCCTTTGCTACCCCTTGTGAGCCTGAAAATGAAATTTTTGTTATTTGTTGAAAACTATAATCCTAAATCTAATGAAAGAAAAACAAATTCATGTCTTATTGTCTTAGCATATGAGAATATTTATTTTTAGTAGGTTTTCATTCAATTTGGGGAGAGTTGGTTTGTGCAAAAAGAAAAATTATTTGGAAAAACAAAGTATTTTAAAAATTGGTGATGGAAATGAAAGGTAGCTTGACAAAACAAATGAAAAGAAAGATCAAAAGAATCAACAAAGAAGTTGTCAGTGGTTAAAGAGTATTTGGGGTGTCCGTAATTGTAAATGGCAACTAGGCCCTCTCTTATTCTTAAAGCTTTTTGAATCCAAATAAAAACAAAGATTTTTTTTAGCCTAGCCATATTACAACCCTACAAAAGATCTTGGTGGTCCATGTATGATTGTATGTTTTGTGGTGTTGCATAGATGTATTTCAAAAATGACTTGATGTATATGCATTGCCTAGATTGAGAGAAACACCACAAGCTTGAGTGTACACATTTGTGCGAATCATTGCTACTCATAGAGTTTGATCTTGAACTTGAACTTAAATTCTCACGAATCATGCAAGTTTTAAATGATTTGATTGATCACAAACCTTGAATGTATTATCCACTATGGATGTTTAAACTTGTTTTCACTTATATATTTAGGGCAGATATTAAATTGTTTTTCAAGTAATCTAATAGAGTTTCCCCAAGTTACTAAAAATATTAAATAGTTAGATTTCAAGTATGAGATTCAATACTATAACATATTTCCTTGAGTGTGATAGGATTTATAGATCAAGAGATGTTTGGAAGCAAAAGAACAAAGAAGTGGGCAAAGCATACATTCACTCAACAAATCCACAACGATCTCGAAGAGAGCAAGTTAAAGAGTTTGGAAGGTGGAACAAGGAAAATTTGCTTAACAAACAATCCACTTTGCTAAGAGAATTTTAAGGCAGTCTATGGACTCAGAGCTGAGCTAAAAGAAACCCACTTGTGAAGATAATTCACTTAGAGAGCCATATTTCACTATGAAAATTATCGTTTTTGGAAACTCTATAAAGAGAGATGCACTTCACCATTTTCAGCATCTTACCAAATTCTAAGTTAGATAAATGCATAGGAGAAGGATAGGAAACAAGGTGGAGCTTCATCATCTCGGGGATTTAAGTAATTCATGCTTCATTTCATCTCTCTTCGGCTATGTTTGTAAGATACATCATCAAATGTAGCTAATTTTCTATTTTGTGTTGGTATTAAATATAATTAGTTTTGATTCTAATGTAAATACTTGATCTGGTTGGTTATATATATAAATTTTGTTTCACTATATTGATGAGTTTACAATCACTAACCACTATTACAATGTAATACTATTTTATCGGTTAATTAAGACATACATCGAAAGTTAGAAGATAAAATAGATCTCTCGTTATCTAACAGACATCGAGATGTATGGTAAGCGATAGACAAATGTATAGTTGAAACATTAGGAGTATATAATTAATAAAAAAAAGACATTAGAGCATTTGATGATGCAACTTATGATGATACAATAATACTTTGAAACAGTCAATTCTTTGAAATCCTACCTTAAAACAATCTAAATTTACCGATTGGTACAATTATCCGCAAGTCTATGTGGTTACGATAATACAAATACTTTGATTTCCACTATAACTATCAATAGAAAAAAGCCATTGTTAGTTGTCTTCCTCTAGAACCTAATGATGGAGGACCATCCTCCTTTTCTTCTCTTATCTTCCCTTCTAGAGAGCGCCCAACCTGATTCTAAGGGTACCAACCCTTGTTTGTGGGGCCTAAAGGCCTAAATGGTAAAATCTACAGTCCACAGCCCAACAAGCATGAGCTTTGGGACAAGGCAAAGTGATTAAACTGTTGCCGGGGAATTATTTGTATATGACTTCTTGCCCAGCAAGTGAGACTTACTGGTTGTGAAACTATGTGAAAAATTTTGAATTACGAGGTGCTAGCCCAACACGGGTGCTAGCCCAACAGAGGTGCTAGCCCAACACGGGTCTTAGCTCCTCGTGGGCGCTAGCCCAACATGGGTGCTAGCCCAACACGGGTGCTAGCCCAACGCGGGTGCTAGCTCCTCGTGGGCGCTAGCCCAACACGGGTGCTAGCCCAACACGGGTACTAGCTCCATGTTTCTGTTTTGAGTGCTTTAATGGGAGCTAGCCCAACGAGAGTATTCATAGCCCAACAAGCACGAGTCTTGGGATAAGGCGAAGTGATTAAACTATGTGTAGAAACGGTTCCTTTGAGTAGACTAGATCACCACGACGGAAATACCCAAACGTGGGCGTGATCCCTTTTGAAGGTTCAAGTTGAGGACGCGCCTTAGTGGGATCCGACGGCTGATATGAGGCGACCTTTCGCTCTTGCTGACGTGTTCAGGCTCAAGTCGCCCTTCTCCATTCTGGCGTCGACATTTCCGCCCTTGATTCCTTTAAAATTATTGTAGATGGCGCCCTAGTGGACGAAACATAATTTCTCTTGTTGTACTATTTTAATTTATTTCGAACTCGGTACTCTTCTTTCATTTTGTAATGATACATTGTTTTCTTTAAACTTCTCGTCTGTTTCTTTTACCCTCAAATTTATTCATTTTAGAAAGCATTTCTTAGGCGGTGGTCGTTATTAGCGTTCGTTTCGTAACAACGTTGAGAAATGCCGGGTTGTTTCATTTTCGGCTCACGACGTCTTAGAGCCCTCTTTGGGGTTAAGGAATTAGGTGGCGATTTCATTTTCGGCTCGCGACGTCTTAGAGCCCTCATTGGGGTTAAGGAATTAGGCGGCGACCTCATTTTCGGCTCACGACGTCTTAGAGCCCTTTTTTAGGGTTAAGGAATTAGGTGGCAACCCTCGCTGGGGTTTGGCGATCTCTTTTTAGCACACGACGTCTTAGAGCCCTTTTTTAGGGTTAAGGAATTAGGTGGCAACCCTCGCTGGGGTTTGGCGATCTCTTTTTAGCACACGGCGTCTTAGAGCCCTTTTTTAGGGTTAAGGAATTAGGTGTGCAACCCTCGCTGGGGTTTGGCGATCTCTTTTTAGCACACGACGTCTTAGAGCCCTTTTTTTAGGGTTAAGGAATTAGGTGTGCAACCCTCGCTGGGGTTTGGCGATCTCTGTTTAGCACACGACGTCTTAGAGCCCTTTTTTTAGGGTTAAGGAATTAGGTGTGCAACCCTCGCTGGGGTTTGACGATCTCTTTTTAGCACACGACGTCTTAGAGCCCTTTTTTTAGGGTTAAGGAATTAGGTGTGCAACCCTCGCTGGGGTTTGGCGATCTCTTTTTAGCACACGACGTCTTAGAGCCCTTTTTTTAGGGTTAAGGAATTAATTAGGTGTGCAACCCTCGCTGGGGTTTGGCGATCTCTGTTTAGCACACGACGTCTTAGAGCCCTTTTTTTAGGGTTAAGGAATTAGGTGTGCAACCCTCGCTTGGGTTTGGCGATCTCTTTTTAGCACACGACGTCTTAGAGCCCTTTTTTTAGGGTTAAGGAATTAGGTGTGCAACCCTCGCTGGGGTTTGGCGATCTCTTTTTAGCACACGACGTCTTAGAGCCCTTTTTTTAGGGTTAAGGAATTAGGTGTGCAACCCTCGCTGGGGTTTGGCGATCTCTTTTTAGCACACGACGTCTTAGAGCCCTTTTTTAGGGTTAAGGAATTAGGTGTGCAACCCTCGCTGGGGTTTGGCGAGTACAAGCTTCATTTTGTCTCCAGATATCGCCGAATTACGTCGCTATCTTTTACTTCAAATCTTTAAATTGCAACACTTCATATCTCACATGTATAAATTCAAACAAGCATCGAACAAAATACATAGATATATGGTGACAGATTAGCATTGCTCCCAATTTTATAGTGCTATCAAATATCACCAAATATGGGCGCTACTGTTGTGTGATGGATTTTCCACACCATGCTTTCAAATTGGCCTGGCTTTCACTTTTGTCTCCACGTGGGCCTACTTGCATAATCAAATGTTATCCTAATGCCACATGACCAAAGGCTTTGGAACTTCACTTTTCCATTGTGGAAAGCAGTAAGCATATGACATAACAATAATATATGTGAAATAATAAGCTATTGGATGGTCCAGCATGTAAAATAATATATCAGTTTTTGTATAAAGAAAATTATGGAAGCTTTGCCTTATGAGTTTTCGACTGTTGTGTTGTTGACGGCTTCGTAATGAGTTTGCTGTTGGCGACTTCATAATGGTTTGAGTGTGCTGTTGTTGCCGGGTGTTGCGTTGGGCGTGCTCAAACAATGAGTGAGAGGAACCTGTCTACCGTCCTCATCTTTACCTGTTGTCGGCGTTGTCTTCATGTTGTGCTGATCGAACACCGAAATCATCCATGGCGTGATCTTCAACCACACGTGGGATAGGTGTTGCTGCCGGACCCCACCGTTTTCCGGCTTCTCTTCACGCCGCGCTGATCGCACACCACCGTCTCTCTGTTTCACTTTCAATCTTACTTTAACCAGGCGTGAATCAGACCAAAGTTGTGCGTTTAGAGACTTGACTTTGCGACTCCGCAAACAATTCAGGTCTGGGACCTTGCTTCCTCCTTGAATCGGAACACGAACACAGGTGAAGGGTTACTGGAAATATAGTCAAGAACATAATTTGAATCGTGTCGTAACCGTCTCGGATTTCGCATTTTGCTGTGATAGAGATTCGTCCTCGCCTCTGCTACATCTTCATGATTTCCGTCTCTTCCTTTCGATGCTGAATCACTGATTGGAGAATTTGAACATTTGTTTCTTGGAAAATACTCACGAAGATTCAACTATTGAGTTTTTACGAGGATCTTCATGAGATCCTATGAATTTTTCGCCCAATCCGTTGAATATTGTTGAATGTTGCTGAATTTTTCGATCCGTCGCAGATGTGTGGTTGAGGTTCGAGGGATCGAAATCGAACATCGACCCCCTCCTTCTAGCGCCAACTGTACTGGGCTGAGAGTACGATATGAGAAAACTAGGGTTTTCCCAGTCTGTTTTTTGGTCCCCCTCCTGGGATTGATCCCAAGGTTGCTATTTATAGTCCCAATATGGGCCTATCCAGCCATGGTTTTGGGCCCAGATCATAAAGGGCCAAAACTATGGTTAGGGCGCCCTTTCAAGCTGCTGAGAGCGCCCTCAGGGGGTGCCTTTAGGAAGGCTCCCTAAAATTATGTGACTGTCAGGTGGGCCTTGTACCCTTCTGGAGAGCGCCCAACCTGATTCTAAGGGTACTAACCCTTGTTTGTGGGGCCTAAAGGCCTAAATGGTAAGATCTACAGTCCAATAGTATTATAAAGGCTAAAATATTAAAAAGGTCCCTGCAAATATGCCTCATTTGGCTTTTGGTCATTGTAAAAAAAACAAAATATTTTGCAAGGACGAAAAACAAAATTAATTTTTTTTTACAAGGACCAAAAGCCAAATGAGGCATATTTGCAGGGACCTTTTTTTTCACTTATGCCAAGCTTCAATGGGCCCAGGGACTATTTTAAAAAACAAAATATTTTGCAAGGACGAAAATCAATTTTTTTTTTACAAGGACCAAAAGCCAAATGAGACATATTTGCAAGGACCTTTTTAATATTTTAGCCTATTATAAATCAAAGATATTTAGCCACACATTACTACATTGTCTAGATCCGCTCCTGATCCTTAGGTTCATACATTCAATATAACCAATGAAGACATGTTTCCCATCTCTAGTATCAAGCTTTTTACTTGATATGCCCAAAGGCCAAATATCCAAAAACCTTCAAATTAGAGTAGTCTTCTTGTTTCCCACTCCAAACCTCCATATGTGTCTTGAAGTTAATTCCACCTTGTTTCATCTCCAAAGTTTCATAATATTCCTTCCTTAGACACATGTGATAAAGGTATATAGAGTTAAGACAAACACTAACGTGTCTTCTTTCCTCTTTTCTATTGTGCTTAATTGTATGCTTATTTTATAGTATTTGCTTATATATTTTTTTTTGGAGCATACCATGATCAAATAAACATTTAAATTATATTGTTTCTTTCTTTTTTTTGGTATAAAACTTATATTGTTTATATTGTAGTGGAATTATTCATATTATCATGAGATTTAACTGATTTTTTTAATAAATTGTTGAAGTAATATTATACAAAAGATAATGCGTATAATTGAGAGATAAAAAGTCGGACTAAAATCAAGCATCCCCTTTATATATAGGTATAAATATATTGATATCACTTAACATAACAAAAATATCTATAACAAACTCGTGCGATTCACACAATTGAGTGACTTTGAAGGTGCACAAATTATTAAATAAATTTGTGTATGCATACACAAACAAACTTTTAACTTTGGATATAGTATTTAAAAATTGGATGACTTGGATCTCGTGATGGTTTACATATACAAAAGTTGTTTATAAAGTAAGTCTTTTTTTTTTTGACAAAGTTTATAAAGTGAGTCTTAATAAAATGAACGTTGAGACTTATATTCATTTATTTATTAATAAAATATATAAATATATATTAAAATTTGACTAAACGAATGTACCACAAAAGAATTGAATAAATGAGATAAATTATTTCAAACGGCTATTTTGTTTATTAATAGCGTAACTCCATTTTTTTTGTTACCATAATAATAATGGTGCGAAATTTGTACAATCACTTAATAGTAGTTAATCTTCGTCGAAAAATCTGTGGGACACACAAAGTAAATTCTTCTATTTCAACTGGATTTTTTCCATACACATGAGCAAAGAATCGATCATTGGTCACTTCCTTTTATTTATAACAAATAATTTTAAACACACTTACATAATTTTCTTCCTATTATTTTTGTCCCGCTGTACTTTTTTTGTGTCCTTTGTGAAATTTTAATAATTTAATAATAGTTTTTATTTGGATTTAATTTGTATGCTCCTAGTGCAAACCTTTTTACAAGTGCATTCAATCAAATTACTTTATGATGTCACCTTTTTAGATTAGTTATTAAAATATATCTACGAAAACTTATTTGACATGTTTTGATTGAATGTATGTGTAAAAAATATATAACATCAATGCATTTAGAAATTAAACTCTTTTTATTTTTAATATATTCTCTATACATGAGGTAATCATATTTGAGATGCTTCAAACATTAAAAGCGAGCATCTCTCATATATGATATTTGAACAATTAATTTGTCATCTTGTAGAGTCTAATTTCTACTGCTAGACTGAATTCGTTGGAACATAATTGTAGTTAATCTTTCATATATTTCAAGTACTCCCTCTGTAACACCCATAATGAGATTGCATAGGATCTCATACAAGCGTTAAATTTTGTATTGGATACGTTAAATTACAATACAGAAATCTAAGACTGAATAACATATATATGCATAACAAAAGTCATTACATCGGATACATAGTACATAACATGTCTGATGATATATAAGTACTAACTGACGAGTACAAAATATCTAAAATGGTCTGGTACATGATACTACATAACATAGATATCCGAGTATATAACATAATATTATAATAACATAGGCCGGAACATAAAACTAGCACGATCAATCGGTAGCCTTCTCCTTACCCTTGTCTCTGTGAGTTCCACCTATCTTAGGCTGCTGGCAACGTTGGGGAGATCTACGATTGCCATATGTCTATACTCAACCAATTATGGGTTTATACGGTTCTAGTCTGCTTCACTGAGTAATCAGGGAAAACTAGATTATTATCTGCACTTTTAATGTTATATCATAATTCTTGTCTTATTACAGTTAAAAGAGTTAGCGTGTAACAAACATTAAATATATGGGTTGATTTTACGGAGTGTATCCGAGTGGAGCAACCCCGGAATACATCCCCATCATAACCGGCTAAATTCCTTATCTGAAGGCTAGAACCGGTACTCCTCTTATTGCTGCGTGGACAACCCTCTCGAAGAAGTCCCATCCGGCATAATCTAGAGCCTGCTGGACGCAACTTAATCCTACGTGTGGACAATCCTCTCGGTAGAGTCCCATCCGGCATAATCTGAAGCCTGATGGACACGTTTAACTTTCATCATAGTCATCTTAATTTGCTAAACCTGATTTGGAGATATCTAACTCTAAACCCTCGATTAGTATTCATTACATATACATATGGATAAAATTACCTGTCGCTCATAGACAACACATGTGTTCAATTGGTGTTGACCCTTGATTGTCCTTTAAACAATGTATTCCAAAAATGCTTCATGGTTCATTGGTACTGCACATGTACTTTTTTTAAAAAATAAAAGGAAGAAGTTTCTGGACAATCTCGCTCGGCGAGCATGAGCTTCGCCGGGCGAGCATCTGCCCAGATTTGGGTTTGAAGCTTCGCCTAGGCGAGCATGAGCTTCGCCCGGCGAGCATCTGCCCAGATTTGGGTTTGAAGCTTCGCCTAGGCGAGCTATGGCCTCGCTCTAGTGAAGTTTGGCAGTAGCAATGCTCTGCCTGTTCGCCATGGCGAGCTCCTGCTCGCTCGACGAACATGACAGACATCAGAACTGCAAAAATCGTATTTTTTTCTCAAAATTTTGATACCCAAATGTCCAGTAGCAACTGTAATGTACCAATGACTCAATTAAATCACTGTAAGCCAGGAGAATCAAGGATTTCACAAGAATTGAAATGCATGCATCATCGAAAGGGAATTTAAGCAATAATTCTTCATTATGATTATCTCACTCAAACAATCCCAATGGGAAATCTAACATCTAAAGGAACTCACCTAAACTCTGGATTATGACCAAGCTTGAAACCCTAAGTTCACACTCCTAAGTTGCTGCTCCAATTCCTTCCTTCAACTCTTGCCTCTATCACCAAAAATAAATCTAATCAGCTCTAATCATACACATACATCCTGTAATTGTACTTCCAGCAAGGCAAAAGAGAGGGGAAAGGTTCAGCCAAGAGAGATTTGGAGAAGATAAAGCGGGATTAAGGTTTCATTGAGGTTTCTATGATGCTAGAATTCCATTTTTTGAGCTTGCAAGTAGGATTTGGTGAAGGTTTGGAGTGGGAATTGATGGATGAGTGGTGGAATGAAGGAAGTATGGCGTGGAGGAGAGGAAGAGAGGATGTTCTAATTTGGAGTGAGAGAAAGAAATGGGAAAGTGAAGGAAAAATAGGGTTTGGGCTCTTATATATAGCCATCGCGTGGATTTTACTATTTTGCCCTTGACTCAAAAAATTTCTCCGACTCGCTAACTGATACTGATAAGGTTAAGTTTAAGCGGGATAGTACACCCTCCGTCTCAAAATAATTGTCTTTTAACATTTTTTATCTATCTCAAAATAATTGTCATATTAGAATATCAATGCAACATTTATTATTTTTTTCCACTATTATACCCTTATTTATTGAATTTCATCAAACTTACTACAATTAATAAGGATATTTCAGTAAATGATACTAGTTTTATCATTGAAATCAACACAATCAATCATTTCTTTAAAAATTGTGCACAAACCTTAAACGACTATTATTTATAGATGGAGGAGTATAATTCATAAAAAGGTATACAGAGTCCCATAAAAAGTAAAATTTGCAAAATTCTAGGTTTATTCGTTGAGATAAAAGAAATAATAAAAACTAAAATATATATTTTTCACTCACAAAAAGTAAAATACAAGCTCTAGCTATAAACTGTATAATGAGATGTTGATAAATCTCAGTTCAACTAGCGAAAAATGTAGAAGTTGTTAGGTCGAACGTCATGACCGAGGATCGAAACCTCAACACCTCCACTTTATGTGTATGAATTTTTAATTAAGATCCACCTCAAAAAGTAAGTAGTTTTTGTAGACTATATACTTAAAGTATGTCTATACATGACATGAAGTTCTCATCATAACATCCTAACCATTCATTTTCTAAATGATAAATCAAAGGTCAAAAGAGTGTTTGTGTATGAGTACACAAATTTAACAATTTGTGTACCCTAAAATTCACCTTCACACGGGTATTTGCCTAGCTCAAGAGAAAAATGGATACCGTTACCATCCAAAGTTTTTCCTGACCTAGCGTTGAGAAATTCTCGAGAATTAATGAAAAACTAGACTTTATTAGTATATTATTAACATAGCACTGCATTTTATTAGATGTAGACTGTACAACATTAATTGAAATTGCTGCTAGCTAGCTCTATCGAAATTGATGGCCATATTTGTGAAAGGTATATAACATGTGGTCCAATGTGATCTATATGTGCATATTTTTATTGGTTGGGCAGTGGCTTCAATCACCATAAATTCATGAAAAGCAAAAAGATTAACATTGTCATACTCAAGTTGTAGAGTTAGAAACAGAGGGAAAAATTAAGGGAATCAAATAAAAACATCACACGTTTTTTTTGACAGAATACATCATCATCATATTGATATCACATAGTTATTTATATAACGATTTGAAATATTGAAATAGTGACGGAAATTTAGATAAAACAGCAAAATCCATCCCTATGTGTCAAAGATGAAAAATTTAGTGACCAGTTTTATATTTATCATCTCTAATTTTTATCTTTGTCAAAAAAAATCTCTAATTTTTATCCTTTTTTAAACTTTTTTTAGTAGTGTTATGAACATATAATATTATGAATTGTCAAGAAAATTGAATATATATTATGATAGACATAAAGTAGATGTTAGTCCAACTTATTTAATCAAAATGAGAGCCTCATATGCTCTCTTTATTTTTGTTTTGAATTAGGCATTATTTATTAAGAAAATCAACTACATGCTAATGTCTTTTATTTTTGTTATTCACCTGCACAAGTCATGTCAGTCAAGATAAATAAAATCTAGAGTAAACTGAAATATCATTTTTGTTTCCTAAAAAGAGTTATCATGGCATGGTTTCAGTTAACGTGATAAAATTCTAAGAAAAGAGAAACACAAAGTTTAATTTAATTTCTTTTTTTGTTTGTGTTAGTTATTAGAGAAATGGACATATAAATGCAACAGAAAGCGATTGAAATTCAAATTTACCAAACTAATCTAAATTCATTCGATGTGAAATAGAAACCAAATGAGGAAATATATTTCATACCCAAAATAATATGCTAATTTATAACCGTACATGTTTTGCATATAATTAATTATAGTAATCTATCTATATAATAATATATTGATTTTTGTTCCTCTTTTTGTTACTAGTTTTCTGGCATTAAACTGCAAACAGTTGGTAAGTAACACTTACCAAGAATTTTCCGAGGAAATGTCACATATGATAGAAAGAAAGAAAGGAACTGCATACCTATAGATTCCATGTTAAGGGTCTATTCATTGTATTGATATTGAGAGGAAGGTGGTGCCGCCGCCCTCACCCTTCTTTTTTTAGATACCAACCAACATAATCCGGACCCTATAGAGTATAGGTGAAACCCCACATCAACCAAAATAAAATAAAATTCATTGGGTGGGGACCCCTCTCTATCATATTTCAATTAATAATGTGGTATATACTTTTTTTTAGTAATAATAATAATAATAATAATAATAATAATAATAATACTATGCTATATAAAATTTGTATTAAAATTAGAAGGTATTTGTATCGAAATTTTTGTATTTCTATTTGAATACATTCTTTTAATTAATATTTTTTTCTTAACAAAATCATGCATTAATTAATCGTATTAAGTTTTTTTTTTTTACATTTTAATCATATTTCATTAGTATATCACATTGCGATATTATTATTCTAAAATATTATATAAATATCTAATTAACTTGGACATCGTTGAAGACCCGACTCAACAATTATTTTGTCGAGCTTGATTTATGGACTAAATGAGTTGAAATTGAGTTGAAAATTAAGTTTTTTTTATAACAAAATGTGCTCAACTTAAGATATATATGTATGTGTATCTATGTGTATCGACTCATTTGATTCATAAACTAATTTGATTATATATATTTTAGTTCAACTTTGATTTTACAGCTTATTTGATTCTCTGAGAGGGTGTCAAGATGGTCAATAATGGGTTAACAACTTCCTTTCAGAATGCCCCTTGGGTGGGGTCAATACCTCTAAGGATTTAATTTCATAGGCTTTTCCAGGTTTTGGATCATCGAGATTTGGTGGTCGGTAATATGAGCCAATGAGTTGGTGATCTTTGTGTTTGGGAGCTTAGTTGGAGGAGAAGTTTGTTTTTGTGGGAATAGGATCTGGTGGCCAACATGGTCACGGTTCTAAACGGGATTAGTATTTCCTTTGTAGAGGATTGTCAATATTTGAAGCATGACACCAACAAGTTTCACTCGCTTAATTCTGCTTACTCGATGCTCCCGAAAGTCTCCCAGTTTAAGGGAGATCATTTTGAGGAGAATGCCTAAATTTTGGCTAAGGTTTCAGAGAATTGTACGCCTTCTAAGACCATTGTCTTTTCCTAACAATTAATTTAAGATAGAATTTCTACTTGTCAGAAGTTTTTTAGACGGCGGATAATCGTTGATCCTAGATAATATAATTTCCGAGTTAACTCAATAGATTAATTTGCGAGTTGCACATAGATAGTGTACACGGAAGGGGTATACATAATTTTGTAAGACGTGCTAGACACCAAATCATGTAATAAATTTTTCCACACTCGACTAGTGTTGTGTAGCACCACTAGGTATGGATGACAATAATTAAGTGTACGGGGAAACTGTTGTCTTCTCAAATATAGCTATAGCATGAGCTACATGCATATAGCATTTGTTGTTAGGATAGGACCACCTCCTACACCCCCCCCCACTGTACAATATACAGTCCTAATCCCTCTCTTTAACAGCTTTATGAGGTGGCCTCCCTTCTCTTTCGGCCTTAACTCAATGGTAGGGTGGGATTATAAGTGCACACTAGCTAAGTTATGCTGATATTAATGTATAACTTGTTGAATTTACAAGTGCATGAAAATTAATCCTTTAAAATAAGAAAAGTGTTAATGAGTGCCTCAGAGACACTCTTTAAGACCTTTAAATGATAATTCTTTTTGAAAATTTGTATAATCAATGCATTGAAAATTGTAATATTTGATTTTTTTATAAAATAATTTCTTCTTTTGGAATCCTTAAAGAGTGTTCTGGGGACACTTGTTAACAAAACCCTTAAAATAATGAGAAAAAGTTGATTACATGAAAATGATATCAGCCATAATAATGACTATATAGAACATGTTCTTGATCTTAATTGATTTTTTTGTTCTATTCTTAATGTTTGGGTGGGGGTGGTATGTATTTTTGTGATAAACCAATGAGCTAGACATTCCCACTTAATTGGTCTACTACTAGCCAGACCTTTGCTTTTTCAGGCTATCTAATAAACAAATTCTAATTCTTTTACCTAACATTGTTCTATTTAGGGTAATTTACACCACTTTGTGATAGTAATGTGCTCCGAAACATGCAAATGACATTTTACGAAAAAGATATTATACTCATGAATGAAAAATGCATTGGTATTGGTAGTAGACTTATCTTCATAAGTACTAGCAAATTATTATTATTATTATTATTATTATTATTATTATTAGGTTTAATTCCATTTTTGGTCCTTCAAGTTTTACAATTGTGTGATTTTGGCCTCCCAAGTTTAAAATGTGTGATTTTGACCCCTCAACTTGAGGGGTCAAAATTGCACATTTTAAACTTAGAGGGCCAAAATCGCACAATTGTAAAACTTGAGGGGGCAAAATCATACCATTTTCCATACCATCCACCACAATGGTCCTTATAGTCTTGACCACTTGCAATGTATCCATGACATGCTCCTCCTCAATTAGAACCTTCACATTTGCCGGCCTAGGTGGTTCTCCCTCATCTGGGGGCACTACCTTAGGGTGAGATAACCAATAAAACCAAGACATGTATCCCAGTATGGATAGCCAGGGTGACAGTGTAACACCCCGATTTTTAGTATTAAATTTATTTAATATTATTATATTTGTTAATTGTTTTATTAATTGGGAGAATTGGTGAATTAGTAGATTTTTAGTGATTGAGGGTATTTTGGTCATTTATGGGTAATTGGTATTTTTGTGAAGTGTTAGAAATTAGAATCCTGGGAATTAAGAGAATAGAGGTGTGTTAGTAATTAGAGGGTTTAAATATAGTAAAATAGTAGTGATTATTTTGGGTGAATGAGAATTAACTAAGCCCATTAGTGTAAGTGACTGAAACCCATTAAATAAATAGAATAGTGTGTGTTGTAGTGAAATTAGGGTTAGCTCATTTTCACAAAAACTTTGGAGAGGCTAGAGAGAAAAGAGAGAAAGAGGAAGAGGCTTGGAGAGAAAGTGAAGATGGAGATCAAGAGCAAAGGGGGAAAAGAGAGATTCTACCTAGAAGAGCTTATTAGAGTGAAGAATTGAGGTAATGGGGAAGATTATTTTCACCATTTGAGTTTTATAAACAATTGAGTAGTTTTGGGTGTTTTGAATTATGCTTAATTTCATGAATTGATGATGTTTACATGTAAATTTCGTGCTCCAATTATTATGGTTGTTTTGGGTATGTGAAAATTGATGAAATCATGTGTTGTTATGTCAAAGTTCATGTTTGGTTATGGTAATTTGGTAACTTTGTGAATTTTGATGAAATTGGTGAAGAACATGATAATTGATGATGATTATAGCTTGATAAGTTGATTTTAATTATAAGCACATGTTAAATGTTGAATTCATGAGATTATGTTGATTTATGTCATGATTGTTGTTGTTGTTGTTGTTGTTGTTGTTGTTGTTGTTGTGTTTTGTTAAGTATGAGCAAATTGATGAAATTGGTTAAATTGTTGTGAATTGATTAAGTTGGTGTTGTGTTAATTGAAATGAACTAGTGTGATGTTGTTGAAAATGAAGGAAGGTTGTTGTTGTTGTTGATGTCATGTTTGAGTGTTGTGTTAATGTGTTAAAAATGAGTTTTGAGACGATGTTTGGATTAATAAGAAAGCATGATGATTAATGGTGGAATTGAGTTTAATTAAGTTGATTAAACTAAGTTTGAGTTGTAAATGATTGGAGAAAATTGGTTTAAGACTTTGGGATGAGTTTGGTGCAAATTAGATCAAAAAATGGTGTTGAAACAGTATTTTTGCGAAAAACGGAAAAAAATCGGATATTCTTGTCCTGCACAACATGCACGACCGTGCGCCCCTGTGGCACGGACCGTGCGTGTGTCTCGCACTTGGGTCGCACGACCGTGCGCCCTCTATGTGTAGGGGAACTTCAATTTTTTGTGATTTTTGAGATATCCAACGCATCTGAATGGGTCCCAATCCCCTAAACTTGATTATTAGGAGTATAATGAGGATGTATATCATTAATTAACTTGGACTTTGATGTAACGAAACTTAGAGGTTAAATGGTTAGAGACAAACTTGTAAATTGTCTTTAATTGAGTTATGATATGTATGCAAACTTGTTATACGATTAATCAAGTATGAATGATGATATAACATGGTAGTAATGTGATAAGATAGTGATGAGTTAGTTGATGATAGGCGAATGGAAACTTGTTTGATTAAGTATGGATTATGAATTAAATGAGGATGTTTTGTTATGATGACCATGATATGTTGATAAATGGTAAATGGATGATGATGAATGGATGATTGTGATTATATGATGCCTTGAATGTTTGACTTGTTGATGTGTGACCTTATTTGATTTGACAAAGCAATTGGTGTTGATTTGGTGATAATATGTTATATGATGGAGTGAATTATATAACAATGAGGTGTATGATCGGTGTGCATTGTCGAGTCTATATGTGGGTCCATGCATTCATAAGTCAATCCTATGCAAAGATGAGTATGTAAAGATGAGGGATAATCGGTAATATAACTTTGATTATCCAATTATGTAAAGACGAGGGATCACTCAGTAACAGAACTCTAATATCCAAAACCGGTACCACATGCATGCAGAGTCATTTTAGGCACATTGCATGAGCATGATGAGTCGTATGTGGCAATGTTTTAGCGTGAACTTATGCATCTATTCGGTAACTATGTAATTGATGAATGTGAGGAGATGAGATTGATATATATTGACTTGGTGTCTTATTCATTGATGTGATGCAGTTAGCATGAATTTGATTTGGTGATCAATTGTTGATGAGAATAGGTTATGTATGCTTTATGGATTTTGTTTTAAAGTATCGTGGTAACCAAACTTTTAATTGGTTGGTAATGATGTTATGCATGTTTGATAAATATAACCGGCTTAGTATGATGTATGATTATATGATGATGATAATGTTGTTTGCATGAACTTACATGCATTTATAATTCCTTTATGTTGAACGTACATCTTAGCCTCCAGTGGCTTTCTGGTCGCCTGCATCCTCGTGGTGTAGACGTGCAGATTAAGGACTAGCTTTGCTTGTGAGTATGATGAGGACGGCGTGATGCCTACTCTTTTTCTTGTATTTGAGAAGTCTAGATTAGATGCTCTGATCTAGGATTTTTTGGGATTGTTTCTTTTTTGTTGATTTTGATGTTGATGGATCTGTATGATCAAGTTGTTGAGATCATTTATATTTGAGATTTTATGTTATGATTTGAGACATGACATTGATATATGTTTGGATAGATTTTATTTTCGTTGTGATCTGTTATATATTTGATGAAATTTTTATATTGAGGATTTAGTATGAGAGTTTGGCGAATAGTAACACCTTGATGTTTGATAATTGCATGATTTATTATTTAAATATTAGTCTCGGGGTTCAGGGTGTTATAGAAAGTGCCTCTAGACCTTGATCAACCTCAAGTGTAAGGTGCAACAAAAAATCGTGGAAGGTCTAATCAACCCTGAAGACATTAATATCAACTACCTATGAAGGATATCTCAACATGGTCTAAACATGCCCGTAGTGCCTCATCACCCGCTCTCGAAAGGGGGGATCAATCTTCCCTTGACCGCACTTTATACATCATAAGTACCAACATAAATCATTGAATGGATACATCTAACGTTGATCATCATATGGGTTGGATATCAAGTCGTCGACCTCCAACCGATCAAGGAAGATTAAATAGTTGTATACTGTCGTGTGGCCCTTTCTTGCAATAAACCACGAAGCGTGTGGTACACCAAAAAAATAGCTTGGATGGACAATATATGGAGATATTCAACTGAAATGCTCCATAGCCCAAGCTTGAAAAACATACACAATCATAAACACATATTACAAACACAAAAACCTATTAAATAAAAAAAAAATTAAAAAAAAATTAATTAACTGCAGTAGGATAGAATATCCACCCATCGACCCTATACATGGATTAGTAGCCTTAGTCAAGTAGTGATAGAGATATGTTAGCACCATACCACCCCATGACCACTCACTAACCGTATTGAGGTCATGTATGGGGTCTAGGAACCCCTCCTCTATATACTTGTTGCTCTTTTTAGTGAAGATTGTGCAACCAATCAGATAAAGGAGATAAGCATGTATGCAACACCTCTGGTGCTCATCTCTCTCAACCTCCCTCCAGGCTACATTTTCCATATTAATTGCTTTGATGTGATGTTCCTCAAATACTTCCTTCAACCATTCAAATGAGATGTGAGCACCCTTCATATTGTCGCACTCAACAGCAACAAAACCAGGGTCCACACCAAGCAACTCAGATAGAAGAGCAACACATTGCTCTTGGGAGATTTTAGTCTGATGGTTAACCAACTTACCATGAATCAGGATGTAAATAAGACATGACACATCATCCATTGTGATGTTCATCTCAACAACTGACATGTGAAAGTTGCTGGTCTCCTCATGCTACCGCTCAATCAAAGTCGTACATAGGCTTGATTTAACATTATTGATGGTGTCACAAGAAGTGGGTGAAGACCCGAAGTCCTCACGGGATTCCATTCCGGCTAATAGTGGAGCAGGCAAAAGCCTAATGTACTAACCCAATCCTGCTCAATTTTTCATGGACTAAGTAGGCTAGGCTAAATGGGTCCAATTTTCTTTGGGCTTGGTTTTTTATGGCCCAATCAATGAAGAAATATGGGTTATGGTCCTGCAGCTCTGTAGGAACACTCCTTATCTTATAAAAGAAGATATGTATTTCAAGAGGTTCATCAAATGATTAAGGGAATACTTCTTTAGATATGTAGTTGGGTCTAATTCACTACAAGAATGTCTTGAATTACCGTTCAAAATTTTGCGGCGGACTTAAAACACTCACAAATTTGCGAGATCCTTTTTTTACATTTATGGTGGATCGGGCCCATGCAAATAAAAAGGTGTAAATTTTGAGTTTGGAAATTTCTCTTCTTACTTCTCAAATATTTCATGAACTTACCCCAGCGGCAATTTTTAGAGCAGTTCAATCCCTTTTTAAATCGATTTAACCGATCTTAAAAATGCCGAGCGACATTTAACTGTCGATGGAGAGCTGAACGACAGTTAACTACCGCCAGACCAACGACACTAAAAGAAATTTAGTAAGTGAGATGAGTATTTTTCTCCAAGTTATCAAGAATATTTGTGGCGACTTTTATATGCTTACGATGGCCAAAATCCTACGCTAATGCCAGTATTTTATTTTATTTTTTAGAAAAAGAAGTTTGGTGGATGCTGAAAGCCCTCGCAAATGCCAACATTTTTATTGTTGTGGCAGTTATTGGCCCACACAAATATCAACGTTGTTAATTTTTTCTAAGTATAATTTGCGTCGACAAAAGTTCCATGCAAATAACTCAGGTAGGAATATTCAAAGCTTTCTAGTTTTGCATCAGTTTTGACCCACACAAATGTACCCCTAATTTTTCTTCTCCCCCTTCTCTATAAATTTCTTACTACTAATTTTATTACAGATTTTAAAGTTTTAATATTTATATTTAATTTTGAATTACTATGTTTTATATTTTTGACTTGTTTTTCATTTACTTTTTACTACAACTTTTTGTTTTACTATATTCAATAATTATGAAAATGCAAAATTAAAATTAAAAATGCAAGCGTTTGGGACAATTTAAAACCTACGCTAATACAATTTTTTTAATTAAAAAAGACATTTTGGGTGGCTTTTATTCCTTGCAAATATTAAATATTTTCTTGAATTACTATGTTTTATATTTTTGACTTGTTTTACATTTACTTTTTACTACAATTTTTTGTTTTACTATATTCAATAATTATGAAAATGCAAGCGTTTGGGACAGTTTAAAACCTACGCTAATACAATTTTTTTTAATTATACAATTTTTTTTAATTAAAAAAGACATTTTGGGCGGCTTTTATTCCTTGCAAATATTAAAGATTTTCTTTTACGACATTGTATTTTGGATGCAAGAAAATCTTCAAGAGTACGGTAGAAATTTTGGGGTTGAAGAAAAATATTGTATAGGCTATATTAGCTCAATGTTTGGGGAAGGGAAAGAAATTTATTAACTAACTGTCAATAATGACCATTATGGAACTAAATACTGTACTCATTTTTTTAGTTCTTATGTGTCGTGCCTCCAAAATGTTACTTCAGCTTCTTCTTCTATTCGGTCTGTGCGATGGAACAACAATGGCTTTGGTTGTACCATTCTAAATGTCGATGGCAGATGTATCGGGAACCCAAGCCGGGTAGGTTTTGGAGGTGTTATCCGCAACAATTCAGGCAACTACCTCTCAGGTTTCTCAGGCTACATCTACAACTCACAAGACATTTTGTTGATGAATTGGTGATTAACATGGAAATTGACGAATTGGTGTGTTACTCGGAATACCTCATCTCACTACAACATTTTTGAATATAGGCCACACGTCAAAAAGAGTAGCCATAACTGAAAAATCCGTGGCGTAAGCTTTAGGCCACGGTTTGGCCACTCTTTTCGAAATGTGGTGTATGCGCCCGTGGCCTATTCTCTATGGCCACGGTTTTTTTCCTTTGCCCACGAAAATGTAAAAACCGTGGTTTCAGAAACACAAATAGGGCACGGTTTTCTTGCTTAGTAGAAACCACGGTTTTTGGATTTGGTATAGGCACGGTTGTCGCCTAAACATTAGACCACACTTCTATAACTGTGGCCTCAGACATTTAAATATTGCCAAGATATCAAACCACGGTTCTAGACATTGACTTTATTGTTGTTATATACTACTCGTTGCCTAAACTTTTGAAAACAAGCGTTGTCGATAAATTTAAACCGCAACGTTGTATGTTTATTTTTATTCCATATTTTCATATATTGCTTAAAATAAATAAACATAATTAAAAAATCTATTAAATAAAGGAACATAATTAACAAAATAGTTCCATAAAATATATCAAACATAGGAAAGACAAAGTCGTCTTTATCAAATTCATGTAACATCCATAAAAAAACATATCCATGGTTCATCAATAATAACAACCAATTGTCTTGTCTTCCAAAAAATTCATGTAACTAAGTTTTTCATTAAAAAAAAAACAAAATACAAAAGTCTTGCACTTTCAAAACATAAAACAAGTATTACGTGCATTCCACTAGCTTCATTCCTCTTGAGGATAATCTTCGTGTCCGAACTGTAACAAAAAAATTAAGTTAATAATAATAAAACAAAAAACAATTTGATATAGAACATAATGCAAAATATTAAAGAGAGATTTTTCATCACCTAAGCAAGCAAATAGATGCATAAAATGTCAAAAATTCAGTTACAACAAAGATTTTTTTTTTCTAAATTATGAAAAAATATATAAGTCATTTAATTAATTAACACTTTACATAGAATGACATTAGCAGTTAAAGCATGTCTAAAATTCAACATTGTCAACCCCAAAACATTACTTTTCTATTAAGTAATGTATTTTACCATTCTTTTACTAAAAAATTGTCTAATCTTAAAATCAAGTAAATCAAACTAATATGTCATACCTTTTCTGGAACATGGGTTGATGTAGATGAATGGTGTGTCGCACTATTTGCAATGCCCAACGCATGTCCCATCATGTTATCCACATCATCTTCACTTAAATTTGGATTTTGTTGCTTTAGTACACATTTTAGAAGTGACTCATATGCTTCCATCCTCTTCTTCGTCAGTGACTCGTATGCTTCCATCCTCTCCTTCATGTTAGTCATTTCACCTTCATAGTGTTTCTTAATGTTGGCAATTTCTTCATTTTTCTTTAACATTGACGGTGTAGCTGTTCTTCCAAAACAACGAACTCTACCGGGCTTTTCTTTACCAAACAAAGATTGAAACGCTTGGTCTGGAGGCTGACTGCAATTTTGGATTGAATCTTGAAGTTTGAACTGGCATAAAGAACAAAAAAAATCAATTGTAAGGATAAAAAATGTAGATTGTTAAAAGTATATAATAAGAATAATTAGAATAATAAGAAGAAAAGGCATACAATAGCTGCATTTGTTTCTTCATCTATTTTTCCTTTTTGAGGCTGACGTGTTTCGATAAACATTTCTGCTTGGGTGACTTCTTCTCCATCACCCTTCTTTGCACGCTTTATTGGTAAGAGAATGAAAATAAAATAACAAATATTGATTAGGATAATTTGTTGTTTTATATACAACAATGACACATAAATCTAAATACTTTACCAATTTTTGTCGAATCATAGCAAAAGATTTCGGCCCCATTCGATGCATATACTTCTGCTTTGCCCTATTGACAGCATTTTTCTTGCTTATGTTCTGCAATGTAGGAGAAAAAAATTTAAAGAATATAAAAAGAAGATACTTGCCCACCAAATCATATCTTTAATATAGTAACTTAAAGTATGTACACATTTACTTGGATAATAGCATTGTCCCAAAATTTCAGCAATCTCCTGAAATGAGGTTCTGGTACTTCTTCAGGCATGTGCTTTAATCTATCCTTTAAGGTTGAATATTTCAGATAATGTTCCCTCTTGATATGACGCTTAAAACGTCTCCATGCATCATTAATTCGAGAAAAAACAGCTTTCTTTCCTTTCTCAGGAATAATAAATTTACCCTAAAAAAACTCGGTGTCATTAACATCCAATCGCCATTTTACAATCAAATAATCTATGAAAGATAAACTCTTATACCTGAACATAATTCCATATACTTTCCCCATGATTATTGACAACTTGCTTGAAGTTTGTGTAAAGGAAGGGACAGAAAGCTGAGTTTCTAGCAATGGTGCCAAGGAAATTACTCAAGTCAGAGACAACTTTTCCATCAGGTCCAATCGGTTCTCCAAAATCGTCAACGATAACTTCTTGACGATCTTGAATTTTTCTTCCATGTATTTTCAAGCACTGAGTAGGTCCCCGTGTTTTTTTCTTAATTGTACCTATTTTAACATTAAACTTATAACATAAGATAAAATCATAAAGACAAGTCACAGAAATATGTAAAAAACAAAGTTCATTGTCTACACATTACCATTATTTTCACCATCTTCCTCTTCATTTTCTTCTTCCACAACGTCTTCTTCATCTTGATTTTCCCACTCTTCTTCATCATCAAGTTCATTGTGTTCTTTAAGAAACTCTACAATTGTCGTTGATTTGCACAACGGAATTCTTTTTGTCTTCTTTACTGCACTTTGCTGACTTTCCATTGTCTCAACATCTTCATCCCCCATCCGTTTTTTGGGATTCTCTCTTGTTCCTGAATTGTCATTTTCAGCAAATGTCATTTTCATGGGTGACTCAACTTCTTCAAGAACTACCTTTTTCACGGGCTGTTTCTTTGGATACTGATTATGCATAAATCCTTTGTTTTGAGTCATAAGGTTGCCTCTTTGATCTTGATTTTGTCTAGACCCTTGGTTTTTAGTGACTAATGCTTCATTTGTAACTCTTTTGGGATCAAACACCTCTTTTTTCTGCACAGATCCTTTATTTTGAGTCACAAGGTTGCCTCTTGGATCTTGGTTTTGTCTTGACCCATGGTTTTTAGTCACCGATGCTTCATTTGTGACTTTCTTGGGATCAAACTTCTCTTTTATTGGATCAAGATCCCTATTTGAGGTTAAATTCTTTTGACCAATTGTTGTGAAATTTGATAAGTTGATTGGTACTTGAGGTGAAATCTTAAACAAAGGCTTTTTGACTCCATGGATTTCCTTGTCTAATCCTGTAGCATTAGACTTGACTACATTGGTAGTTGGCAGCCTGTTTTGATTGCTAACATTTTCTCTATTTCCAGCCACATATGCATCAGATTTTTCAATATTACTCGCTACATTTTCACGCTTAATGCTAAATATCTTAGCCAATTCAAAGCTTGATCTTGCGTTGGGCAGCTCGAATTTAGAAGTACTTTTTCCACCATTGTCTTGAGCTTTCAGCTTTGGCTTTAAACTTTTTTCCTTATTAATTTTCTAAGGAAAAAATTCAAAGAAAAAAATAATTACCAAGTTGTATCCAAAAAATAAAAAAAAATGTAATTACAAAAGTACATAAACAAGGTGTTTTATGTTTTGGTACTGATAGAAATGTTTCATTACTTATAAAGTATTTCTAGCTCAAGAGTTGGATTGGAAAAAAAACACATGAATTCAGAGAGTTGTTGAAATATTGGAAATCAAACATCATAGGTAATTTTCAGAAAACTATAGAATCAGATTGATAGAATGTTACTGACCATCACCGGTTTTGAAATGGAATAAGAGGATTTGTAAATGGATTGTGATAGTTGAGGCAACCTGAGAGCATCCATCCTTTTCTTATTTTCTTCTATCGTTTTTTGTCGAATTTCTTCATATGATGATGGTGGCTTCATATTCTGCACGCATTGAAGACAAAGTCAAAAGAATAGAAAGATACAAATAATCTTTGTTAAAATTGTTAAAATAACATAAATACCTATATAAATACTTATTTACGACACTTGTAAATGGACACCGGTTCAAGGAGTGTCGAAGTAAATATAAAAACAACTTATTTACGACACTTGTCTGACTCGTGTCGTACGTGTGTCATAAGAGTGTCGGACACCGACGCGTGTCGGACACCGCGACACGCCTAATCCTAGAGGTGTCTGTGTTTCATAGATAAATACTACTAACACAAGAAAGCTTCAACATTAGCCATAGCCACGTGAAGAAAAAATTGCTACAACACTATTTCCCATATAACAACAAACAAATACACCTTATGATGATAAATGATACACTCATCAAAAGCACTCATTTCCAGTCCATAAATTAAATTAGACTGAGATTCATGATACACTCATCAAAAACACCCATCAAACCCAACTATAAAGAATCTAATAATATAATAATTAACACTACCCCTCCAATTATTAACAAATCAAACCTCTTCTAACATTTTCACCAATTATTGGAGAGAATACATTGTCAACATGAATCATATTCCCCAACTAATAACTTTGAATTCACAGCCAGCAAAAACGTTTATTTATTTAGCTTATAATTATATATAAAAAAAACATAACAATTATATACAAAGAATAATTTGAGAGCCAATATGTCACTAAACTTGTTCCTATTTTTATAGTGAATGATTCCACAACCTGTTTCTATTGTTAACACCAACAATAATGATCATACTTTCAACCCACTAATTATGTTCAATTTCAACCCATTAATAATTACCAATTTTGAAACCCTAAAACAAGCAATTGAAGAACGAAGGAGAAATTGGAGAAACAAACAACTATGAAACTCTAAAACAATTCTAAAACCAATTAACAATTCAGATAAATTTTGATAACCTTACATTAGAGCAATAGAAATGGCGAGTGAGAACAAGGGCGAGTGAGAACAGGGGCGAGTGAGAACTTGCGAAGAATGAACCGGCGGAGTCGAAAAGAAACGCAGTGATTTGTACCAGCGACGTCGAGTAAGAACGGCGGAGAGTAAACTGAACGCGGCGTCGAGATGAAACTGGCGGAGAGTGAACTCGCGGTGGGGGTTACGTGAACTGTGGATTTGAGTGAGATTTGGGGGTGAATGAATCGATAGAAGCTTCTGTACAGAAGGTGATTCAAACGCAAACGTCTTCGAATCACACGCAACAGGACGAACCTGAAGCTTATGAATCGCTTGCGTGTTGGTCGGAAAAGTGACAGAATCTACAAGTTCAGATTCATGTTTGATTTTGTGAATAAAAAACTACGGGATCTTTGAATTCATGTTCGGTTGGATCTTTGGAAGACTCTAGATGACAGTGGAGATGGTTATGTAGAAGGGTTCAGTTTGAGAGATGAAAGGTTCAAAGAGAGAGAAAGGCTTCTTTTTGTGATTACAGAGAGAGAAAGACTTCAATGTTTTATTTCTTTTTAATGACTAATTTAATTTAATGACTAAAAGCTAAAAATTGAAAAATACCCGCTCTATGATTTTCATTCCCGCTACTTATTTGAGAATATATAGGAAAGGTTTTAAGGCACGGTTTTTTTGCATTGAATATGGGTCGGTTACTATTCGTTGCTAAACCATGGCCTAAAACAATCATAAGGCGCGGTTTTTCAGAATTAAAAAGGGTGCGGTTATTATTTGCTGCTAAACGTGGCCTAAAACGTCATTGGCCACGCCTTAAAATCTATGGCTATTAAATGAGAATATGGCACGGTTGTTTGCGTGGCTAGAAATATCCACAAGTTTTAGCCGTGCCTAAAGTGTGGCCTATAAAGTAATAGACCACACTTCTTTGTTGGAAGCTATAAAGTGTACTGTATATGTAATTTTTAAGCCACACTTTCAAAATTATGGTTTATTCTGATTTTAAGCCGCACTTCTTTGTCCGTGGTGAAGTTAAGTGTGGCCTAAACTTAAAAATGTTGTAGTGTCTCCATCAATCTCATCTCCGGTAATACCTCGCAGTTCCACATCTATGTTGTTCTTATTCAGAATATAAAGGACCTTCTGGCTACCAGAAATTTCTCTTAGAGAAGGAAACCAATGTATGGATTTCATGGCTAAGTTGGGAGCTTCGAAAAATGTTGAGTTCACAATCCATACTTCTCCTCCTCAGGATCTGCTTTAGAGAAGGAAACCAATGTATGGATTTCATGGCTAAGTTGGGAGCTTCGAAAAATGTTGAGTTCACAATCCATACTTCTCCTCCTCAGGATCTGCTTCCCCTTCTCAAGGCGGACGCTATGGTATCCCTCTTCATGAGGATCTAGTTCAGTTTTTCTTTTTTCTGTCTTTTGCTTTTTGTTGTTTGATTAGCTTTGTAACCAAAAAAAAAAAACCAAAATTTCACGATTACTGTATATTTTTCATTTCAAAATTGATAATAAGAGGATAATTTTGACTCTAAAAATTCCGTGTACCATCAAATTTCATTTTATTGTGAATTTGAGCTTTTATGTAAAACCTACAAGATAATATGTGGAGCAAATAACAATCACAACCAACAATCAAACCGTTCAAGTAATAATATTCAACAACGAATACATCTAGCAATCTAAGTGTATAACAAATCTACAATTAAAGAAAAGATAAAAAGAGTAGAGGAACAAACACATCAATATTGTTAACCCAGTTCGACATAAAATTGTAGGGGTAGTATTATTTTAGTCGGCACCAACCACTCTCCCTAATATTTTGGACAAGATTTGTTGTTGCATTAGATGCTAAATGATCTAAAACTCACGCTTAATGATCTAAAATTTCCTTGCGTCAATACAAATTGATATAGTTGGTAAGGAGTTGACTCATATCCCACAAATGGTGTGAGACCAACTCATTTCGTCAGCATTAGGACCTTTGTTGGTGGGTAACTATAAATACATCTATAAACGTTTTTTGAATCATGAAGCATGCTATGCTTTTGGTGAACTCCTGTGAACCAAATTGTTGTATTCCAAAAATAAAAAAAAACTTCTTCTTTCCACACCACCATAAGGAATAAAAGGGAGAACTACCACAAGTTGGGACCACAATTATTTTTTTTATTTTTTTCAATAACAAATATCAGTATGTTATGTTAGTATTTTTTCTTCTTGTCGTACTTGAATATTGGATATTTAACTCTTCAACTTTAATCTTTTACAGGACAACAATCTTGTATAAGAGGATTATGGATATAAAATACATATAAAATTATTTCAACCAGATTACTGGAAAAAGGAACTTTATTAGTTGTTGTTTGTTACCCAATAATTCCATTTGAAATGTTTATATAACTAAATTTAAGGGGCAGTATGGTGGAAACTTGAAAGCAATGCAAAAGGTAAAAAAAAAAAAAAAAGAAGGCCAAAACTAGCTAACTAGGTGTCCTGTAGAAGCATATGTAATTAACAGTTTCAACAAAACACTTTTCTTTCTACATTCCTCACTTTCTATCCTTCCACGAAAACCTAGCCCCACACTATATACGTATTACTATACTACACTCTGAGAAAACCGTTGGGTTTATTATCTTGCTGTTGGGTCACTTTCCAATTATAACTTTCAGTTGTGTGGCCTCAACCTAGATGCTATATCTTCTAGCTATAGCTTCTTCATCTTTCATTTATTCATGTATTGTTGTGAGCATGCATGTGTTGCTTATGTGTTTCTTTTCTTTTGTTTCTTTCCAAACTGAAAAATTGTATGAGTATAATAATTATGAGAGGGATGAATATCTGCCAAGCTGTACCTGATGGCTGTTGTATTGTATATGTCCATTTGATTTCTTTCTTGCAACTTTGCATTTAATTAGTTTTGCTTTTCAATATGCTGCATTAATCATGTGGTCTATGTTCATACATATACATCACTTAGGTACACATCCTTTGTTTACAGCTATATCAGTCATTCCCTTGATTTGTATGCTGGCACAAATGTTGTATAGGTCATTTGAAATTCTTCTAAAAAATGTGAAAAATTGAATATTTTTTATTGAGTTATACTGCGTTAGTATGAAATCTTAGTTATTAGATGTGTGTAAATATAATAGGTTTACTTATTCTTTTACATCGCTTAATTATTTGACAACTTTAAATAGGTCCTGAATTGAATAATGGTGACAACTTCGGTATCCATCATGAATAAAAGGTGGGTAACACAATTTATGCTGAGTTGGCACCAATCAAAGTTATTTATTTGCTTTCTATTATTTTTAATGTTATATAAATACATTATTTTATTTGGGCCAACTCAGCATGTGTAGTATTACTCACCTTTTATTGATGGGTAAACAAGAATTTGCCCTGAAATAAATTCATTGGGTCTCCGAACTTATAAATGTTTTTGATAAGTTCCCTAATTCTTTTTTTTATTTTTTTTTTGACAAGCTTTTTTTCATTTGATCACTACCGATCTTTTAAATAATTTATAATTAGATCACATCTAATATAGATCTTTAAAGAAAAATCCAAAGATAGACCCTAATTTATTTTTTAGGGGAAAGATAGATTCTAATTATCTTTAGTAAATATTTTAATAAAATATTGCATCTCTTTACCCTTTTTTATATTAATAAAATACAATTTTGTTTACTAAAAATGGTAAGGTCCACCTTTAAACTTTTTTTAGTAGATCCTCGAATTTATTTAGAATTTGTAACGGAATCCCTTTTAGAGACCTAGTTACAAATTATAATTTCAAAGTTTATTGAAATTTCTTAAAAAAAAAAATTTATTGAAATATAATTGAATGTCTATATAAACAATGATTAGTCGTTAATATATAGCCATTAAGATAGGATATATATATATATATATATATATATATATATATATATATATATATAAGTCCACAAGTCCTTCATTCAAAAAAAAAATGTCCACAAGTCTTATCTCAACTGATAAAATTGTCGAAATTGTTAGGTCAGACGTCGTGATCAGAGTTTGAACCGCAACTCTTCGCCTTATGTGTGTAAGTTTTCAATGGCTCTTGTCATTTCGTCTTTCAACAAAAAAAATATATAGTCCCCGTGAACTTAGCTCATTTGGTAAGGAATAATGCATACTATATGCAGGGGGCTGGGGTTCAAACCCCAAACACCCCACTTATTCAACTTTAAGGTGAATTTCTCTAGCAAATGTATATAGTCAAGCTTAATGTATAGGATAGGGCTTGAACTTAAAATGTCAACCTATTTTTCCAGGACTTTGTACCCTGATCGGAAACAGTATATTTAAAATTTAGAATATGTGAACCTTCTTTGGAGTCAAATAAGGACCATTTATAATTTGAAATTTAAATTTAGTTTGAATTTGTGAAATATATATATATATATATATATATATATATATATATATATATATATATATATATATATATATATATATATAGGATAACTTAAACTTATTTTGGATAATTAATTTGAATTGTGTTATTATGTTGGATAATATGCAACTCGTTTTTGGATAATTTGAGTTTGTGCAATGTTTGAATAATGTGTTGGTTTGGACAATTTGTCTTATCTTAGATAATGTTTATAAGATTTTTTTTGTCTATTTTATAATATTTTCATTTTTTTAATAAAAATTATATGACAGGCAGGCTCTGCAAGCCCACAACTTGCATATAAAGTCTGGATACGTAGTACGGGTGCGAGTACGATACGATATGCGTACGCGGATACTTGAAATTTTTAAAATCTAGGATACGATACGGTTAAGATAGGTTAACAAAATATTTATATTAATATGCATGTAAAATACTTGAAAAAAAATAAACATTGATGTACTCTTCAATACTATATAATCATAAAAGTCGCAATTTACAAAAAATAATACATGTGATCAAAATATAAAATATAAAATTTTCGTATACATATTCTGTTATGAATAATAATAATAATAATAATTTAGTGGATGTCCATCCTTAGTCTTCCACCTTCCTATAACTCCCATAAGTGAATGAATGGATAGTGGTCCTTAATTACTTTTGATCATCACTTGCTCATTTTGTGTCCTATAAATAGGACTCATAGTTTAGTGTAAATATACACTTGTGAAGAGAATAATACAAAAATTTTCATCTTCTTCATCTTTCATCTTGTGCTTGTACTTTATTTTATAACATGTTATCAGCATGAAAAAAAAAATTTAAAAATCATTTGATCACTCGTTCAGGGAAGCATGACTATTGAAATTTTTCAGATTTCACAGAATATAAATATCAAATATTTAAGTTCTTCAACAATTTTATAACAGATCTTTATAAATGATATAAAAATAATTTTTTGTGTAATAATTCAAAGATGTATGAATATTGAACTCTTCCGGAATTCAAAGATAATAAATATTGAATTTTTCGATTCTTCAGGAACTATATAACAAATCTAAACAATAAAATCAATTGTTTAGGCAATCTTTTACGTGAAGCATTACTATTGAATTCTTCAGGAATTCATGGATAAAAATCGAGTTTCTATTAAAAAAATAGAACAATCTCTGAAGGATTGCTTAAAAAAAAAAATAGATTTTACTTTATCATTAGCGATATAGTTCCCGAAGATCTACAAGTTTATTGAAGGCTCCTGAAGAGCTAATGTATTTTTACATGGAGGAACACAATTACGGATTGGGATTACATTATATTCATATAAGCCCCATCTACATGGATAATATTGAAAAAAAGGGTGTTAAATATCTTGACATTACGAGACATACAAGTGTAGTGGGAAAGTTATTTTTTTTCCTCTGATTTGTACTACACTTATATTAGCGCAATTGAAGCACATGCACATTATTGTAAATCAGAAGCTTACATATCATATTAAATTTATTGTTAGCAAAACCGGTTGGGTTATCCTGAATCTATTATGATGCGAAAATAGTTAAAAATTTATATGGACATGTATTGAAGAACCAGATGATTCTTCAAACCATTAATGTTTGCGTGTTATTACTTTCGAAAGTAAGTTGGCAATCTGAGAAAATAAGTCTCTTATATATATTAGGTGATATTTGTGGATGAATACACCGATGATGTGAATCATTTGGATACCTTATAACTTGATTTAATACATCGACTAAATGATCACATATATGTTTATTGTCAACTCACAACCAGAAGTTTGTGTGATTGTTTTCTCAACAAATTTGACTAAGAGCTCAATTTTTTTTGGAGTTTTTAGAAGGCGTTTAATAAGTATCATTTCTCAATTTAAATTGATATTGAACATCGTGTAGTATATGTTCATAAAAAAATGGTCTTGAAGATCCATTCATTAGACGTCTAAAGTTAATGATACTTATGAGAACATAACTTCTAAATTCTACTTTGGGAACATGTAATCTTGTATGTTGAGATATTGATTAGCATCAAGCCAACACATTATTATGTGTAAGTCCTCCCCTTAATTTATAATTTATTTTAGGTTAACAACCAAATATTTTTCATCTAAGTGAATTTTTGTATGTGTTATGTATATCACAATTGCTCCAAAATAATGCACTAAGATAAATATTGAAAGAATATTGGGAAAGTATATTTGATATGAATCCTCTACTATTATAAATTGTATTGAGCCAACTTCAGTAGACAGATTATCGATTGATGGATTAGTTTTCCCAATATTACGGGGAGAGAATAAGCAGCTGAAAATGTGAACCCGAAGTTCGATTGAATGAAAATGTGAATCCAAAGTTCAATTGAATTATTTGAAAGGAAATATCATTATCTCATCTTGATCCTCAAAATATCACTCATTTGCAAAGTTAAACAAATAAAATAGCAGCTGCTAATGCTCCAAACAAAATAGATGTCTCTGTAGGATAATTTAATATTGCAAATGAGTCTCAATCATGCATCAAGCATGATAAACCAATCGGTTCCAAATATAAAAATCCTCAAATAAGAAAAGGAGCCAAAATGAAAGATAACCCAAATGAGGATATAAAAACTCTAAAAGAGTCTTCTAACATAATGAATTTTTCAGTTCCAGAAGAACTTATCAGATACCTGAGATTTATGAAATATCGATAAATTATGTCATGAATGAAAGATCTCAATGAAATGAGATGGAACCGAAATGAAGTCAACGTTGACGTGCTTTTGCATATAATATAGAGTTATATGTGATAACTAAATAATGACGATCATGGGTTAAAGTCTATTAAAGAATATAGGTAAAGAAAATATCTACAATTGGAAAGAGACAATTTCAGCAAAATCAAACTCAGAATTTTTTTGTGGACATGTAGTCCGCACACTTGAAGTTGTGAAGTTAACTGGATATATATATATATATATATATATATATATATATATATATGATTTTTCGCGCGAAAAGACACTACAAGAAACATTGCCATTTCACAGGGCTTTTTTACAGGGTCTACAACCCCTGGCAAATTTCCTAGGGCCTATGACAGGGAAACCCCTCGCAAACCATGGTTTGGATGGGGCCAATAGCTTTTTAGAAACCAGGGGTTTTGCCCCTCGCAAATGTCACTAAATCCCTGGCAAACGACAAGCGGAAAAATTGAATTTGAAGAAACAGACATCATCACGTGGGTTGGCAGTTTTTTGGTTGAATTTCACACGGCCTATGCGAGGGGTAGTCCCTGGGTTCTGTGTGATTTGACCAAGTGCTGACATCTACTGCGCAAAAGCTGAAAAACGAGGGGCCAATAGACATGGCAATAAAACTCATACCTGCAGGTACCCGCCCGAATCAAACTCAATTTGACTGGTTTTCCCCGATTTTAAAACACGGGTACGAGACGGGTAACGGGGATATAGGTACCCACCCCGAACCCATACCCAAACTCGTCCCGAATGTAGAAAAATCAATTTATTACCCTTTTTATATAAATAGAAACTCAAACCCTAAATCATTTCACTCACACAGTCAGAGTCTCAGTCTTTCAGACGACACTCACTTATCATAGTTCTCTCTTTTCTCCTTCCATATCTCACACTCTCGGTCTCTCTCTTCTTCTTCAATATAGTCATTGATCGTCATCATCTCTTTGTTGGATAAAGCATTACAACATTGCGTTTGAGGCTGAGAAATACTTTTAATTTTATTAAAAAAAATTATCCACTGCAGGGATGGGGATGGGGCGGGGATGCCCGAACCCGTCGGGGACCGGAATGGGATTCGATTTTTCATCCCCGCTGGGTATAGGTAGGGTAACGAGTAAGTATATGGGAGTAGGGTATGGGGACGGGGAAGGTAAAACCCGTCCCCACCCCGCCCCATTGCCATGCCTAGAGGCAAACCCCTGTCAAAATGTGCATTGACCCTGGCTTATGGTCTACAAATATGACCATTTTTCCAGCTACTCTGCAGCTACTATGAAGCTTGGCCTAGACCTCCATATGCGAGGGACATTCCCTCGTTTTTTCCTTGTGTTTTTGCTGCATTATAAGTAGCCATGCACCGGTCACTTGCACCATTTCACAACACTTAGAAAAATTTCTTCACTTAAAACACAACACCTTCATCAAACTTCATTTATTTGGTAAAAATCTCTTCATTTGTTATATATTTTTTCATGTTGCTATTTTTTACTACTTATTAATCTTATACATTTTCTTTGTTATTTGCAGCTGTGTCAGAGTTAATTGCCTCCTACGGCTTCAGCCAGTTTGAGTTTGTCCAGACCGTCCCCAAACATCCTTGTGAGAATGCATTTCCCCAGATGTCCTTATCGGAGATCAGCCACAGCTATGAGCACCATCTTGACCATATGTTGACAGCTCAGGACGTGGGGCTTGGTGCTATGATTGGTGTTGAGTCGGCACATGGATACATCAGATGGTTTTATTCCATCTTACATCCACGTCTCATACTTGCGGACGAGGTTGTTCATGTCCTGAGGCCAGCCGAGCAGGAGGGAGAGCATGGGTACCTAGAGCTGCCCAGAAGGTTGGGCCGGATCAGAGACCGTGTCTATTCCGTCATGGCCAGTGGTGTGGTGGAGCATGAGACTGATGAATGGGATCATTTGGAAGCAATCCTGTCAGAGGTTCATGGTGGGCGAGTTTATCGTCGTAGGCGTGGTAGGGGTGGGGGTGACAGGGATTAGTTTTATGGTGTTGTAATAATTTAAACATGTTTGATGTTTTGAATTTTATGTTTGAACATTTGGTTTGTAGCCTTTGGATAATTTATGTTTTAAATTTAATGTTTAAAAATTGTGTTGTTTCTTATTGTTTCTATTAAAATATTTATTTTATACGATCACGAATACATGTTTGTATCAAATTCTTACCATATGTATGTTTCAACCAAAAAACAAAGCTTTTGTCTCTGTCCTGGGACAGTTTGGATTATATAATCTGAAATGTTACATGACATTTCAGATTATATAATCCTAAAAGTGCTTTTTTTTTACTCAAAAATTTGTCATTTCAGGGGTGTTTAACACTTTTCGGATTCGACAATCCTAACTGACTAAAAAGATTTCAGATTATATAATCTGAAACGTTGTTTTAACTGAGACCTACACAAACAGCTCTAAGGTGCTTTAGGTACCAACATTTTCTGAACTGTTCGGATTATATAACCCTAACACAGGTCGGATTATATAATCCGAACAAAGGGTATTTTTGGAAGAAAATATAGTGCGCTTGAGAATGTAATAGGGTGGAAAAAGTAATAGTCTAAATTTAAACATGACTTTTAGTGTAGCCCAATGAAAGCATATCAGGCAAGCATAGCTTCAACAAAAGTCTAAATTTTTGCATGTCAAATCATTCAAGGAAGGCTTCCAACCTGTCATAGTATCTTATAAAAAGGGTGTTCTTGGTGACGGTCCGACTTCATGTATGGTTTTCGGGGTCCCACGAATCGGAGGATCACTTGTTTTGTAGGTGTATGTTTGCTAGTTTGGTGGAGTATCATATTTTCAAGTGGGATGAATCGAACATGATTTTACTTGGATATATCATATCCTCCTTGATTATTTATGTTCATCTTCTCTTAATACCACCCACCATGGGGGTCTTGTGTTAAAATGACATACAACGATTTGAAAGATTCATAAGCGAGAGACTGTATTATTTTTTGGCTAAGACGACTCGAACATAGAAGAGGTGGTGAATGACATTATAGTGACTCTTAGAAATCGTGGTTGAGTCTAACACAACCCCACAAAACCGGCTTGTACGTGAGGAGTGTCTCTTCTTTATAAACTCTTCTCAAGAATCCTATCTATCCGATGTGGGACTAAATCCACCGAGTGTTGGCTGCTAACACACCCCCTCACACTTCAGCCCGGTCCAACGGGTCTGAAGCGTGGACGATGCAGGAAGCCCAACGATAGACCCGATAGGCTATGATACCATGTCACGAATTATGAGGCCTAACTCATCCTTACAAAACCGGCTTGTGAGGTGAGGATTGTCCCCACTTATAAACATATTGTCAGACCATCTCTTATCCTATGTGGGACTCTTAACAGTGACATTTTGGAGGTGACTAATTACTGGGGGGGGGGGGGGTGGTGGTGGTTAATGAATCCTCTTCTTTCTTTGTATTTTTAGGTACTTTTGTTAGTCTCTTGTTGGGCATAATATCCCTTATATTTCTTCCTATTTGGTGGATTAAGTACCATTTGTAGTTTTTTGTTATTCTCTAATAAAATCTCATTCCGTCGTTTAAAAGACACTATTTTTATCTTTGAGGCAAGTAAATTGATATAATTTCATCAGCAATAGCCTTTTGAATATGAGTGAAAATAAAATAAAAAAACATAAGGATAAACTGTGAATATAGCCACACTAACTATGCTGAGTCATTGTATTAGTTTGTCTCATAGAGAACTCTATTAAAGAGTTTCACAACAAATGGATTTCAATGGGAAGACAATCACTAATAATGCAACCAATGTTGTTTATAGTACTATTATACATCAAAGTATTGAATAATTTTGGTATTGACACATCTAATAATCATCTATTTTAATATTGAATAATATGATAAATCAAAGTTGTTGCTTGTTGTTTTCATCTGTACATGGAGGTAGGCAGCCGGCCAAATTACAAATCTCATATTGAAAAATCGTGACTTTTTTAAATCATTTAAAAACATACATTTTAAATCGGATATAACATTAACCCAAGTAAAATGTAAACTAGGATTGTTGATGTATATTAAAAATCTCAAAAGGTATTTTTCATGTCGTAAGGTCGCCAACTTTTACATGAATACTAACCATGTAAAGACTATGCTTTACATTAGTTGCATAACCACTTTAATTTTTGATTTTTTTTTTATAGTTTCCACATAATTCTATAACACAATGGATTGGGCCAAGACCCATTTCACTAAATATACATTATCGAACTAAAGGATCTATACCATATGCACCAAAACACTTCTTTAATTTTCATGATCATATCACCATCCTCTAATGAAAGCAACAAATTCTGTGAATTATATTGGGATCCGCTAATCAAAATAACCGTCAAAGAACCTAACATTCCTTATACATCACTTATAAATGTCACTAACCCTTGATGAAAGGTACCTTATCGTTTTTAGTTCAACATGTAGGCCTTTGAAAACCTTTATTGACTTCAGCTTTGGGGTTCTTACAAGTATACCACTCTCTCACAAGGTAAGAATGTTGACATTGTACTCCATCAAATTTCATCAAATTCGACTGTTGTTTTGAGGTCCACTCCGGATCAACAAAAAAAACATATTTTAAAAAAAATTCTATTCAATTTAACAAGTTTTATGTCAAACTATATATGTGTGTGTCATTTGTCAATTATACTACTCCTCATACTAAGTAAAAAAAATGGTTTATTATACAATAACATATAAGGTTTAAAAATAAATAGAGAGAGATATAATAAATTGCTAGTATAATTTTTTTAAATAATTTAGACGTACTGTAGCCAAAATTACCTCTGCTATTTATTATAAGAGAAACTAGCTAAGAACATTGTAGGGGAACGTTTGTGTCACCCACCAAGAACAAACTTCTCATAAAAGGGGTTGTGTTGTGTAATAATTCGTTGAGAAAGGTAACATAAAGACAAAAAAGAAAAACAACAAGGGGAGGTGGGTGAAAGTTAGGATTGAGGAATAATTATTGATGTGTGAATAGAGTAGTCTTCTCCAACATTGATTTGCTTAGCTTAGGTGTGTGGATGATATTGAAACATAGAGAAGGAATACAAAAATTAGGTATATATGGTAAGTGTGACTCTTCATGATGTGGGCAGGGCAGGGCAGAACGCCGACCACCTGATGATCTAACTTTATTCCGATTTTATGTCATGAAAGCTCAATGCATGATTCACATGACCTTTGAAAATTAGGTATGTCACTTGCATGTAAAGTCTCTCAAGTATTATATAGTTGAAAATTTGACTTTATAATTTATATAATGTGTATTTTTTTAGTTTATATATTTTTTTTATCGGAGGTATTCTATTTGAGATAATTAAGAAGAAATATGGACTTTGATTCGTCACGTTGGAGAAAACTAATATCTTTTTGTGGACATAATCCTTCTATTTAATCAAATACAATGAAAATTATCAAATCTTTAAATAAATTTCAATATCTCAAAAAAACCAAACCACAAACAATATATATGTCTCCAACCACTGCAACATTTATTATTCATCCATTCAATTCTTATCAGAAAAGATTCGGTGTGAATAAAGGTTTATCTAATGAAGATTTGAATTAACATTCGTCCAAATAATTTATTTTTATTTAAAAGTCAATAAGCATTTGAGTCAAATGCTTAGTGAAACACTCTCACTACAAGACATCAATTTTTTTTATTCTATTCAACTTTTTGGACTTCCTTGCCCTTTGGCATGTGAAATTGCATTCCCATTTTCAACTACGTACTAATGATGGAATCTTTCCAATAACCATCAATTTCAAGGTCTCTAGTTCCTTGACGCAATGTTCCTTCCAAATTATAAACAAAGAATCAAGGGGGTCCCTCATTTAGCGGCTGGTTTCTGTAGCACCATATGCATGAATTCAATTACATGATCTTCCACGGTGCTTCCTTAATTATATTGAGGAATTTACTATAAAGATTTTATTCTTTCATGCATGGTTTCTTGTGAATTTGATTCCATTTCATCACTTTGTACAGTACTGTCTTTATCAAATATATATAGATAGATATATGTATAGTGGCGTATCAAAGAACTTGGGTCAAATGGTGTAAAATATTTAGCCTCTAGTTATTAGTTTTTTAACCCTCCATATATCACGATCATGATGCCCTCTTTTTTGAGCAACTTTATTCCTTCATGATCCCTTATGATATTCCTCAATGTGACGTATATGAGGACTGTTTTTTATTTCCTACTACGACACCTCCTAATGCCACCAAGGCATACCCCCCAATTAATTTAATTAAACAACATTTCCTGTTCTTCAATGAAAACATAACACTATACCTTCCAACCCCCCACCCCACACATAGCCACTTTTGAATCTGCGAGCTTTAAAACTTATCCTCCATAATCAATCATTGCTAAAACTACCACACATAATTGCCCATTCAAAGTTACAACTTGCAATTGGGAAGGTGAGTGGGAGGAGGTGGATGGACGAACAAGAAAAATTGGGGAGCTCATGCCTCTAATATTTGGATATTTCTATTTAGACCTCCCAAGTTGCTTAGAAAAATGTTCATCAAATCCTACGATATGAGATATTTTAGCCAAAAAATGTCTATCAGAACCTACGTTCCGCGAGAAACCCACCATCGGAAATTGAGGGGGGGGGGGGGGGGGGGGGGGGGGGGGGTGTAATATTTTTCCTTTAAGCTCATTTTTGTATACCCCTATTTTTCTTAACCACAATGCAATGTTTTTTCTTTAGGCATTCTCAATACCTTTTAAAAACATTCATTTGCTTAATGGTAAGGATGTCTTAGAAATATCAATTCAATTCATACACAAGTATGCAAAATCAATTCCAAAACAATAAAATACGACAAATTTATTTACTTTTAAACAAAATGTTGCATTACATTCTCCCTAAATAAGTGGTATCATCATGATGTTGGATTTAAATTAAATTATTGAAAGTTTGCCGAAAATGTCGGCATTGAAGTGTCTTATACTTAGTGTAAAAATTTGGTAGTCTGTTTGAAAACTCAAAAGAACGAAGAGAACACAACATATGTATTCTACCAAATCAACTTTATAGGTTATCACATCGAATCCCTTCATATAGGATGAGTAGTGACAAAAAAGAGTGCATTCTAATATATTATTTTGAACTTAATCCTACTGCTCTGACAAGTTTTAATTGACAGAGGAGCATGATCAAACACAAAACAACATCTTAGAAGTGCACTCCTTTATGTCCTACTTATCTTATACGAAAGAATTCAATGTGAGAACCTATATAGTTGATTCAGCAGAATACATGTTGTGTTCTCTTCATTCTTTTGAGATTTCAAACACACTACCAAACCTTTACGCTAAGTATAAAACACTTCAATGCCGACATCTTCAGCAAACTAACAAGAATTAAACTAAAATCCAACAAAATAATGACACAACATAATAATACTACCTAAACATCTTCACATGGCCGAATCAAACTCTTGACAATATCTTCAGGCAATCTCAGCAACGTAGCATCCATCTCGATCCTCGGGAACATGCTGTGCTGACCAAATATCGAGAACAGGCTCCTCATGTCGTCGTCGTAGTTAACTCCGGTGGACTGAACGTCAATCTCCCCTCTGAGTCGAACGATGGACGTTCATACCAAACGTATTTCACCCTCCTTGTGTCTTCGTGGTTGAGTTGTTGGTTGATTTCATCAAGTTGATCCTTTAGTTCTTTTAACGTGACATCGTCCCGAACCTTGAACAAATTAGGGTTTCCACCGTTGAAGCATACTTGAGCGTTGAACAAATTGTCCATTGTTTCAGATCTACACCATAAGAAATTAAAAACAATCAATGAAAAACTCATTCAAACATTTCATCAAACACTTGGGGTACAAATTATACATAAACCCTAAAACTAAAAACTACAACATAAACATATGCAAACATCTAAACATTTAAGCAACATAAGTCATTTACATGTAAACATTGTATCATTTCTTGCAAAAAAAAAAATCAAAATTTAAACAAACCCTAAAACTAAAATTATAAAAAAAACACCTTATACAAACTATATTGTATGTTAATAGCATTAGGATTACTTACTTGTGATTTTGTTGAAGAAATTTGGATGAATTTCACGAAAATGAGATTGGGGGATTTTGGTAGAGATTTTGAGAGTATGGAAATTGAGAGATTATGCAGAACTGTTGGTGCTTTTGTCCTTTGTACCAGAATCGCAACAGTAGTTAACTACTGCTGGGAAATAATCATGGCGGTAGTTAACTACTGCCGGTTTTATTTCAACGGTAGTTAACTACCGTTGGGGGTATTTACGTCATTTCGATGTGTGTTTAAGAAAATTTCAATGTGAGAAAAGCAATTTTCTAATTGCAATGCTTTAATATTTCTTTAGGTCCACCAAAGGACAAGGCCAAAATTTCGTCTGCATAATGAGTCATGCTAGTGATAGTTTTACACCAGCAACTACCAGAATTTTGTATTTAGGACATTATGCCAACGATGCTTAAATTTTTGTAAGGGCTTCATAGAATTTTTAAGTAAAATTTAGGATACATAGTAGCATGAGTAACGATACTTTCCATTTATTGTGAGAAGTGAAGGACTCCATTTACTATAATTGTGTATAAAGGACCAAGAAATATCAATAATTTTGAATATATGATTTTTTTTTGTCGAAGGGAAAATATGATTTTGTATCATGTGTCAGGCTAACATGTGTCCTAAAATACATGTCAAGAATAGGATGTTATATCATTTATGTGCTTAAAACTATATACTCCCTCCGGTCTCATATATAAGAAAAGACTATTTTTCTATATTCATACCAGATACATTAATTATTCAATGAATCTAAAAAAAAATATTTTGTTATATGAGACCGGATGGAGTAGTAATAATTGAGTCCTCCATGTTTTTTTAAGACATGAAGAGGATATCAACTCTAGTAGCACATACAGAAAAGTGAAAAATTTGTATTATATCACAGGAGCAGCACATATTAATGTCACAAGATTTTGGCTAACAAATCAGGAATATAAGGGAAAAATATTCAATCAACCAGATTTTATATGAAATATATATCAAACTTGATGCTTGTTCTCCACTTAAAAAGAAATGGTATAGTATCCAACTCAATACAAAAAATACAATAGATTTTCATCCAAATACATTCAAAAAATTTCTATAGTGATGCAGTTTATTCAGATTCATGAAGAATATTCTTGTCTATCTCCTCAAGGTATGCAGAATATACTCAGCATAAAGATCCCTGCACCAAATCAGAGACAAAATATCATATTAAGGTGAAATGATGCACATTACATAAACATGGTGGATTAGTATAGGAACTAAAGGAAAAATTAATCAGATAAGCATGTTAGAATAATTAATTATCAACAAGAAAAAACACATTTGTTAATGCTATATAACCTTTTTGGCCATTGATGATAAATTCTTTCACTAAAATACAATTTTAATTAGATACAAGAAACGAAAAAAGAAATAAATTAGTTGTTGTATGTATACTTACATTGAGTGTTGAATGGCTTCCACAGCAGTGGATGGTGGCAAAAACTCATTAACTGCTACCTCCTTGTTCTCATTCTTCTTGTCTAAACAATATGTTAAGAAACACTAATTTTTCAAAAGGACATAAAGATACTTAGGCTATGTTTGGAGGTACTGCTTAATTAAGCACGTATAGCATAAATGCTTATCATATACGTGCTTGTATATGTAAGTTATTTCTACAACAAAAGATAAAAAAAAGTCAAACTATTTCCGGATAAATTATAAGCTGTTTGCATAAGCTATCCTGTATATTTTAGGGAAATAAGCTTAAAACAGCTTATGGACATATCATGAGTTGTTTCCATATGATCTCCCAAACTGTCTTATAAATGCTTATGTTAGTAGATAAGTCCAAAAAAGTCGATCCAAATAGGCCCTTAATGTGTGTTTGGTTTAAGAAAACATTTTCTATTCAATATTTTCATATACCAAAAATTTAAAAATAGAAAATAAGATGAAAATTTCGTAATTAAAAAGTAAACGAAGAAATATGTTCTGTTATACCAATGAGCTTGTTATGCACCATTTTGTTAACATGAGATAATACAGGATACAGTCTTCAAAGAAGCGTTTAATCTCCATTAGGCGATGAGGTTGAAGTTCTTTGAAGTCGGTATAGTGTTTATACTCAGGATCATCAGCGCATACCGCGATGATTTTATCATCCTTCTCCCCCTGTGTGAGTATGATAATAACTTGTTTGTTAAGTAAACTCGAGGAATATAATTCTGAATTGCTTTATTGTCTAAAAAGTGAAAGAAATACCTGATCAATCATAGGCATTAGTCCGATGGCCCTAGCTCGCAGGAAACAACCAGGAAGAACAGGCTCCTGCCATATAAGTAATTCAAAATGTTCACTGATGAATAGAATTCTTGATATGTAGTTCAAACATAGTTATCAAATTAATAACCATTCAGAAAAAAGCATGGTTCGATATTGCTGTCCAGAACTGGAGTTATTGTTGTGATTAAAGTTTCTTAGGTCACAATCAAGGATCACAATTTAACCACGGCCATGATACAATACAATTCAAAGCTATAAAACATAATGTATCTAATGCTGCATTTGAGTTTATTTATTTTTTCAAAATTTCATCTGTACAAAGTGATTTACTGCTGCTAGAGAGAAAATTGTGGTTAATGTTAGTACTGCTATAAGTTGATTAGTAATTAATGATTCTTGTATAAGTTGGATGAATATTACAAGGTAAGATATTACCTGCATGAGAACCAAGACATCGAGTGGATCATTGTCTTCACATAGAGTTCGAGGGATAAAACCATAGTTATGAGGATAGACAACTGATGAATACAGAATCCGATCAACCTGAACATTGGAAGAATTAAAGTGATAAATTCCAAGAAAATGTTTTTGTCCATTTCAAATTTCAAAATGAAAGCAATAGGTTCATACCTTAATTAATCCAGTCTTTTTGTCAAGTTCATATTTGACCTTACTTCCCTTGGTGATCTCTACAACCTGCATGTAGCAACTAAGTGACTAACCATTGATCAAGCAGAAACACCAAAATGCAGTGGAATGGTTTTGCATAAATACTGTTATAAGGAGAAGGTGAGTTCCTTGTTGTAAAATGATAAAAGAAAGACAGAAAAATATTTAGGAGTGTAAGAGTGTTGCAGAACTTTATTTAATGAAGTCTAGTCTAGTAGGTAAAATGGCATTCAAATTGTCTACAGTTGGTGATCCCCGCATTCATCCAGTCGACACACCGTTAGTTGTTGGATCGTAATCGTAGATTTCAATACAGAATTTGTTTTTTGTTTTTAAAACTAAAATACCTAACTTGAAATTTGGACTGTTCGACCTCAATACAAGGGTCAGCGATGTGCCAACTGTGTGAATGCAGGGGATTGCCAACTGCAGGCGATCCGAATTCGGTAAAATCTCTTACATTGATTTAATAAAGTGAGACAAGATAATGTTAGTTATCAAGTCCAGGAATATGTTAAGTATTGAAGGGATAAATGAAGATCAAAGTTTTGGACTTACACAATTGAAAATATTTGGTGCTCCAGGTCCTGCATATGAAAATTAAGATCATTAGTGAATTCATTATTCATCTAATTTTAAAATGATTGTGTCAGTGCACAAATCTAGCTAAATAGGACAAGCTAGTAACATGTTCAACAACAATACCAATTTCAAGATCATGCCAAGGGTGGGCAGCAACTGATCTCCTTGACAAAGATGAAAGAATCCTTTCATTCAAACGGGGAGTTGGGCGGGTTTCTTGAACTTCTTCACTGTTCTCTTCACTCATCTTTAAAGACATGACACAGAAAACAACAAAAATTAAGATCAAATGTTTCTGATGACTCAATAAGAGTAAAATTGGTTTAAGACCACAAAAAATGTTTTAAAAAGACATAAACAGTCTAGCCTAGTACATAGTTCTAAACTGTGGTCCGCAATATACAGATTTCAGAGACATCTCTAACTGCATCGAGACCACAATTGCAGTCACATTTGTCCTGAATATCAAGGATCACAGTGTAACCGCAACCATAGCCACAATTAGAAATTTAGAACCTTTCACTAATATTATGTAATCCAAGCTTAACAATTCATGGTCCTTTAGAACCAATGTTTTAAAAACCGAATCGAACATATGATATGTTATTGTCTTTTAACTAAACAGTGTATCTCAAATTCCAACACTTGACTAAATTTTATCACTGCTTTGCAAATACCAATCTTTATACCTCAAAAGTCAATGACTTTTCCTGATCATCTAATCAAACTTCTTTATTATTGGATCTCAAAGAGACCTTTAAATTATTACCAGATATCAAAGGAATCAAAAAAATGGATTATTTATGATTCAAGAACTATGTAATTATACAATGGTTAATCAATGGAAATAAACTTCCAATAGAATAAAATTGAAAGAGACTTTCTAGTTTCAACCTATGATAGTAAACTCATAATAGATCATAACTTGATACATAAATCCAATACCAAACGTAAAATTAACTATATGATTGGAAACAAAGAAAAAAACAAACCTTGAATAACACCAAAAGAATATTGAGAAAAGGTGTAAAGGGTAATGCAGAGAGATCCTAAGAAGTGTAATGGCTTGTGTGTGTGATGTTTATATTGTATATATATAGAAGTCAAAGGAAATAATAGAGTCAGTCAAGTTTTACCACTCTTTTTGTACGTGCATGAGACAAATTAGCTTACAACTCCACATGTTCTTTGGAACTTTCAAAAGGTAAATCATAGCCAAACAAAATTACCAAACCTAAAGTTTAATTGTTTTTAAGGTTAATTAGTTTCATTTAAATTACTCTTTCATTTTGTAAAACTCTTGTTTTAATTTTTTTTTTACCTAACTGTTTGTTGACATCCAAGCGTTTTAAGGTATCCCCACGTCTTAGCACATTTTGACCGCTAATGAATTAATTCTCGAGTTAGTCGTAGAACACCTATCTTCTTCTTTACTAGAGCTAGACTACCGACCAAGTGTTTTTCATTTTTATTCATGTAATATAATTTCATCGTGACCAAATAATAAACAGATTCCTCTAAAAATAAAATAACAAACAGATCCATGTCGCCGACCTCATTTAGTGAGATAAGACTTGGTTGTTGTTGTCGTTTTATTACAAATTTTGAAGAGTCTAGCTTGATGCATTAGTTTATGCAATTGCACATTTGGTGAAAAAATCTAATTTATATATCACAATGTAGGAAGAGTAAATATTAATTAGCAAAAAGGGAAGGAAAAAAAATAAGGGTAAAGAATTTATATAAAATATTGCTGACCATTTTACTTTTTTTTTTTTGTTAGAAGGCAAAGTTTGACCATTTTACTTAAGAAAGGAATAATATAGTAACTTTATATGATCGGGTTCCTATGGTGGAATATATGGGTGACTCACATGCTTTCTTTAATGGAAAAAAAAACGGAAAGAATGATCGAAATGGAGCGACGTGATTTAAAGGGAAATATTCCCTATCCAATTTCCTAGTTTTTTTTTCTTTGGCAATGCAATAAGATAGTGGAAAATACGTGAATATTAATAAATAAAGAAATTCATAAAAATAAAAATAAGGAATTAAGAAAGGTTTTGTTAAAAAAAAGTAAATATTGATGAGTTTTAAATCCATTTTTTTGTTAAATAACTCAATGGTTAGAAATACATTTTAAAGTAAATAAGTGTCGAATTTAAAATTTGAATCTTAAACCTATATACGCCCCTATCAACTAAGCTATGATGACAAAGAAAGATTTATCTCACAACAATATTTTCCCATAAAAAATAAAAGGTGAGTCCTTGATTTGTGTAGAGTCTTGGCTGTATGTATATGGTATGTAGTTGAGATCACGAAGACAAATTGCTTGCACGTTGTACCGAAAAACGACTTTTATTGCTTCGTGCTGAATCTGGTGATACGTTTGGCTATGCTTAAAATAAGAGTCTTGTTAACGAGTGTTCGCAGGATATTTTTTAAGCATTCTAAATTATTATTCTTTAAAAATGTAAAAGTTTTCAATTACCAATGCATTAATTACACAAACTTTCATAAAAGTTATTATTTAAAGTTCTTAACTAGTGTCCCTGAAGCACTAGCTAACATTTTTCTTAAAATAATTCATTCACAAGTTCAAACCAATTATATCATGTCCTTTTAAAAGTTTGACTTTTTTTAAAAGTTATTATTATTATTTTTTTGGGTAGATTTTAAATGTTGATATGCTTGTTAGCATGACTAAAGACTTATTTTATATTAAAGTATGGTTGATAGTATTCGATTGTGGTTTCTTTTCTTTAATTGATTAATAGTGAGGAAGAAATGTTGTCTCTCAATTCTGGGGTTGTTCACGGATACGATTGTTTTGGATTTTTTGTTACTAGACTAAGAAATACATGTAAATAAAGATAAAATATTAAAATAGTGTAAATAGTTTGTCTTTGATTGATTATCTCGAATACGTTGTATTGAACTATTTATAAACAAAACTATTCCTACTTGCCAAAATTACATGACCTACATTGTTTGGCCCTGCTCGGCTATTTGCGTGGGTAGTGCATTAATTTTCCCTCGTTGAGGGGGTTCGTGGTGTCCCACGGACTTCACGGCATGATCTGTTGACAAGGTCCATGTGTGCATCCCTTCATCAAAACGTGTCTTCTTACTTATCACTTGATTCTTCTTACTAAGCTTTGACTCAGTAGTATGATATCTTCAAGTCTCACATACTCTTCGGTGTACTCCAGAAAGAATCAAGTGACCCGCGTTTAACTGTAATCACACTCGTCTAACCTTTCATCGGATGGAGAAAAACTCAACTAACCTTAACTCACCTATGAGCTAATTTCGGTTGACATAATAATTATTTTTAGGTATAAACAACGTCTTTACAAAAAAGTAACATGACATATCTTTAAATGGAAATGGACTAATTAACAAGTTAATAAACTAAGAGGGTAAGTAACATGACTTTTTATATCATCTTATTTCAATTTATATTTTATAATAATATTTTTAAATATGTCAAAAATTAATGTAGGCTAACATACTTAAATCGATGAAAATGTTAGCAAATTTGTTTATTTTTTAAGGAAAATGTCGAATGGTACGATTGTTGAAACCTCGAAAAACAACAAATGTATTGTAGCCATTGGATTAGGTACTTATATTTATTTAAAAAAAATTGAAATCATCACCCCACATTTTATCGTGTCCATGTCGTGCATACATCATTCGCACCATATAGCAAGGTTCATTTTGTTAATGAGAAGGAAGTAAAACAAACCACCAGACACGAAAAAAATATGCATGAGGGCGAGCCGCATCAAAAGCATCAACAATCAAAATATGACCTGGTTGAGCAAGACAAATGTGCCAAATCTTCAAAGTGTCATCAAATGAAGCTCCAACTTTTGCGAGTCAATCTGCACATTCATTTTCATCTCTAAGAGTGTGCCAAAAATAGATGATCTAATCCAACACTTGAAATTGATGAATATGTCTAATGATACAAACATACGGATAGTTGGGAGAAGATTCAGGCATAGCTAATGTTGTGAATTCTTATAAAATCACATCAATGAAAACAAAGATGTTTGGAGCAAAGGAAGTGATAATCAATGAGCTAAAGAGTTTCAAGCAACAACAACAACAACAAACAGACCTAAGTCCTAGTGTAAAACAGCACCACAAGCATAAATAAAGCAATAAAAGTAAGGAAACAAACACACCAAAGATTGTTTACCCAGTTCGGTCCAATATGACCTACTCCGGGGGAGAGAGCAACTCTCCAATCCACTAAGATGAAAGTGATACAAATGAATTACAAGAAACCAGTCTCGCAAGAACAAACCCTAATTTCTAACCATTTTTCAATCACCCACACTCACAATGAATCCTAAGAGATAAACACAAAGGGAAGCTTTTTGATCCTTCCAATTATAAAATCTCACTACCCAAGATGATTACAATGTTTCCCAACCCAAGAGAATCACTCTCAACAAAGACACTCAACCCTAAAGTTACCTCTTTGTTCTCCAAGTTTCTCTCTCACAGCCTCTCCTCCAAAATCTGAACTGAAAAGCTTAAATAGTAGCCTGCAGCTGACACAATCGTGTCACGATTCTTTGCGTACGACCCAAGGTACACAAATCTTATCCACAAATCGTGTCACGGTTGCACAAAATCGTGTTACGATTTTAGCCCAGAAATCACCATGTTCCCTTTTGAGCTTCTTCAGTATCCCAATTTTGAAGTCAATAACAACAGCTAAACCAATTGCCATTTTGAAATAATATTCAATAAGATTTAAAAACTTTGCTCCTTAGTTATTTTTTCTTTGAAGAAGCCAAAAAAAAAACTTTGTCCCTTAGTAACGCATTATAGATGACGTGAAGTTCATCAAGTAACCACGTAGAAGTCTCAATGAAGCTAGACAAACCTAAAACCTAATCACCATTGGTGTTGCACAAAATGCCACCAAAACCAGAATACCTAGGATTGTTAAAAGAATTGTCATCAACATTGATTGACTTTGATAGTGTTTTCTATAAGGGGAATCCAAGCAATCTAGCAAATAGGATTATGAGTAGTAGAGTTTATGTATAGAGGCTCTAAAAGATTTTTACTGTGGTGTGTAACATTATATTTTTTAACTAAATAATAAAGTTTCTAAAAAAGTCGTAGTCTTATCTATTAAAAAAAAATGGTCTAGCTTAGATTTGGGGTAGACTAGATCATAGGTCCTTGTTAATAGAAAAACTTATCTCAAACAAGGAGAAAACAATACAAGGACTTCTAAAAAATATGTAGAAAAACTAATGCTAGTAAATTGATTCGACCAAAATGCCTAATTGTATAACTTTGAATTTGAATAGGAAATTGAATATAGAACAAATTGTTCTGGTACACAAAAAATCCCACAATGTTTGGGAGTACGAGCCAATAGTTGTTTATAAACAAGGTACCTTCCATGCAAGGTCCAAAACAAACAATACCTTGGAAATGGAGTGTTATGGACTTGAGGTCCGAACACAAACAAAGAAACAAAAAATATGCAAGATAGCCATATCAAACTTACAACTGAAAGAACACTTCAATTCTCTAATACCATGAATTTATCATAACTAATTAGCTCTTGTGGATAGTCTTATACAAGAACCTTGTTTTCCATCAGAATAATCATTAATCACATATAAGATAAATATGGGGGAAGGTGGGGTTTTTCTTGGAGGCGTGATTTCTTTGTATGGGAGACTAATCTTTTTAACAATTTATTGGAGGATTTGGAAGGCTTTTCGACGCGCCAAGAAGAAGATAGGTGGACTTGGAAGCTGGAGGAAGAAGGGGTGTTTTCGGTTAAATCTATGTATGCCAAGTTGGAAGACTTGATAATAAACGACGACAACAGTCCGGAGGAGGAAAAGAAGGTGTTTCGTCAATTGGAAGTCTAGAGCTCCGTTGAAGATGGTAGCATTCTCTTGGAAGCTTCTCCTTGACCGGATTCCGACAAGGAACAATCTTCATAAAAGAAAGAGATAGTGGAGGAAGTGAGAGTTATTTCGTGGCGATGGATTTTGGGAAGGACAAATACGCCGTCTTGTTTATACTTGGAACCCGATGGAATGCTTGTTGCGCTAAGGGTGGGCAGTTTTAGTGCTTGAAGGTTGGGCAGGCTGCCTTCAGCTCACTGGTTTTTGGACTGTTTGCTGTGCTGCCTGATTTTCGGACTGTGCACAGGCTGTGCTGCTGGTCTGTTTTGTGTTTGGGGGGGACTGGCTGTTGCGGTTCTGCTGTCATGTTAAACAGTGAGTTGCTGCCAGTTTTGGGCCTTGGTGTTAGCTGTTTTCCTTTCCTTTTAGGTAGCTGCTGCCAGTTTTGGGTGCTATCGGTTGTTTTGGTGTTTTTAGTGCGCCTTGCACGGTTCGTTGTTAACAACATTGGCTGATTCAAAAAAAAAAAAGAAAGATAAATATGCTTTTAACATTAAATGCAAAACTCCATGTGGATCATTAAACTGATTAAGGTCAATATAACAACATACACTTGCTTAATTATACATCTTAGTTTAGCATCCAGTCCCAATGTACAGTACTAGGAAATTTCTAATCCACGCATACACATAAACTTTGGCATCTCATATTGTTGTGACTAACAAACATAGTTGAAGATTGAAATTCAAGGAACATTCATAGAATCAGGAGACAAAGATATCATTTGAAGAAGACTAGAATTTGAGAATGTTTCTTCAAGAGCAATTCCTTTCACATTTCCTCCATCAACACTATCTTTTGTCAAATGAACCAATTCCCTAGCAACATCAATCATTCCCATCTTTCCATCTCCACTAAACAGCAAACATCTTGTGGCAAGGTCAGCAATGATCTGAATCTGTTCTTGACAACGACGCGGTTGTTCGTGATAATTAAGAAGCGGATCAACAATTTCTTCAATCTTTCCATCTCTAATTTTCTTCAATGTTAATGCAGGTGAGTCCAATTGATTTGTTCCATAGATAATCTCAAGTAGCAACAAACCTATGTCATAGACATCATTTTTGCACAAGCGAAAGCGTTCGCGATTTTCACAATTCTTGTAATCATAATTATTAACATCAGAATTATGTATTCCAAATCCTGCAATCTTGACAGAAAAATCATCATCTAGGAAGAGGCAACTAGATTTTAGGTTATGATGGAATATTGGAGGAGATTTATCATAATGTAACAATGCAATAGTACTAGCTATTTCTGTTGCAATATTCAATCTCCTATACCAATGTAAACCAAGTTTTTGTCCTATGTTTTGGAACTTTTGGTGTAAATGATCCTCTAAGGTACCATTTGAAGGATATTCATAAACCACTAGAGGAGTGTAGCTAGAATCGATGCAACAACCAAGAATTGATGCAACATTTCTATGTACAATTGCAGATAGGACTTCAATTTGTGACATGACTTGCATCATGTCTTTTTCATTCTCACATTTTAATAACTTGTGTATAGCTACATGTGATCCATCACCAAGAACACCAGCAAACATTGTACTGTTATTGCATTGCATGAGTTTTCTGTTTTCTTCAAAACCATTGGTGGCTTCCTCTAGCTCTTGATGGCTGAATAGTCGAGTTCTACACGTTTTTCGGAATGAAATGTTGTGGTAATAAGCTTGCTCGGAATCGAACATTCCTGGCTTTTGTTTTCTTTTTAGAAGATAGAACAGTGTAACTAAGGAGGCAACAATAAGAACTGGACAAAGAATTCCTGCATGATATATGATGTCATGAGATTAACATAATAGAAGAACAATGTGGTTGATAACATTGTTTAATTGAGTATTTAGCACTCCAAATACTTAATGCAAGCAAAATCATTAGAAGAAGTTTACAATGAAATGCTACTTACCAGCAATGATAACCATTTTTCTTTGATCATGTCTTTTGATGTAGCAGTCACTTCCATATGCTTCCTTTCCATCCTTAATACAGGCTGCAGTGAAAATACATCAAGCAATACTTAGGTTTCCAAATTTTCTTCCATTTACGAGACGTTTGGATAAACACCTTAATTAAGCGCTTATTGTAAAAAGTGGTTATGTATCAGCTATTTATGCAATTGATAAAGATAATGAGCGAAAACTCTATATGAAAATAAGTTGAACACAACTTATTAAAATATCATAAGCTATTTTCATAACTTCTTCCAAACACCTGCATAAGTGCTTATATCATAAGATAAGCTTGCATAAACTCTTCAAAATTCCCCCTTAATAGTTTAAGTCGAACTGAGAAGAAGGAACAAGAGAAACCATGTTTTTATTTGGAGTTTCACAACTTCTTGGCTTTACTTGAGAAAGTAATGGTTTTGTTTTGTATACATGTCTAATGAAGTCAATGATTGTTGGGATTGATTTATTTGAACTTATCAACTGACATAAGTCCTTGTAAGACTGATTGGGAGAGTTTATCAAAACAACATATGACATGTTTATAAGCTGCTTTCAGCTAATTTCTATAAGCTCTCTATGATAGCTTACGAAAACACCTTATAACTTATACATAAGAACTTATATGATAAGCGCTTAATTATGCAGATCATCAAAACAAGGCAAATAATACTTATGCAACCATTCTTTCAGAAATAAAATAAAAAATGCTTATGCAACCATATAATGATGTTGAAAAGGGAAAACTACTCACATAGTAAGCATCCTGTTCCATTAACAAAACCATCACCGACATATCCATCTTGACAAACACACCTTATGCCACCTTTAACTGCTGTAGCATTCACAATATCTGCATTCTTAGCACAAATCTCCTTAGAAAAGTTCCTAGGAATACCATATTCCAACTTTACCCCTCTTTTACCTGAATAAGACCCTCTCAGAACAGCCCAACTAGAAAATCCCCTGCATCCAAATTGTGAAAAAACAGAAAACCCTTCACCAATATGCCATATACTATGATCAGAAAGTGGATAACAACATCCAAGAGAACCACCACCAACACTTCCATCACAACCAGGAAGGTTAACTGTTTCACAATCTGCTTTACAAAGTGAAGAATCTTCACAATCATACAGACCAACCACATTATCAACTGATACACCAAAGTAGTTTCTTCCATCAAAACTCCTCTCACCAAATGAATTCAAATCATTGTACTGTCGACACGACGATGTGCCGGGAAAGTCTACTAACAAACCATTTGAAAAGAATTCCAAGACGGGATAGTTTTGTGAACCTATTTTGATCAAAAGGGTGGATGAATTTGAGCAAGAGAGGTGGAAAGAGCTTGACAATGAAGCACATGAAGTGTTGTTGATATAGAATGGAAAAGGAACATGGAGTTTTCCACATGTTTCATTGCATGAATTTGGAAGCAAAGGTGGTTCAACTAGTTTTGTTTGCACTTGTTGGAGGGAAGAAGTTAAAGGAAAGAACAAAAGAAGTAGAAAAATGTTAGTAACAAAAGATTTCATGATGACAACAACATTAAACATTGCTAGTAGCAGTGGCAGTGACAGTGCTAGTGAAAGAACTTGTTGAGTGTAGGGTGTTAAAGAAAAAACAATTCGTTCATGACACTCCCTTTTATTGCATAACAATGGCAAGTGAATCTTAGAATAATGAGAAAGTGTTGAAGGTATAGAGAAAACCACGTATATACAAAAAATAATCAGAAAAGTATTGAAGGGTGAAAAAAACTATCCTTAAAATAGAAAATATTCAATTGTATTAGTCATTTTACATTTGTCAGTTTATCTATAAAGTTTTTTAAACTAATATTTGTTTTATCTCTATATATGTTACAAGTGTGTGTTAGCACAACAACCGGTAATAAAAGATTAAAGAAAAGACAAATCATAAATAATGGAACATGATTGTTTTAAATGATTAATTGTGCCTACCTTTGTGACTATTGAACGACTATAATTATGTATATTACTTGAGTAAATTAGCATTTGCATTGTTACAAGTCATGTATACCCTTCAAAAAAAAAAGTCATGTATAGTACAAACGATTTGGATGAAGTCTGAGAGACTGATCTACCATCGCTCGTCACTTTTACTAGAATCTAACATTACAATCACAAATTTTTCATTCACAAGGATCTAAAAAAAGATCATATTTAAGAAATCTAAATCTAGTTTTACTTAAATCAAATTTATATTGATGATAATTAATTTTTAATTTCAAGAACATGTTTGAATTTCTTTTTGTTAATATCAAGAATCAAATTGTCTCGAGTTTACAATTTTTTTTATAAACCATCATATTAAGATATTTAACCTTCTGTAACACTTTAGAATATCTTCACAACTTTGACCCTTAAAATCAAGACTATGTGATTAATTATCTATTTGAAACTTAAGCCTACAATTTCAAAACTGAATAAGTGATCAATTCTAATGAAAATTACTCAAATAGTAACATGAATACAACAGTACATAGTACTAGTGCATACTACATATTATGTCTTGTGATCAACCTTTGTGACACGTGGCAAAATCAGAGAGGTATATTGGACAATGAGGAAGACATAGAAGTTGGAGAAGAGTGAGACGATTGGTCTGTGGAATAGGGTGCAATTGGTACAAAAATAATATGTGGGAGTGTGTGCTTAGTGAGCGTGGCCAAGGGGTGTGAGAATTTCAACCACGTTGAAAATTGTACAAGGCTTAGTTACGTAGCATATAGTAGTATGAGTATCATAGAGTATGGTGAATATACATAGGGAAATGTAAGTTGGAGCACACAATGAGGAGATATCAACATTTTTTTATATCTAAGTTTGAGAATTACGGAATGTCAGATCTGTCAACAATATATGGATGCGTACCTTACAAAAAGAGAGAAGCTACATTATAATATTATAATGTCACTATTTAATACTAATAATGTGATAATATTATTCATATGTATGCGTTGCTTGTTACAACTTACAAGAGTTGCTGCAGAAAATGATGGTAGGACGTAAAGCCCAAATAAGCGCTAAGGTTAACTTAATTTAGACCTTGTTTGGATAGACAACTTATTTGGAGTTTATAAATTATAACATAATCATTTATCATGATAAATGTTTATGTTTCATAGCAAAAGATAAAATAAAGTTAAGTTGTTTTCTTATAAGTTGTTTTCATAAAGGAACTTGTGAAAGAAAATAAGTTAGAAACAACTTATGACGTTCAAAAACTGTTTTAATAAGTTCTCCCAAACATTTCCCTAAAGTGTTCTACATTTAGCTTTTTTTTTTCTTTTCCTTTTTTAATTTTTAAATAAGTATTGATGTTATATAAAAAATCTTTTTAAAATAACAAAATTATTGCCTATACCTACAAATTGAAATAATATCACGTTTTAGTGTAGTCTTTTTCATCTAGTTTTATTCTTTATTTATTTTAATTGAATCGAAATGAAAACTTTGAGGCCTAAGGTAGAGTTTTACTTACATCCCCCTAATTTTGTGGCATGTTTCAGAGTGGTAAGGTGGTTTGATGATTTAGAAAGAAACGTAGAAATTGACGTAATCTTTGTTTTTAAAGTTGGATCAGTCGGTTCAATCGGAAACTAGACTTATATATTATTTGCTTCTTCCATTTGATTGGAATTGTTATTGAATCTGAAGAAACTCGGTGAAAATTTGTCCAAGAAAATGTTTTTTTAAAAAAAAAATCCAGGAGTTCAAACTTTAGACCAAGTGTTCAGAAGGCATTAGCACAACCACTACATTAGTTGTTACTCTTGCTATAGTTGTTAAGAGTCTCACATTTGATGAGATATAGTATGACAATATGTTTATAAGTGAGGACAATCCTCACCTTACAAGCCGATTTGTAAGATTGAGTTGGACTCAACCCAAAATTCAAAGATAGTATCACAACTTATCTTAGATTTGTTCGACTAATTGCTATCAGATTTCCGCTATCATGTCACTCGGGTCAGGCTGTCTATTAGTCTATGTTGAGAATTGCCTCAAAATTGATGGATGAAGTGCAACCAAAATCGTGGCCCGATTTTGGTCCAGTTTTGGTTGTGTTGGTTCGACATTTTTCGGGACACGATTTGGTAAAATCGGGGACCGATTTTGCAGATAAGTTCGAATATTACTGTGTATGGGCTGAAATCGGGGCAGATTTCTCGGGATCAGAGCATTATAAAAGGCTCCATTCTTCATGTTTTGAGAGAGGCTTCAAGAAAGAGAAACTTGGGAAATCAAAGGAGGTAACTCTAGGGTTGAGGGTCTTTGCTTAGGGTTATCTTGAGAGGTTCTCTTGGGTTGGGAAACATTTGTAAACACCTTGGGTGAGTGAAAACCATCGAGTGTCTTGTTCATTGATGAAATTGAGAAAAGGGTATAAATTAGGGTTTGTTCTTTGTGAGCTTGTTGAAGCTAATTTCTTGTAACCCTTTTATATCTCTTTGTAAGAGCTCATTGATAGTGGATTGGAGAGATCAATCTCTCCCCTAAAGTAGGTCAATTTAGACCGAACTGAGTAAACATTTCTTGTTGTGTTTGTTTCTCTTCTCTCCTTATTTTTTGCTTGTGGTTTTGTGTTTTTTTCACTTGATTCCTGGATTAGATCTAGGTTTGTTATTGTTGTTGTTACTTGAAGTTATTTTGATATTGGTTACTACTTCCCTTTGTTGCACACATCATAGTTTTATTGGTGTGATTTTGAGTCTGAATTCACAACAGTCTAGTCATGAGTCAGACTCTCTATTAGTCTAGTCAAGAGTGTGAGGGGGTATGTTAAGTGTCTGACATTGAATGAGATATATTTTAACAATATATTTATAACTGAGTGCAGTTCTCACCTTATAAATTGTTTTGTATCGTTGAGTTAGACCCAACATAAAATTCTAATACTACATGGTTTGATATGCATCCACAGAATATAGGGTTGAGTTTAGTTTTGTTCAAATTGTGTAGGTGATTTTATATATTGGAAAAATCTAAAGCAAGAATAGTGTGCATTATATATTGTATATTAGATCATCAATGATTTGCGTGAAATAGGTGTGGATTTTGTTCACAAAACAACTATGTGGATATAGGAATCATGGTACAAAAATTTGGCCAAGTATATATCAGTGGTGTTTAATTTAATTGGGTTAGAATAAAGTTAAGTGGACTTTTCACTCAAAGGAAGAAGAAAAAAAGAGGAGTTTATTGTCTTAAATCAACATTAAAATCTTTTTTGTTTTGGTTATTAAACTGCTTACATGTTATGTTCTTCTATAATACCCTGTGACCAGTAATATTTTAGTAGGGATGGCAAATTGGGTTGGACCCGTCGGGTTGACCCGTTTAACCAGTCATTTTTAGCATGGTGGATTGAGATTTTGAACCCGCCACAAGTAGGGTGTCAGCTCCGCCTAACCCCGCTAAAAAACGGGGCGGGGCGGGGCGGGTTGGCCCGTTGGGTTGATATGTTAATAACAAACTCTCTTTTTCACTTTTTTTTTTATTTATAAGTCACAATCAATTTTCCAATTTTCACCTCCATATATTGAGAGAAAAAATTCAATTAATTTTTTCACTTTTGTTTTATGATTTTAGCCTCATATTTTTAACGGTTAGTTAATTGACAACTCGTGGAGTTTTTATTTTGAATGTCTTATTGATTTATTATAGAATTTTAGAAGATGTAATTTATATGTTTGAATAATTATTTTCATATTTTTAGTGTAGTCATTAGTTATATATTTAGATTTCTTTAAATTGGCTTTAAATTTATATATTTTTACATTGTTTATGTGAAGATTTTAATTAATATTTTTTAAAAAAAACATTGACGGGTCAACCCGCCGGTCCGCCATAAAACGGGGCGGGATGAAATTTTCAACCTTATTTCTCTAGTTGGTTCGCCCCGCTCCACCTCTTTTTAGACAGGTTACTGATGGGGCGTGGGCAGGGCGGGCGGGTTGGCCCTTTTTGTCATCCCTATATTTTAGTTTTCTTTATTTGTAAAAAAAAAAAAAAGAAGCTTTTTATATGTGTTAGGCCCACATAGGTGAAATAAGTGTTTTTCTTTCTTTTTAACAAAGTATAAATAAAAGGATGAAAATGATATAAGAAAGTTTGCTTTTAGACATTCTACCTTTCTTCCACATTTTTTTCTTCGTAAGGCATGTGATGCTATATCAAAGAAATTATAGCAAGGTTAAATGGGATTATCTCAAACATTTTATCGAAATGAGATCCAAGATTTGCATCGGATCTTTGGAGAAGTCTTCAGAAGGCTTTGGGAACAATGATAAGTATGAGTTCAACATATGGACCTCAGAGTGATGGTCATACAATGATGATTCAATATTTGCAATATTTGTTGAGCGTCCGTGTCTTAGAAAGTGTTGGGAAAAATACACACAGAGAAAAATAAAAATAAAAACACAAGAATATAACATGAAAACTAACGTTGCCTAATGATAATCAAAGGATAGCATTATATGAAACTTGCTAGAGCACATAGCCTACCGTCAACTACCCCACAACCCCAATACACATACACCCTCTAAAGAAAATATATAACCTATCCCTCAAAACACTCAAACACAAGAGTATAAGAGAAATAAAAGAGTTTGCTTTAAACTTTGTTTCTAATTGATGCATCTCATAACAAGTATATATATATATATATATATATATTCAGGATTCGTTGATACCAGGTATAAGTCCAAAGACTTACACCAAATCTCAGCCATTAAAATCATTTGATCAAACAACTCTCATATGTTAACTTAAGTGAGGCACGTGCAATTTCTGCAATTCCCTTTTCTCTCTATTTTTCTGGTTTTGCCCTCCAAACCAATTCATCAATCGAAACCATTGGTTTCAGGAATTGCAGCTTCATTTCGTTCCTTATCACCATCGACAATCTGTTCCTTTTCCGCTTCGCTCCTCACCGTCACTGTCATCAACGTTCTTTGCTGCTTCGTTCAGCACCACCGTCGTCGTTGTCGACGAAGCCCTTATCACAACACTGCGTCGTTCTTTCAACTGATCAATTGAGGGTTTCATTTTCTCTCTTCTTGTCAATCAAAGTTACACTTTGAAATTCCCAGACATACATCGTAATCCTACTTCCCCATATATATATGAGATTCGTTGACTTTAAGAGTAAGTATTCTAAGTTACTCCAAAATCTTGGCCATTAATTTTAATATTAATTGATGATTGGGATTAATCACTACAAATCCTTAGAATTATCATCCTAGATATGACTTTGTATCTAGCATATACAAACTCAAACAAACTCATGTACCTCACTCAATAGTGACAACTTTGTAATAGTCTTGAGAAACTGAAAACATTTGGGTTATTCTGAAGAGACTTTAAACACTTGGTCCTCACAAGTGTGAGAAGACAAAGTAGCCTCGTCTAAGTTGGGATCATTGTTGGGTAACCAACAAGGTTGGATAACTTGGTAAGCCGGGTCGACCCTCGACATAGACCAGAGGTGCGACAGCATAGGGCCCGTAGGGTGCCCAAGAAAATTTATAGGGGGCGTAAAGCCATAAACATAGAACTGAAGGGGAAAAACGCCAGAACCTCTGGCCAAATCAAAGCGACTAAACAAAACTTAAATCAAAGATGCAGAAACACTAACCACTTCAACGATTTGAATCCCTAATTGAATCCTTGAGTGACTGCGTACAGTATGAACGATTTTTTTTGTTAACTATTAACCTTCGATCTTTCATCTTTGTATCACAAGTTTTTAGTCTTTCATCTATTAACTGTCTTTCATCTGTTAAAGATTTTTTGTGTTAACTATTTTCTATTAACCTTCAAACTATTAGCTGTCTTTAGTCTTTCATCTTTCAATGACAAATAAGTAATAAGAATATTCAATATGATTAGTAATAGTTTGTTTCATAAGTTTGCAATTGGAAAGACACTGGTATAGCAATTCCTCCTTGTCCAAATTCAATTATGCATCGAAGAAACTGTTGTGTTGCAGTTGTTCCACATGTGGCTTTTTGTTATTTGTGCCATGGTATGTATTGTTTTTGTTTCGGTTGTTAAGTTTGTCTCTAAGTTTGTGTTTGTCTCAGTTTACTCAATAAAAATATGAGGCATTATTAATATATATGCATTAAAATTTAATTAATTAAGTGTTGATATACTTTTATTTTTTTGGCACTATTATTTTCATGTGTTAAAATTTGAGTCTACTTCCCATGTGTCATTGTTCTCTACTTCTACCTTTTTTTTTATCGAGTATTTTATTTATTTTAAGATGTAGCCTAAAAACATTTAGCTGGTAGTGAAAAACTTTTCAAAAGAAAACAAAATGAATAGCTAATAAAATTACAACAAGGGACTCTTGATAGATTTCCTTTTTATTAATAATATATAGAATGAATGTATTTGACACATAGCATAATTGAGATGTCAAAATATTGTATTATGGTGACTTGGGGTACCAGCATAGTTTGGATGTCAACCGTCATAAATAATACTTCCTTCGGTCTCATATATAAGAAGAAAAAAATTCTAAGTTCATTGAATAATTAATGTATCTGGTCTACATTATAAAACAGATACATTAACTATTCAATGAACATAAAAAAGAATCTTTTTTTATATATGAAACCAGAGAGAGTACATGTTTCATTCATCGTTTATCAGAAGAAAAAGATTTTATAATATATTATATAAGAGATCCTTTTTTCATATTATCTCTAAGACTATGTACAATGGTGTAAACATTCAACACCCTCCTTTTTCACTTTTTACACTCCACATCATCTTCTTTCTCTTTCATCTAATAATTCAACACTCGTTCAACTTTTATTCACTACAATGGTTTTGTTTAAAAAAATTCAACACCCTACCCCACCACTTTTATTTCATATTTTTATTTTCTTTTATGTTTTTGTGATTATATATTAATAACAATTATCGATTGAAATTAAATTAAAATAATTAAGAGTTAAATAATTTATTTTATTTTTTTTCTAATTTAATAATTTATTTGAACTTTATTTTTTTAATTTTATATTCTTAATTAAGTTTTTTTTCTTGCAAGTAATAAAGACGAGATATAGGGATAGTCATTATTAAAACAAATAAAATTACAAAAAACTTAAAATGCAATACAATACACTAAGCACACAACACACCTAAGTCGCAAACAATCTATTTAATCACGAACCATTCCGAACTTTGCCCATATTTGTTTGACTAGATCTTCTTGCAACTTGTGATGTACATTTGAATCACGCATCACAGATCTAGCACACACATGATTTGCAAATGCAGGTAGCACCTCGGTCGAAAATGGCTCTGGTGACTAGACCCACTTGCCTCAGATTGATAATAATCTGTCCAATGTTGAGCATATGTATCTCGTTCATCCTCAACAATCATATTATGCAATATGATACATGACCTCATGATGAGAGCCAAATCGGCTATGTCCCACAAACGGGCTGGTTCGCGAATGATTTTAAATCAAGCATGCAACACCCCAAATGCACGTTCGCTGTCCTTCCGACATCCCTCCTGATATTTTGCAAATAACTTATCTGGTTCACTTTGAGAAAGTCTAATTGATTTGGTGAAAGTCGGATAAGAAGGGTAGATACCGTCAGCAAGATAGTATGCCATATTATACGGACGTTGAGTCACAAAGAAGTTCACTCTTGGAGTATTTCCTTGTTCAACATCAGTGAACACGGGTGAACGGTCTAGAACGTTTATATCGTTCAATGTGCCCGGACATCCAAAAAAGGCATGCCAAATCCATAAATCATAAGTTGCAACTGCTTCAAGAATAACAGTGGTGGTTCCCTTATCTTCCCGATGACCTTCCCATGTTGTAGGAGAATTTTTCCTTTCCCAGTGCATGCAATCAATACTCCCAATCATCCCCGAGAACCCCTGCATTTCACTAACATGCAATATTCTTTGCGGGTCATCTTGAGTTGGGGCTCTGAGATACACTGGCTCATACAATTGTATGACTCCTTTATAGAATCTACGCAAGCACTCCAATATTGTAGTACCTCCTATTTTGATGTATTCATCGACCGCATAGGCCGCCACACCATATGCTAACATTCGCATGGTCGTGGTACATTTTGCTAATGGAGATATACCTTCTTTTTTGGCTGCATCAACTCTTTGGGTGAAGTAGTTGTCACTGCTAGATAAGTCCCCAATGATCCAAAGGAACACATGTTTCCGCATCCGGAATCGCCGACGAAACATTGCATTGTCATATGTAGGTTGATCTTCAAAGTAGTCGTCAATCAGTCTTTGGTTTGCTGTTGCATGATCTCTATTGAGATATTTTCTCTTGACACGAGGTGTATATCCTTCCTCTATTTGGTTTCGTTGCTCCCTGAATCGGTTGACGATATACCTCTCTTCGATTTCAGACTGCCTTTTGTAAGCTTCGATATCAAAATGAAATTCTGAAGGATCCATTGATATTTTTTTAGTAATATGAGATTTTTGGTATTGGTACATCAATGGAAGAATGAGCCCCCATTTATAAGAAATTGAGTGGGTGAAATGGACGGACTCCAAACAAATAATGCAATGTAGTTAAATAATAGATAAGGATAGAAATCAGATTGACTGGTTGAAATGGACGGACTCCAAACAAATAATGCAATGGAGTTAAATAATAGATAAGGCACAAAGTAACAAAATACAAACAACGACTTGACAACATTTAATTTCGAAACAGATTGCGGCCCAACTTTTCCAACAGCTCTTTGATCTGGTCATCGAGATGCTCCTTTGAACTTAGCTTCATAAACATCTACATCTTCTTAGCCTCAGTACTTTCTTTCAACAATTGGTTAGCCCCCTCTTGCCTCACGACTATTTTGTCCAATCTTTCCAACTCTTTCTCCTTATATTGTTTGAATTCATTCCACTCTTCATTGACCGATTCCAAGGTTGCGCCCTTGCTTTTATTTTTACCCTTTTTTTTAGCTGCATCCCTCCCCATTGGGCGAGCACTAGATCCTACAGAGTTGATGTCACTTGCATCACTCTCGTAGGCTCTCTTAGATCCACTATTTCCAAAGCCAATATTTCCTCCTACCTGACTACCATAACGTGGTTGATCAAAAACAACGAGCCATTCTGACATTAAAATGAAATGTCCACTCTTACCACTTGAATATAATTCATGCGCTTTTGCCAATACATCATTCTCCGACCACCCGCTTTGATGCATACGCTTAGCGTTATCATAAGCGCCAGTCCATTTATTAAGTATTTTGTTCATGTAGTTATAATGATTTCTGCACGCAACTCCATCACGGGGAGGATCACATGAGCAATGCTCATTACAGTAATCAGCAATTTTACCCCAATATGAATCACTTTTTTGGTTTCTCCCAACAACACTGTCTTTTCCGGCGAGCAGGAGTTGAATCTTTTGCATTTGGAGTGGCTTCATGACCACCGCTCATGCCACCAAGAGCCATTTGTGTAGAAAAATCAGGAAATTCATCAAGTCCAACATTTGGAACATTTTCATTTCCCATTGGACTAGAAGAATAATAAGGGAGTGCTTGAGATGAATAAGACATCATTGATCCATAATATGGACGTTAATTTGGATTAGATGACGGATGACGAAATTTGGAGGAAATCCATAATTTGGTATATTATGGGGACCTTGTTGGTTGGAAGATTCATTTTGAAATCTATAGTTGTTGGGATTTGGATAGTTGAAAGGGTAATTAGTAGAATTTTGGGTGTTAAAAAGGTTATTGTTGGGATCCATTTCATTAAAAAGATATTTAGAGCTACAAACAAGAGTTTACTGGAGGCTAAATAGAAAAATTAGAGGGAAAAATGTCGTTTTTTTTCTTTGTCCAAATCAAATGAACCAAATCTCTATTTATATACAAAAAAAATGATGAATTTTGGAGAAAAAATAAAAAAAAATAATTTACTATGAAATAATTGACCTCAAATAATTAGGATGAGATAAAAATCTAAAAATCACATAAACCAATAAGATTTTGTCAAGTGTATTAAATTCAACCAATAGGAAATAATTGGCCCTCCACTCCCTCCCCCACTACCTTCTCATTCAATCGGTTGAAAAAATTCAATCTCCTACAATCCACATGTTTTTCAACAATCTATTCAACATATCATTACACCAATTCAACGTTTGAATTTTTTTTCAACATGACCATTGTAAATGGTCTAAGGTTCATAAAATGTTAGGAACTGGGCTTTTCTTAAATGATGGAATGGAAGCAATGACTTAAGATAGACATGTCACAACTCACATGTGTTACATCACTGTAGCTAAATATGAAAATTGTGGAGAAATGCACACAACAAAGAGGCCACGTTTAACCTGGGAAAGCAAGATTGCTTCCCAGCATGGGAAAGCTCAACCTGCACCCACAGGTGGCAGTCCAAACCTGTAAATCCAAAAAAAAAAAAAAAAAGCACGGTCGTGCATTAAAAAGCACGGTCCGTGCAAAAAAAGCACGGACCGTGCAAAAAAAAGCACGGCCCGTGCAAAAAAAGCACGGACCGTGCAAAAAAAACACGGACTGTATTATAAGAGTGACTTAGAGGTTGAATTTTTTCACGATTTTTTGCAGGCATGTTTAGGACATAAAAACAACATCGCCCACAAAAAACGAGAATTTTCCGACAAGGGACGGATTAAATATGAATTTTTTACGCGCCAAAAACTCAAGAACGCGAAACAACAAAACATGCACCTAGAAAACGAATTTTGAGCTGGTTTTTTGCAGACACCTCTATAAAAATACATATAGAGGATCTGCAAAAAACCAGCTCAAAATTCGTTTTCTAGGTGCATGTTTTGTTGTTTCGCGTTCTTGAGTTTTTGGCGCATAAAAAATTCATATTTAATCCGTCTCTTGTCGGAAAATTCTCGTTTTTTGTGGGCAATGTTGTTTTTATGTCCTAAACATGCCTGAAAAAAATCGTGAAAAAATTCAACTTCTAAGTCACTCTTATAATACGAAATATGAATTTTTTACGCGCCAAAAACTCAAGAACGCGAAACAACAAAACATGCACCTAGAAAACGAATTTTGAGCTGGTTTTTTGCAGATCCTCTATATGTATTTTTATAGAGGTGTCTGCAAAAAACCAGCTCAAAATTCGTTTTCTAGGTGCATGTTTTGTTGTTTTGCGTTCTTGAGTTTTTGGCGCGTAAAAAATTCATATTTAATCCTTCTCTTGTCGGAAAATTCTCGTTTTTTGTGGGCGATGTTGTTTTTATGTCCTAAACATGCCTGCAAAAAATCGTGAAAAAATTCAACTTCTAAGTCACTCTTATAATACGAAATATGAGCAATTGTTGGTTTTTCTTCAATCTCCTAAATTAATTTTCTTCAAAGCACGGACCGTGCTCATTATTTAAGTCACTCTTATTCTACAAAGCACGGACCGTGCGTTTACAAAACTACAATAAAGCACGGTCCGTGCTTTTTTTGCACGGTCCGTTTTTTTATTGCAAGGTCCGTGCTTTTAATGCACGGTTTTTTCAATTAAAATCTAGAATAAAAATTAACGCACGGTCCGTGCTTTGTAATACACGACCGTGCGTTTTAATGTTCCTGGTTTTAAACTGAAAAGTGCACGTTCAGTTCTTCAAACCGTGCGTTTTTTTCTATCAATTTTTTTGTATCGGTTTATTTTTCTTTGGTGACGGTCGTCACCAAATAAATCTGGCCAACCCGTCAACCGGAAAAAAAGTTAAAGCAAGTAGCAGGTGATGAATCTACACCGTCTGAATATACAATTAGAGGTTGAATTTTTTCACGATTTTTTGCAGGCATGTTTAGGACATAAAAACAACATCGCCCACAAAAAACGAGAATTTTCCGACAAGAGACGGATTAAATATGAATTTTTTACGCGTCAAAAACTCAAGAACGCGAAACAACAAAACATGCACCTAGAAAACGAATTTTGAGCTGGTTTTTTGCAGACACCTCTATAAAAATACATATAGAGGATCTGCAAAAAACCAGCTCAAAATTCGTTTTCTAGGTGCATGTTTTGTTGTTTCGCGTTCTTGAGTTTTTGGCGCATAAAAAATTCATATTTAATCCGTCTCTTGTCGGAAAATTCTCGTTTTTTGTGGGCGATGTTGTTTTTATGTCCTAAACATGCCTGCAAAAAATCGTGAAAAAATTCAACCTCTAAGTCACTCTTATAATACGGGCGCGCGCGCGCTCGCGGGCACGCGCGAGCGAGGAAATCCGACCAATTGTTTCCGGATCAAGAAAAGAAAAAAATTTCAGATCTAAACAAAAATATAAGAGTGTAAAAGAGAAATGAAAAAAATATGGTGTAGACAGTCTATGATAAAAATCGTGTATTCCAGATCTAAACAAAAATGTTGATAAAAAATTACTGACGGTCTAGCCGTCACCAGGTGTGACGCCCGTCACCAATTAAAAATAGACGGACAAGCAGACCGTCAGTGTTGGTGACGACCGTCAAGAAATTATAAAAAATAACAAAAAAAAGGCTGAGTACTAACCGTGCTTTTTTTGTGTAAAAGAAAAGGCTTTAGGCTGAAAGTGGATAAGAGTGTAAAAGAAAAGCACGGACCGTGCAAAAAAAGCACGGACCGTGCTTTTTTTGTTGTTTTGTAAACGCACGGTCCGTGCTTTTCCTCTTATTTAAAATTTAATATATAATTATATTTAAAATTTACCATAATTATATTTATAATTATATTTTTAACAATTACTACTCATCTTATTTATAGAATTTTAACTCTTTATGGGACCATTATTATAGGTAACAAAATTTTGTTTAAATTTGAAGATAACAAGAAACAAATTTTGCTTTTTTTTAAAAAAAGAAAACAAACTTTGTTAAAAAAAACACAAACTTTAGTTTTCAATTTGAAGAGCACGGTCCAAACTTTGTTAAAACTTGAAGAGCACGGTCCGTGCGTTTACAGAACTACAATAAAGCACGGTCCGTGCTTTTTTTGCACGGTCCGTTTTTTTAATGCGCACGGTTTTTTCAATTAAAATCTAGAATAAAAATTAACGCACGGTTCGTGCTTTGTAATACACGACCGTGCGTTTTCTTTGTTGACGGTCGTCACCAAATAAATCTGGTCAACCCGTCACAACCGGAAAAAAATTTAAAGCAAGTAGCAGGTGATGAATCTACACCGTCTGAATATAAAATTATTATATCAAGGGTGCAGGTTGAACTTTCCCATGCTGGGAAGGAATCCTGCTTTCCCAGGTTAAACTCAGCCCAACAAAGAAGCTACGAGATTCTCTGGCTCTAACCCATGAAGGCAACACACGAGTAAAAAAATCCAAAACAAGTATTACATTCGTAAATATGAAATATTTAAAAATGAATATGGAAACACCATTAAGGTTATGGTTGGACGATTCCAAACACTTTCCAGCACTATAAAAGCATTTTTAATAGGGATTTAATAAAGACCTCAACCACGGTGACAGATCGAGAATTTTGAAAAGTGGGGCACTATATATATATATATATATATTAATTCAAAATATTAATGTTCTCTCTCTTTTCTCGTTCTCAAAACCATAGCCGTCAATTGTCAAAAAAAAAAAAAATCATAGTCGTCACCACTTTTCATCTTTTTGATTTATCAAAGTGGAGTGGTTTATGGTCAATTTTAACCTAGAATCACCCCTTCAAATTGCTTTCTTTGTCTTTTAGTTAAATAAGCAATTTCCACATATTGCAGCCTTCTTTCATTTGTTTTTGTGGTTTCGTCGTCTTAACACGACTCTGTTTGTTTTGATTTCCCGTCTTTGTACGACGTGTTTTTGATATTTCATCTTAGTTCGGCGTTTATTTGAATCATGTTGAAGGATTAGCTTTGATCAAGTGCAGATTCAATACCCAATAACTTTGACGTCGTCAACGTTGCAGATCCGGAGACATGAGTATTTCGTAGACTTAAATAGTCATATTTGTAGTAGGCATATGTACTTTGGCATTTTATGCTATTAACATGGATGTTGTGAGTTTGTTCCTAGATTTATCCTTTTTGTTTTTAACGACTTTGAATTTAAATTGTATCGATGGACTCTATCAATTTGAATGAATGAATATCGTTTATTTTGTCAAAAAGAAAAAGAGGTTGTGTTGTTGTATCATGTGTTATATAGGTGTGGACCAAGAGACAAATATTCGAATGAGAGAAATATTTAGATATAGGTATCGGCCTTTTGATCAAAATGTCAACTATTACTATATTATACTACTTAAAAATAAAAATTCAAAACATTTTGCTTAGGCACAACCCACACAAGCATATACATGCATCCGTCCCTCCTCAACCTATTAAGGATCCCCACTGAAGGAAGATAAAATGAGTTATTAGTTACCGACAATTATATAAGACTCTCTCTCTCTTCAACAAGTGACAAGTCTCACGATTGAAATATGAAAAAAAAAGTAGATAAAGTTGGTTCCACCATCTCAAATTCATGTGATTATTGCTCTTTTCAATTTTCTTTTATTTATTTTCTAAATATACATATCAAAGTATAAATTAGTGGATCTATTTAAAGATTCTTTTTATTTTACTACTATTGGAGTTATTAAGTCCTTAATATATACTTTTATTAAAAAATTATGAATAATTGATGTAAACATCAAAGACCCATTTAAGAAACTTTTTTAGTTTACTACCACACTCTCAGGGTCCCAGATAAAAATTACTCCACGAAAAATCATTGAGACCTATTTTGTATCATAAAAATAAATATTTATTGTGTGTCGAAAAAAAATATATATTTTGAGTTGTAACCACATTAATACTTCTGATGATCCTTTAAATTTGACAAAAATATCGAGTTAGTCCTTTAAATTTTTTAAATTTCAAATATGTCTTTTAAGGACCTATTTGAAACTTAAAAAACTTCAAATAGGTGCATTAAATTAATAACTTAAAGGACTTATTTGAAACTTAAAAAAATTTAAAAGACCTATTTGAAACTTAAAAAATTTAAATGACTAACCCAATATTTTTGTCAAACTTAAATGACCAAAAGAGGTATTTAGCGCAAATATATTTTGTTGGAACAAGAAGAGTCTTGGACAATTCATCTAAGGTTTTGATGATAACAAAGTATTGAAGAACAATTGGAATACTAACAAATGTTCAAGTGTGCAGAATCAAGAAAGAGTCTATCTATCAAGGATGAACATATGAAGAGCATCAGAAGGATCAAGAGAAACTAAGAAGACTATGGTAGAAGACTAAAAGGAAGGTCAATCAGAAGTCAACGTCCTAAGAAAACGGATACCACACAAATTTTGGTGAGGTAACACAACAGACTCTGTGATGGTCATCAGACTCAGAAGCAGACATCACAGACTTGGATTACCCTCAAACTTGAGTAAGTCATGAGGGATCCAGAATCCACATAGGTTTTGTTCTATTCTGTGAACTGTCACTATCAAGATTCTGATAGGTGTAGTTCTTTTGTCTTCTTCTGTCTATGTGCATAATCAGACAAATGACATCAAGAACAAAATGAATGCAATAGATAATTCTTCTTTCAACAAAGGAAAATTCAAAAAACATCCAACGAGATTATCCATATTAGGCAAAGGGCTAACGTTCTTGATTGAAGCTTCTCAATGACTCTATTTGCGGTGGCACTCTTCTTCAACGTCTCTTAAATCCCTGCTTATAAAAGGAGCTGAAGACCATGAAGAAGATTAGCAGGACTCTGCTATTCAACTGTGTCATTACTCTGTCAAAATCATATGGCGCAAAACACTTAGGATTTTTGTATTCAAGTTTATATCTTAGAAATCCTAGAGTTGTAAGAGAGTCTGTGCATTTGTTCATATACACCAAACATTGTTAAATCAAGTGTAGAACTAATTAGAAGTCTTTAGCTTGTGAAACTAAAGCGTATAAGTCTCTTGGTGAAACCTTGAGCAACTAGAAGTCTCTTAGGTGTGTCCTTATAGAGCATTGGAAGTCTCTTGCCTGCGTGCTTGAGCACTTGTAAGTCTCTTGGAGTTGTCCTTGAGCAAGGAAGTCTTTAGGAGAGTCCTAGAGCATGAAGTCTAAAGCAGGTGTGCTTAAGCAAATAAGTCTTTAGGAAAAGTCCTAGAGCAGGAAGTCTTGAGCAGGTGTGCTTGAGCATAAGAAAGTCTCTTGGAAGTGTCCTTGAGCAATTTGTAATCCTGAGTGATTATAGTGAAATCCCTTAGAAGTGCAAGGGGACTGGATTACTCTTGGGTTGTAAGAGGAACCAGTATAAAGTTGCTTTGTGTCTGCTTTCTCTCTCTCTCTCTCTCTCTCTCTCTCTCTCTCTCTCTCTCTATATATATATATATATATATATATATATATTTATCTTTGTGTTTCTGTACTTATCCGCTGCACTCAGACTCTGTATCAGAATCTGTACACCTCAGATTCTGAACAACTTTTAACACTTAGAAAAAGAAAACCATAAAAAACCAACACAATTCAACCCTCCTTGTATTTTTCTCACCTTCATATTTAACAATGTTCAAAGACCGGTAAAAAAAAATATCATGTTAAATATATTTATTTTTATATTAATGAGGAAGATTTATGTGGTTATAACTCAAAATATAATTTTTTTTTTATAGACTCACAAAAATATTTTTTTTTTGAATAAGCAAATTGAAAAGGATAAAATATAAAAAAATTAATAATATATATTTTTAAAATAATTAAATGGTATGTATTTATTTTTTTACAATAAATTATAGAGATATGTTATTGGAAAAACAATTTTTTAGAAAATTTATGGGATAATCAAATATATACAAAGAAATATAGATATTGATACGAAAACCAAACAATAGAGAGAGTGTAAAAACATAATGAGATACGAGTGTGAGAGTTGTCCTAAAAGTTGTCGGAAAATGATTATCCAAATATCATTTCTCTAAATTATATGTATTGTTGTATGTGTCTAAATGGTTATCATTTACTCCCTTCGATCTCAAGTATAAGCAAAATCCACTTTTTAAATTCATTTAATAATTAATGTATTTGGGTTGTATTATAAACCAAATACATTAATTATTAAATGACGCTAAAAAGTGAACATTTACTTATAATTAAGACCAAAAGGAGTAAGGGTGCGATCATACATATACTTCTCTTTCACTGTATGTATTTAGCATTGTTGTTAAGAAAACCAATTATATTACGATTAAATAAGTTTTTGTTTCTATAAAAAATTTAAATTCCCTTTTAGTTCCTTTAAAGTTTTCTTCAATTTTTGGACCTCCAAATATTTTTCGTCACCATTTTGGTCCTTGTTTTAAAATTAACTCATGTGTATCTTTCGACATTTTGAATTTTTTTTAGTTTGTTTAGTACATTATAAGATTCTCTTTTTCAAAAGTTTAGAATTTTTTTAACAAAGAATTAATTGAATATAATTTTTTATGTTCTAGCACTTAAAAATTAATATTGAATTCATTTTTAGTTAAAAAAAATCTAAATTTATTTGAGAGATATTCTTATAATATTCTAAACATTCTTAAAGAAAATCATTCAAAAATATAAAAGATACACATGATTTGATTTAAAAACAGAAAGTAAAAGTGATTAAGATAAATTTCCGAATGACTGAAAAATATAAAAAAATTGACACAATAAAAAAAATTGAAAAAACTAAAATTGAAATTTAAAATTTCATAAGGATCAAAAACTTATTTAAGAATGCTATTTATGGAGGTGATGAAGATTAGATGAACCCATACAAAAACATTTATGGGTCAATTTTATTTGACTTTTCTCTGTCTTATCAACAAACTATTGAACTAGAAACTAAAACATGTACTACTCCGTCCCAAAATATAAGCAAAAATGAGTCAACATAAGTTGATGTATTTGGTACAAATTTTGAACCAAATAAATTAATTTTTATTGACCAATTTTTGCTTATATTTTGGGATGGAGGAAGTAATTGTTAGAGTAGCAAGCAAGCTAATACAATTGTCAAAGGAAAAACAAAACTAACAAAAAAAAAAACCATACATCCTCAAAACAAAGAAAAAATGAAAAGTTGATGTTCGTCCATTGCAGTCAATCCTATCATCTTTACAACACAATCAAAATCCAATCCATGGAAGTTTAATCCTTTCTGCAGAAATGGATTTGGTGGGACCCACAATGACCAGATTGGTCGGGGATTACATACTGGGTCCTCGTATCGGGTCAGGTTCATTTGCAGTGGTGTGGCGTTCACGTCATCGAAATTCAGGTTTGGAGGTAGCAATTAAGGAAATTGATAAGACCCAATTGAGTTCTAAAGTTAGAGATAATCTCATCAAAGAGATTTCTATTCTTAGTACTATTCATCATCCTAACATCATTCAACTCTTTGAAGCTATTCAGGTTTATTTCTTTGTTTTTGTCTTTGTTTTTGTTTTATTTGATTCTGATTTTTTTTTTAACGCTATATTTTTTGTTGGTTAAGACGAATGATAGGATTTATCTTGTTTTGGAGTATTGTGGTGGAGGTGATCTTTCTGCTTATATTCAGCGATATGGGAGAGTTTCTGAATCTGTTGCTAGACATTTCATGAGGCAACTGGGTGAGTAATGCTTGAACATTGAGTTTAATTTTCATACACTGATACATCATACATTGTCAAGAGTTACAACCGGTCATATGTTTGAGTTCGACTACTTTAGAAATAGTTATGATTGAAGTGAACCAATTTCATCGATCTCACGGCTATGGTTGATTGAAAGTGTAATAGTATATTCCCTCATGTCACTATTATAAGCAAATATTCTTTTTTCAGGTTCATTGAATAATTGATGTATCTAGTTTATAATATAGATCAGATACATCAATTATTAAATGAACCCGAAAAAATAATATATTGATTAGGATTTGGGTTAAACCTAACTCAAATTTACAAAACTGACTTTTAACATGAGAGGTGCCATGTCGTACTTGGCAAATACACTCCTCACGCCCAACACTATTGGGCTTGATGCATGGATATAAATTGTGGGTGTCCCAAATTGATAGGCTCTGATACTATACTAGGATTTGGGTTAGGCCTAACTCAACCTTATGAAACTGGCTTTTAAGGTGAGGGGTACCATGTGGGACTTGGTTTTTCCAATACACCCACTTACACCCAACAATATTGGGCTTGGTGCGTCGATATAAGTGGTGGGTGGCCGGAATTGATAGGCTCTGATACGATACTAGAATTTGGGTCGGTCCTAACCCAACCCTACAAAACCGGCTTTCAAGGTGAGTGGCGCTATGTGGGACTTGGTTTTTCCAATAGTATATGAATTAAATTCCTTGAACAATATACCCCCACACTTTACATTGATGATTGAGATCAATTTTGCTTACGCTATTAAGTTCGGGTCTAATTTGATCTATATACTTTATGCTATTAAGTTAGGGACTAGTGTGATCAATGGAATACATATTTTAGGGACTAATAGGACCAATTTTTTTATCTTTATGAGACTGATTTATAACATATTTGTAGACTGATTTCATGACATAAATTTGTTATTATCTGATATTCAAAGCCTAATACTGCTGAGTATTAGAATTTTATCCTAAACCTGACTCTGATAAACTATGAGTGAATCACCAATTAAGTTTCTGAAATTGCAATAGTCAAACAATTTGGTATTGAAATAAGGAAGTTTGAAAATGATCTCTCAAGAATTGAAAATGCTTGATCATATTAGTACATATGTTGCAGTTTTAGGGACTAAACTGACCGATCCAAAAGAAATAATGTGATCGAGAAGTCTCAGTTTTAGGGAATATTTTAAAATTTCGATAATTTGAAGGACCAAATTGCTACACACCTACAATTTCGGGACAAAATCAGTAAAACAATCTAACACTACAATTTCAGGAGTAGATGATTCTTCTTGTCAATATTGAATGAAAAGAAAAGATGCTTTGTCAATTGTCATATTCTTGCTAGATTATTTTTGGAGCGAGATAATTTCCAATTCATTTGTATTTTGTGAATGGTTTAGGCACTTCCGTGTGTTCAAACATGATATTTTTTGCCACCCTCGTCCTTACTCTGCATTGCCTGTGCTAATTGGTTGACAATGTATAAACTTCTATCTGTTTGTTCTGCTTGTAGCTGCCGGTTTGCAGGTGCTTCAAGAAAAGAGCCTCATACATAGAGATTTAAAACCACAGGTATTTGAGTGTATCGTTTGAACCTCATATGTTTGTCTTGGAATATATTAATTGATTGTTGCTGTCAATGATTGCACTGGTCTATAAGTTTTTCACACCAGGGAGAGCATATGTACAAGTTTTTGACGTTACCTTATTATTACGTAATTTATTTACCATTTCATCACACCTTCATTCCTAAAGCATAAAATACATTTAGGTAAATGCCTGCCAAGATAAACACGGCTACTGTAAGTAAAAGCAAGAAGGACTAACTAGTAATTTCGTGCAGCCTTGTAATTTTCTTTTTTCTTATTCCAGGGAAGGGGTAGCTGGTATACTTAGTTTACTAAAAGAATGAATAGTTACATAATGTTAATTGCAGTATTCTCAAATCTCAGCCATGGCAGATTGCACTGGCGGCTTATTTTTGACTACTGCTATGGCCAATTTCTGAAGGTTGGCAGTGCCAGGACGTTTTCATGGAGGCTTAAAATGGTGGATTTTTGGCTTTCCGCCGTGGTCCACCATTCATATCCAACAACACTGTTTACATGAAGAAAATTAGATGAACCTCAGATATTACTTGGTTTAGAAATTGCGATATGAGCATTCTTGATTGCATATATCAACTCCCTGTGAACCCCTATAATTGTCTTGACTCTCGAGTTACTATTGCACATATATTAATTTGTTCATGTCTTGATTTTATATAATTTTTTTTCCTAAACATGCAGAACTTACTATTGGCAACTACTTCAGCTACACCACTTATGAAAATAGGGGATTTTGGTTTTGCACGGTAGGGTAGTTTCTTTAATAGCTCTATATAATATCTCCCCTTTAGTTTTATATAATATCTCCATTATAGTTTTAATAACATAACAATAATATATAATGAAAAAAGTAGTTTTTGTATTTCTTGCATTTTGTAGTTTACTGATGTATTATTGTACTAGGTCTCTCACACCTCTGCAGTTGGCAGATACACTATGTGGTTCACCTTATTACATGGCTCCGGAGATAATTCAGAGTCAGAAGTATGACGCTAAGGTCACAAAAGATAGAAATGAGATCAAAATTTATTTACCGATATCTGTTTTTCCTTTTTTTTTATATATAATAATTAAGGTAATATTATTGGTGCAGGCTGATTTGTGGAGTGTTGGGGCAATATTGTATCAGCTAGTTGTTGGGAAACCTCCATTTGATGGAAATAGTCAATTGCAGGTTGTGAAAAGGCTAAACCATGATGTTTCGTTTCTTTTATCCATTTTTTAAAGATTATGGTGTTGTATTTTTATTCTATTTTAGTTTTTGGGAAATAGTTATTTATCTGTTATTATAAATATCGTTCTGTTCCTTCAATATCATTTTTCTAGTGCAGCTTTTTCAAAATATATTGGCATCTACTGAACTGCACTTTCCACCAACGATTTTAAAAGAGCTACATTCTGATTGTGTGGATCTTTGCAGAAGCCTTTTACGTCGAGATCCAGGTATTTATTACAACTATAAGTTGTGTACAATATGTGCTTGTATATTTTGCTAAGTTTTTGTGAACGTGTAAAGGTGATGATGGGTTTGAGGTTGAAATATTATTATACATATGTTTTAAATGACAGTTAGAGCTCAGGTAGAGAAGTAAAGTTGGACTTTAATTTGCAGATGAAAGATTAACATTCAAGGCATTCTTCAGTCACAACTTCCTACAGGAACACAGGTCATAATTTTCCTTGACGATTCTTTTTAAGAAAATTATTTATTGTATCCTTGTTGCATTTTCTTTCCATTAATCTCTTATATTCATCACTTATAGGTCCATCGTGAATATCGAGCAGTTTCATTCACATCAATCAGAAAGCTCAATGGTTGATCAATTAGTTGGCTCTGCCTGTGAGGAGGTGTCTCAAGCACATTCCGAGCATCATGTTGAATCATTTGTAGATGATCCTGTGGCAGTCAGTTCAGCGGTCAATGAAACCATGCTTTTGCAGAGAAAGGGTGGCAAGAGCACAACTGACACCCAGAGTGCTAAAGGGTTGAATCCAACTAATGCACACAATAAGCCGGGGAAGCCCATTGATACTGATATTAATTTGTCAAACCAAGCTCGAGGTCGAATACTCTACTCATTTTCCATTCTTTTCCACACTTCATTTTTTTTCACTAATTCTAAATGCTGTTCTCTATTCAGTTTCTCATTTAATGGAGTCCATTGAGAAAGGTTATGTCCTCGTCAATCCTCATTTTACATCATTGGAGGATTTCTCTGACTACTTTGAGGCATCTGTGCAAGATAATCCCTCAAGTGGCGTTTCTATCTGTCCTTTGAAGGGGACTAACCTAGAGATTGGAAAGCAAACTAAGGATCCTTCGTCTTCTTCAACTGATGGGTTAGACAATTTTAAAAGCAATGAACTCGAGGCATTTGTAGCATCCTGTGAATTTGCTACCTTAAGGAAAGACCGGGAATTTTCTTTACTGCACCCTTCAAACAGGTTAGAGATGTTGGATCAGTATGTGCAAGTCCTTGGTGAACTTTCGCAAGAAAAGGTTCGTTTGTGTTGCTCACATAGGCAATTAAGAATTATATTGATTGGCTACACAATTGTAAATGAAAAATATTCATTGACATTTGTAGTTAATTAATTGTTATTTCTTGCAGTATAACACAGGATTATATCTAGAATCGCTTGCAGTTGAGTTGGTGGTTTTGGCTATATGGAAGAAAGCTCTAGACATCTGTAGCACTTTGTCAGTCCCCATATCTGAGGGTGAGTTGAATGGAAGCAGTTCAATTAATGAGTCCATAATTGCCGGTGGAGACGCGAGCTTATCACAGACTGTGGAACAGAAAATAAATTTTAGTGACCATTCTTCCGTCTCTTTGTGGGCCAAACATGGATTTGTCATTGCAGTCGATCGTGCTGAGAAACTATCATGTCATATTCAAAACATGGATGGTAGGACCTCTTTTTGTTTCCAAACTTAATACTTTCCTTTCGTATCATCGTATAAATAAATCATAACAATGTAATGGTAAAACATTTTACAGGTGCAGTTGAGATGCCCGATGCAATGGACATTATATTCCAACAAGCACTCCTTGTTGGGACAAATGCTGCAGTAAGTAGACCAACAGTTTTCACTTTTCAATTTTCTCATAACCTTACTTTCTTGTCTTCCTCAAGGTTATAGACATAAAAGAGTCAGGCTCGCTATTATAAGAGTCTCTTTGATTGTCTTATTTGAGCTTATCTACCGTCATAAACGCTTGTGGGACTGTTTGGAAGAGCTGATTAAAATGGCTTATGACATGTCCATAAGCCGTTTTCAACTTATTTCCATAAGCTGTTGGCTCGCCAAGATAACTTATGAAAGTGGATTATAACTTATATAAGAACAATCTGACTTTATTTTATCTTTTGTTATAGGAATGGCTTATACATAAGCACTTAAATGATAAAGCGCTTATCATATAAGTGCTTAATAAAGTTGTTTATCTAGACATGGCCTGAATTAATTAGTATGTGCTTAAATAGGTTTCTTCCATTTTTCTAGGTAGATGAGTATATGAATAACAAAGATACGTCTGCTGCATCTTACTCAAAAGCAATGCTTCTACTTTCATTTATTGTTGGAGAAGCAGAGAACCTTCCACTGAATCCTCCATTTTCACTTCTTGCTGATGATCATAAGCGAATCGTGCAATATATTTGCAACTTGCAGTTTCACAAAAAATCTTTGTCAGAGTCCGCTTCAAAGGAATCACATACTCTTTCGTGAACGTAAATAAAAAAAAAATTGGTTTGTATATACATAATGTTCTTTGCATCGCAACTTTTGGAATTGGCGAAGCAGTTTATTGCCAACTTATATGTCGACTTCCTATTAATGTGGACAGTGACAACCTTTGACAGATGCAATATTGTATGTAGATATAGACATACATAACCACTTGCCAGGACTTTGATGTTCATTGCAATATTGTATATAGATATAGACATACATAACCACTTGCCAGGACTTTGATGTTCATTCTTTGACATGGAATTTGCAAATAGTGTACTGTATAGCTCAGTTGTACAATTTTGAAAAACACTGATCAATGAACTTTAATTTCTTGGTTGTAGAAAAAGCACTGTTATGGTATGATTTGTTATAATATATGCATCTCTAATATCGACACTTAATCTGTTGATCAATAATTATTAATGTTTATTTTACTCTTTGATGTGAGTTAGTCACTTTAGAGGAGTCCTGTAACTTGATATAACACACACATCTATGCGACAAGATTCGTGAGTATATACAGATATCCTAAGATTGATTTAACAACAAAAGTTCATCATATTCATTTTCTTCTTTTTATCAAAATATAATAATATCCATACATCTTATTTGGCTTTGCACTGTTTGGATTTTATGGAATGAACGGAATCACATGCTCTTCTCTAATAAGGCTAAATCAATCATCCAACTTATGGAAAAAGTAAAAACTACTTCCTTAGAGTGGCTCAGAGCTAAAAATGTTTTGTTTTCCTTTTGGTTTTCATATGTGATGGCAGCAACCCATAATTTGTTTGGGTATTGACTGATTGTTTCCATTTTTTTTCACTGTTCGTACATAATACTTTGTTGTAATTTCGTTATGCTCTTATAGACACTCTTTGTGTTAGGGAGCAGACTTATTTCGTGGTAATATATCTCATTTTGGCTTGTTTAAAAAAAAATCCATACATTATAATATCGATACATTTAATTTCTAACAAAAAAAATTAAACAAATTAAACAAAAATAAGGTTCTTTGATTAAAAAAATATAAATAAAGGGTAATATTATTGATTTGTTCTAGAGGAGAATTAACGTGTTATGTAATAATATTGTAAGTATTATTTATTTCTAATTGAAGTTGAAAGGGTAGTATGATTATTTATGTAGTTTACTTAGTTTAATAACAGGTACGGATATCCGCGAGTGTGGATGTCATTAAATTTGTATTACAATTGAAATATTCGTATATTTTATCTTTGAATATCAATTAAGATATTCGTCACATGTACGTGGTGGATTTTATCCGCAGATATTTACGGATGCGGATTTTTTTGTCATCCCTATACAAAGTTGATAACTTTGAAAAATAAATAAATATTTGAAAATAAAAACAAATTAAAATATAAAACAAGTATAAGAAACCAAATAAAAATATATAAAATTAATGTGATAAAGTTGTATTATGAAAAACATATATGATAATAAACTGTATTGTCTTCTATGGGGATCTGACTTCTCCAAATGAGTTATTCATTTTAGAAGATAAAGTTAATAATATCAATCATTAATTAAAAAATAAAAAAGTATATATATATATATATATATATATATATATATATATATATATATATATATTATAGGTACTTCCTCCATCCCTATAAGACCCTTTTCACTTTTTTTAGTCCCTTAATATAAAACCGTTGACGAAATTTCACATATATTAATGAGGTCTTACAAAAATGCTCTTATTTAATCTATTACTGAAAAACATTAGCATATTTACCCTATCTTGTGATATTTATAACTTTCGCGGTAAATATATAAAACTAACATACATTTAAGATAAATTTATTACTCTAGCAACTTTTGTTAATATCCATTATTTTTGCTAAAATAAAACCTTCGATTTTCTCATTTCAAACTTTAGAGGATCTAAATCTCTTTGAGGTACATAATTTTTCTTATTAATTAAAACATTGGAGCGGGTGTTGGGGACCAAGGTCATTTATAGGAGTTTGGATCCTCTTCATTTCTCAAAATAAATGGATAATTTCATTAATTATTTTATATTTTTTTAAACTTGTTTGTGTCTTTATTTCTTCAAATAAAAAAATGGAGATAATTCTAAATAGCGAGGATCCTAACCCAATTATAAGTCTTTGTGACCATTCAAAAGTTAGGATGGAGGATGTATAACTAGTTTTAGGGGTGAGCAAGATTTCTTCACCCGACCGAAGACCGAATAAACCGAGTAAACCGAGTGAACATTCGGGCAAGTCGGTTTGGGTCACGGGTTATTAAACTTAAAAAATCAGGTTGACATGGTTAACAATGGTCGGATTCGGATTGAAAAAAATAAATCTATTGGAACTCGAACCGACCGAAACTTACAGTATATTACATTAATATTATGCATAATATAATAATATATGCGCTGTCTCTCACTCATTCATCCTGATAAAGTGTAGAGTACTACAATAATAGCTTATGTACCTATACCTTGAAAACTCACAATTGTACAACACAACTCACAAGGCTACAATTATCATCGACACAACCTAATTAATATTTTTCAATTTTCTAAACAATTAAAGTACACTAGAGGTAACTTGATCAAACTGAAGGATGATAATCATACTTTCACTTATCTCTCTATTATTCAAAACAATAACGGATCTGACAGCATGCATGCTCTTTTGATTTATCCTTACACTTTATCTTCTTAAAAGTCATATTGAAAAGAAAATTCATCTCACCGTCGCCACCCACACAACTTCTACTGCCAGTTTTTACATCCATCCATATTCACAAGATATGTAGACAACAATATATCACACCCATTTTCAGTTCATGCTTCTTCTGTTACGGTCTTCCAACTCTTTGAAGCACAAGAATCTAAACTCGGATTTAACATTTGAAGGTCAACATTAGTAGTTTCTTCTTTGTCTCTCAAACTCTTACCCGTGTAGATCCGACCGACTCACCCGTTAACCGATCGAACCGAGACCCGGCGGAACCGAACAAAGAAACAGACGGAAATGAGAGAGACTTTCTGCTTGTCGGTTGTTGGTCGGAGTGGAATTTTCGGTCCGAATCCGACCGAACCCGACCGGTGCTCACCCCTAACTAGTTTTGAGCTAAAATGGAGGTCTCAAGTACTTGAGAGGATCCCAATTCCTCTAATAGTTAGTGATAAAATTATAGATGTGTTTATTTTTATTTTTATTTTTATTATTATTATTGATGTTGTTGTTGTTGTTGTTGTTATAATTTTTAACTATACCCTTTCCATAATTCATATATATGTGTGTGTGTCCTGTTAATTTACACCCACTTAAAAACACTAAATAGTAAATTAACTACATACACTCACTTGTTCTTTTATAAAAAAAAAACCTATATATCACTATTCTAACTAACTTTAAATAGAAGGGTAGTATTGTAACTAAATTAATAACATGATTGTTTTCTTGTTTCTCGGCAAAAATTCCGTGAGTTATCAATTTGTTCCCGATTAATGAGCACTGTTGCAAAAAACGTAGTAGATTTTTTATTTCAGTGTTCAAAAAATTCATACAAATAAAATAATTCGGTTTATAATTAACTAGCGTTTAGACGGGTGTCCCATCTTCTTTTTAAGCTGATGCGTATAAATTACGAATAGTAGGTTTTATGAAATTTTGATTAAAATTATTTTAATTTTGATTAAAATCATAGGTATAGATAATAAATATTTTTCACTTTCATATTGTAACAAAATATACTTATCTTTTTAAACAATATCAACAATATAACAAATATAATATCTTTAAAAAAATATAATAAATTCTAATCTTTTTGAATGATACCAACAAAATAACATTCTTATAATCAAATTTGCTTAAGGGTATAATTAGAAGAAGAAAAATTCAACTCAAAACGACTTATTTTCTTTATATACAGTATATATGTCCAAAAAGTAACTTCAGTTTATAATTAACATACTGTTCTTAAAAAAACAAAAAGTAACATTTTTTTGTTTGTTTTGGATTTAAGTAATGTTTTCAACTAAAAAGGCACAAGTGAAAATTGATTTTTCATTCAAAAAACGTTGTTGGGTTTATTTGGCTTTTTTTTTCATGTTTACAATTGTTTATTGAAAATTGCTCTTCTCCCAACCAATATTGCTCACTCTCATACAAACAGACGAAAATACCCCAGCGTGACTTAAGTCACGTTCGGTATATATCAACGTGACTTAAGTCACGCTGGTGTATAACCTGTGTGATTTAAGTCACATTCGGTAGATGTCAGCGTGACTTAGGTCACGCTGCGTTAATTTATAACCCAGGCAGAACCTCACTTCTCCATTTCACTTCTCAAATCTCTAAAAATTCTCCCAAATTATTCAACCTCAAATTTCTTCAACTTCAAATCATCCACCACTCCAACAACAAGTAAGTTTTCTTAATCAAGTACCATTGTCATTTTATGTTTATATGTTACATTTTCCCTCTTAAATTAGAAATTTTTAAGTTTTAGGGTTTGTTTAAATTTTGATTTTTTTTTTGGCAAGAAATGATAGAATGTTTACATGTTAATGACTTATGTTGCTTAAATGTTTAGGTGTTTGCATGTTTATGTTGTAGTTTTTAGTTTTAGGGTTTATGTATAATTTGCACTCCAAGTGTTTGATGAAATGTTTGAATGAGTTTTTCATTGATTGTTTTTAATTTCTTATGGTGTAGATCTGAAACAATGGCTCAAGTATACGCTCAAGTATCCTTCAACGGTGGAAACTCTCATTTTTTCAAGGTTCGGGACGATGTCACATTAAAAGAATTGAAAGATCAACTTCATGAAATCAACCAACGCCTCAACCACGGAGACACAAGGAGGGTGGAATACGTTTGGTACCATAGTCCATCGTTCGACTCAGAGGGGAATTTGTCGTTTACTCGGTCGGAGTTAACGAACGACGACGACGTGAGGAGCATGTTCTCGATATTTGCTCAGCACAGCATGATCCCCATCGAGATGGATGCTACGTTGCTGAGGTCGACTGAAGATATTCTCAAGAGTTTGATTCGGTCGGATGAAGATGTTTACGTAGTATTATTATGTTGTGTCATTATTTTGTTGGATTTTAGTTTAATTTTTGTTAGTTTGCTGAAGATGTTGGCATTGAAGTGTCTTATACTTAGTGTAAAGGTTTGCAAGTCTCTTTGGAAACTCAAAAGAATGAAGAGAACACAACATGTATTCTGCCGAATTGTTGGATATTTGGTTGTTGGCTACATGTTTTGCTAAAATCAAATGTATAAGCAGTTCGTCTTCAGAAGCTGAAATTTTCATATGTGTCTTCAGAAGCTGGGTGAACAGTTCTTCAGAAGCTGATGACTTCGCTCTGCGACGCCACTTTGCTCTGCGAAGGACTTCAGACGCACTGTTCAGAAGCTGACCTTCAGACGCACTGTTCAGACACTGACTTTTGTTGACCTTCAGACGCACTGTTCAGACGCTGACTTTTGTTGACCTTCAGACGCACTGTTCAGACGCTGACTTTTGTTGACCTTCAGAAGCTGCATTTCAGAAGCTGATTTCTGCGTTCAGAATTTGTGTCTTCAAGCTGTTAATTCTCTCACATAATATTTCGAAGATTTGATTGAAGTTTTATCCAAGCCGATGTTTCTAGAAGGCAGATTAATTCGTGTGAAGATCTTTGTTGAAGATTTGTTCCTGTTATTTAAGAATATATTTTCAAGCAATCTTTGGAAAATATATTTCTGAATAATATGTGAGCTTCTATTTGCTTCTAAAGAATTTTGGAAACATATCTGTTGAAGATTATTCTGTTCAGAATTATATGCTGCTGAAGACTATATAAGGAGGACGCTGCTATTGAAGAATTGATATCAAAAACAGAAGTTATAGATAGAGTCTTAGGTTTTTGAGTCTGTGTAAGCTTAGTGCTTTGTTTTTCTGTGCACCACTCAAGTGTTAGAGTTGGTTGTTTTATTAAGTTGTGTTCACTTAAAGCTTATAAGCAAAAGTGATGTCTTTGTTGTTTTGATGAATGTCTTCGTCCTTGATTTGTTAAGAGTCTGATAATCACTGGGGCAGTGATTACTTGAGTAGGAAGTAAGTGGGATCTTATATCTAGGAGTTTCTAGGTAGAAATCTATACGAGTAGTGATTAAGTGATAAGGCTGTGAAACAGGAGCTGTTGTCATGAGTCTTTGAATTAGTACTATTTAGTGGATTTCCTTCCTGGCTTGGTAGCCTTCCTGGCTTGCTGCTTCTGATACGTACTCTGTTCTGCGATTTTTGCACTCTGTTTTACTATCAGTTTCAGTACCTGCCAGAATTTCAATTGGCATCAGAGCAGGCACCCTGCCTGTTATTGGGTGAGCTCCAGGGAAGGTTTTTTTTTTCTGGCATTATGGACAAGGAAGGAGGATTTGTTAACAGGCCACCTCTGTTGGATGGTTCCAACTATGAGTATTGGAAATCTCGTATGTCTGCTTTCCTGAAATCTATAGACAGTAAGACCTGGAAAGCTGTTTTGAAGGGTTGGGAACATCCTGTTGTGCTGGACAAAGATGGAGAGAAGACTACTGTGTTGAAACCAGAGGAAGAATGGTCCAAGGAGGAAGATAATTTGTCTCTTGGAAACTCCAAAGCTTTGAATGCTCTATTCAATGGAGTGGACAAGAACATGTTCAGACTGATCAAGTTGTGCACTATAGCCAAGGATGCCTGGGAGATTCTCAAGACTACTCATGAAGGCACTTCAAAGGTAAAGTTGTCCAGACTTCAACTTCTCACCACCAAATTTGAAAATCTGAAGATGTTGGAGGATGAGAACATACAAGACTTTTATATGAATGTTATGGATATGGCTAACTCTTTTGATTCTCTTGGAGAGAAAATGTCTGATGAGAAAATTGTGAGAAAGATACTCAGGTCTCTTCCTAAAAGATTTGACATGAAAGTGATAGCTATTGAGGAGGCACATGACATCTCCAGCATGAAGGTTGAGGAATTGATTGGGTCCTTGCTGAACTTTGAAACAGCCTTCTGTAATCGTACTGACAAGAAAGGGAAAGGTGTTGCTTTTGCAGCAAATTCTGATGCTGAGGATCAACAAGGAAATAATGAGGATGATGAAGGCTTATCAAAGGCACTTGTGTTGCTGGGGAGACAGTTTAACAAGATTCTGAAACATGTTGACAGAAGATCCAAATCAAATGGACAAAACATCAGATTCAACATCAGCAAGCAACAAAGTGATTTAAAAAAGACAAAGACTGATGAGAAGAGCAATCAATCAAAGGGAGTTCAGTGCTATGAGTGTGAAGGATATGGTCATATCAAGTCAGAATGACCTACTTACCTCAAGAAACAGAAGAAAAGCTTGACTGTCTCTTGGTTTGATGAAGATGACTCAGAAAGTGAAGTAGAGAATGAATCTGCTAAGCATGTTGTTGCTTTAACTGGAAGATACAAGTCTGATGTTAAAATTAAGGCTTCAAAAGCTCTATCAGAATCTGAAGCACTTTCAGAGTCTGAAACATTATCAGAGTCTGAAGCACTATCAGAGTCTGAAGCTTCATCAGAGTCTGAGGCCAGTGTTGATAAATTGTCCTATGAAAAACTGGCTAACAATTACAAAGATCTATACAGCAGAAGTGTAGAAGTTTGTAAACAACTAGTGGATCAGAAGAAGACCATCAGTCAACTGCATGCTGAAAGGAGTGACCTTCTAGCACAAAATTCTGATCTCAAAGATGAGGTAAGCCAACTGAATTCTCAACTGGATCATATGAAGAAGCAAGTCAGAATGTTAAATACTGGTACTGATGTGCTGGAGGAGATTTTGGAGTGTCAGAACCAAGGGAAACCAAATGGCTTAGGGTTTGTTGATAGGACTTTGAACCTCAAACAGCAAAATCCAACTAAAAGGTTTGTTCCTGCTGTTGAAGCTTATGATCCAATGATAGGCACATCTAAGATGGAACATCACAAGCAACCTCAGAAATCTAAAAGAAAGAGAAGAACTCATCCATAGGTATGTCATCACTGTGGTAAGAAGGGGCACATAAAGCCATTCTGTTTCAAGCTATATGGTTATCCCAAGCACTTTCAGTACAGAAAAGTGGAACCTGCTGCAAACAGAATCAATGTCAAGAAGGTATGGAAACCCAAAGGTAATAATGTTGGACTCATAGCTCATACATCTTTGAGAGCCTCTTCTAGGGAAGATTGTGAAGGTGAGAAAAACACACAAGAAGGGGGGGGTTGAATTGTGTGGACTCAAAAACTTGGTTTCTTTTCTTCTAAAAAAATGTTAAGTTCAGAATCTGATGTGAATCAAGTTCTGAACTTTTATCAAAGTGTTTAAGCAGCGGATTAAAAACAAAGAGAGACGGAAAGAGAGGACACACAATGTTTTTATACTGGTTTCTTCCACAAGTTGGAAGTAGTCCAGTCCCCTTGTTACTAACAAGAGATTTAACTATAATCAGATGATTACAATTGCTCAACCACAAAGGAAGAGACTTCCAGTTGCTCAACCACAAAGGAAGAGGCTTCTAATGCTCAAGACACTAAGTCAAGAGGCTTCCCAATGCTCAGACCACAAAGGAATGAGACTTCCTGCTCAGACCACAAAGGAATGAGATTACAACTTGCTCAAAACACTAAGTAATGAGTCTTATAATGCTTAGCACGCAGACTAAGACTTAGACCAAACTGATTTACAAGAAAGTAAGTTTGGGTTGAACACTTGATAAAATATCAGAGATGTTCACTTAATACAACACAGGTTAAGACTCTTAACCTTAAGAAATTCTAAGATACAAAAGATGAAAGAATTTCTAAGAGTTTTGTGAGCTATGAATTCTGGACAGAAAAACAGAGCATAGGTTCAGTGGTTTTGTTCAAAGAGTCTTAGCATTTTTCTTCTTCAATTATTCTTCTTTTTATAGAGGAAATTAGAGCTGTTGAAGACTTGCAGAAATTAAGCAAAGAGCCGTTGCAAATTGAGAGCTAGGATAGCTGAAATTGTGTGCTGAACTTTTGCAGAAAACAGAGCTCAGCAGCCATATTTGAATTTGCTTTCCTTAAAAGCTGGGGAATGTTTGAGTCAGGGAGACAACTGTTCCATTGGAGTTGTTCTGACATATGCAGGCATTAAATGCGCACAGTAACAGTTGCTTTTCTTGCCACATCAGACTTCAGAAGCTTTTGCGTGAACAGTACTTCAGAAGCACTTCTTCAGAAGCACTTGATGTTAGTCAAAAGCAAGTATATTTTTATATCGATTCCACATGGATTATTGCGATATCATAAACCATTCAACGTCGATTATCATTTTAAGTTAAGGTTTCATCTTTTTGTTTACTAAACACTACTCGACTTTAAAAACATTATAAATAAAATGTAGAGTAATAGGGCATAAAAATTGTTAGGATTAAAGTACGTCAATCAAACGTCGATTGTATTCGAATGATCATAAATATGGATTCTAGCTTTTCTTATATACGACATTATCACGTATCACTCGACAACGTCATTCGTGTCCAAATGACGTCGTGAGATCGATCGTATCGTTTAATCGACGATTTCTCAATCTATTAAACGATTCGAAAGCTTTTCGTTCCGACACTTTGTGTAATTATCAAAACCAAATCCCATGTCTAGAATTTCTTATTTTGATAGAATATTATTCTAAACCTAGATTCAAAAGTATTTTTTAATATCATTTAAATCAAATATAAGAATGGAAAACAAGAATAAATTCAATGATATATAAAAGGCTAGAATCATATATTTAAAATATCAAAAGTTTACAACTAAGAGTGATTGATTACCTAATAATCCCAACAAAGGAGATTAGTTGTTCATTCTCATGACAACAGTACAAAAGTAGAAAGGAAGATGGAGATCAAATGCTAAGACTTGATTTCTCAAAGTTGCTTAGTTTAATCTTCACTTTGATCACTTTTGCTCAATGAAGTTTGCCTCTCTTTAGCCCTATCCTCTTTCTGGAAGTTAAAAATCTTAAGCTCTAAAAGTTATAAAAACTGATATTCAGATCATCCTCTAGAAAAAATGAGCTAAAAAGCTTTTATACAACTGATTTTTGTACGCTCGCTACAAGCGATGAGCTGGTCGCTGTAGCGACGGCAGATTTCTTGGCCAGTGGGAAGGCTCCACGTCAGCAAATAGCATTAAACAGCCCTTGGTCGCTATAGCGACGAGATCTGTCGCTATAGCGATGGAACCTTCAATTTTCCCTGCCTAAGGTCGCTTGAAGCGACCAATCCATTGCTTGTAGCGATGAACTTTCAATTTTTCCCTGCCTAGGCTCGCTTGTAGCGATGCATCCTGCGCTTGTAGCGATGAAGCTCTGTTTTTCCCTGCCTACGCTCGCTTGTAGCAAGGAGGCTTGCGCTTGTAGCGATGAAGCTTGATCAAAACTTCATGTTTCTTTGCTCAGTTCAGGTCCAAGCATGAAATTCCTGCATAAATAGATGGGGTAAGACATAGGATCACAAATTTGACATTTAATCATAAATTATGAGCTTATCCTATGATAACTTGTAAAACAAGTAACATAAGTGCTAAAATTATATCAAAAGATAACTACTTTTTAACACTTATCAAACTCTCCCCAACTTAGCTTTTTGGTTTGTCCTCAAACCAAAGAATCAAAAGGAAAATTTCACAGCTTTAACCAAAGTTTTGAGCAATAAGCAAAAGAATCTGAAGTTTGAAGAAAACAATTATCAGATGAATGATTCAACTGTGACTGCGCAAGCTAAAGTTAAGTTTCTCATTAAACGAGATATATACTATGAATGTGAAATAGTTCTAAACACAAAGCTCAAATCATACAATTCTTAGCAAACAACATGTTTAAATTTGAACCACACCTAACACACTTCTATATTAAGTAGATGAACAAATTGGAATCAATTGTGAGGGTATTGAACACTCATCCGGCAATTATGCTAACATTCCGATAAAATTATGCGTCCATCTAATTATCATTTCTAAAAGCACAAAAGCATCAATCACAAGGTCTTTAAGGGTTGTAATTTGGCTTGGTTACAAAAGAATTGTCATATGTGGGAAATTGAATTCAAAAGGCCAAGCAAGAGGAACATTCATTCTAATTACACACTTCCTCCTATTTCAAACACAACTCTTGGTGATTTACAATGGTTCTTTGATTGATCTTGACAACTTTTTTATTTATTGATTTTTTTTTCTATTTTTCTCTTTTCTTTTTCTTGGTTTGCTTTTCTTTCTTTTTTCTTTTCTTTTTCTTTTTCATTCTCTTTTTCTTGTTGTCAAGATCAATTACAACATTTCACCATTACTTGATACACACAACCTCCCTTTTCTCCCCAACTTAGTCACAATGATACCCTAATCGAATGTTCTTTTTTTCTTTTGGCAAAGGACAATAATCATGATGGTTTAAGGGTTCACAATGAAAGTAAAATATCAGAATTCAATAATGATTTAACTATGAACTGGATTTTTTTACAAACTCCGGCAATTTCATTAAGCAATTGAGATTATGAAAATTGGCAGTTCATAGTTAACAATTCTGATTCATTAGGCTCAAAGGGGTTAACAAATACTCACTTCTCACAGGGTAGGTTTATTTGTGGTCAAATGTTTCTACTCAAATTCAAAAAATGCCTTGATCATGTCAGTGCTTTCATACAATTTAAAACAACATTCAGATTTAACATAAAAGAATCGAGTTAAACAAAAAAATGCCGGTCTCCTGCATATATACATATACTTTGAGGATTCCTCACATTTTGGCTAGTTCTAAATGGTTCAAACATAAATATGTGCTTGCGTAAAACTGAATAAATTAAATTTGTGTGTAAAGGACTCATTCACATTCAACTATATACCTAGAAAAACAAGAAACGAGTACCTTAGCTGCGCGCTTTATCACTACTTTCTATCATTACCACTCACCTGATTCATAGCTCAATGCTTTTGCTTTCAATCAAGCACTTAGCTTTTGAATCTTTGATTATCTTACTTTCCATTTGTTGGGTAAAATTCAAAAATAAATAACAAAATTTTGAAATTAAACATAATATAATAAACATAATATCCAAAGTAAAATTATCCAAAGTACAGAAATAAAAACAAAGTTAAATAATACAAAGCAAATTAAAATTGTTCAAATAAAAATAAAATGAAAGAAGGATGAAAACTGCTGCCATCTTGCAAAGAATCTCAGTCTGACTCCATCTAATCCGCAGCCTCATGATCAATGCTCTGTGTGTCCTCAGAGGAGTCATCATCGTCGTCACCACCAGCTGCATCATCACCACCACCAGGTGCAGCTGCACTCGCCCCTCCGGAATAGAAAGGCCTGTCCCCAGGCCATGCAATGTGCTCCTGAAAATAGTCCGGAGTCCAGGAAGAATAGCCCGCCTCATGCATATGGATCTGCATGGTCGTCAAGGCTCTATGATTTGACTCATTCTGAGCCATGATATGAGAGTATGCAGCCATATGGTAAGGGTCCCAACTCGAAAAATCTAACGGTGGAAAGCTCGGGGGTTGAGGTTGGCTTGGGGCTTGGGGTGCAGGAGGTGGTACAGAAGAGGGTCCAGCAGAAGAAGTTCCAGCAGAAGAGGGGGTGGTCTTATAAGAACAATACCTATTGATGTATCTATCATCAATAGGATTCTTGATTTCCTCATCAACTTGACTCGGCATATGGATTCTTGCCTTCATGCAAAGTCCCATGATTAGGCCAGGAAAAGGCAATGGGCACTTTGGCTTAGCAGGTGGCAGGATACCACTTTCAGCCACAACCCTTAATTCATTTGCAATGATCCTCGCAACATCAACCTGCTGGTTGCTGAGGATATAGTAAAGAAGGGGTGTGACATCAAGAGTGGTGGAAGAGGTGTGCGATTTGGGCCGGATATTATACAAGATAAGTGTTAGGATTACCTGAGCAGGGGTATTCAAATCATCCCTAAAGGCTCTAAAAGGTTTTCCCGAGGCCTTACTCACATCATATGTAACACCCATACTAAATTATCTAGAATATTTAGCATGTGTATTAATCTGATACTGGGTACATTAAAATTTTCAATAATAACAATACATATATCTGAATGAGTACAAGTTGGCTCGTTAATACAGTTATCCAAATATCATAAATTACACTTTCATATACTAATATACATAATCTGACAACCTCCTGAGCTTGTCCACATCGAGCAACTGCACTCCATCCAGCGTCTTCTTGGAGAATATCATCATGAACGTCTCTTGCTAACCTGAAAACCTGCACCAGAAGGATTGGGATGAGACATATTGTCTCAGTGAGCTCCAGCCCAACCTACTGTTGGCAACCACGGGGGAAACCTAGGGTCGTCGTGCCTACTCTCGGCAATCTTGGGGATACCTATGATCGCCAAGTCTTATCCTTACCCATAGAGGGCTACCTGACTGTTCCTGCTAAACTGGGTAGTCATGACTGGACTACATTCTGCTAATCTAGTGATCAAGGGAAAACCTATGATCATTGTCTGAGTCTGATACTGAATAGTCATGAGATCTAGACTATATCCTGATAACTGGGTGATCGAGGGGAAGCCTAGGATCACCGCCTGATAACTGATACCTGATATCTGACCCTGCCTGATAACATAATAAAAATATTAACTGATACATGCCTTATGTTAGCTGTTAGCGTTGAACAAACAATATTATCTGGATTCATTTTATGGAATACCCTCGGTGGAGTAATCCCGAAGCACATTCCCCTGATAACCGGTGAAAATTCCTATCATATCAGGCTAACACCGGACTCCTCTTGTCGTCGTGCGGTCATCCTTGCGGAATAACGCATCCCACTGGCGTGAACCTCCTGTGTCCCACTGGCGTGAACAACAGAAGACACGACTTAATAATAATCTTAGCTTACGCGTATACCTCCCGTGTCCCACTGGCGTGAACGACGGAAGACGCGAATTAATATTCTTTAAACTTATGCATGAACCTTTCATGTCCCACTGGCGTGAACGATGAAAGTCACGACTTAATAATACTAATCTTAATCTTTACTTTGCATGAACCATTCGTGTCCCACTGGCGTGAACAACGAAGGCCACGACTTAATGTCTTAATAATTCTTGAATACTTGACCTATAAAAGGTTCTAACTTTGATCATTAGATCATTCTTATTCTCATTCATTCTTAACCTTTGTACTTGAAGGTACGTCTAATAATTACTATAGGCTTTTGCATACTTAATGCGTTCTTAAGGGAACTAATCTCCCAATACATAACCTATGAGAGGTTCTTAACTTAGAATATGGAATCATTCTCATCGATTCTCGTCTTACTTACTTGTAAGTGTTCCTTTCCTCTACTATACTTTGTGCATAAAATGCATCACTTAGGGAGAACATTCTCCCAATACATAACATATGAACCTATTCCTCATGCTATACAATTATACATTCTCTAAGGATAGGTCTTATATTGCTTATAGTGACTCTTAATCATTTCATGTTGTTCCTTGAGTTTGAAGTAATGCTGGATAGCCGAAATGGTGCAAGCTTTGAGGAAGAAAACAAAATGGTGCTGCCACTGTGGGATCGTGACACGATTTGGAAATCGTGTCACGATTTCCTACCCAGAAATCGTGTTGGTTCCTGCCTATAAAATCGTGACACCGTGGTAAAATCGTGACACGATTTTACTTGCAGTTGGACAGCATAAGGCAAGTTTAAAACATGTTTTCCACCATTTTAGGCTCATCCAACATACCCAAACATCATACAACTTAAGGCAAAGATTTCTAATGCATAATAACAGTTTACAACATGTAATGACCAAGAATCACAAGCATAATGAATTTAGGGCACTAAAATTATGATCTTTCAATCTTGCTCAAAATATTAGAACAAAACATCAAACTCTCAAGGTGGGTTCTATAACCCCTAGGGAGCTCACCTTAACTTCAATTGGTGCTATTAAGCTCATTCCAAACCCTAGCTTGATTTCTCCTTGATTCTTCCTTGCTCTTCTTATTCCTCTTGCTCTAAACCTCCAAAGCTTAAGCTTGCTTGCATAGATCACACAAGCATTGCATGAAGTTTCTTGATGGATTTGATGAGAGTGAGGGAGGGCGTGAGAGTGAGGGGGAGAGGGAGAGGATGATGGTTTTGGAAGTGTGTAGAAGAATGAAGAAAAGTTGGTAAGAATATCTCATCTCTAATTTAAAACAATCTCCCCATTCCAATTAATTACTAAATTGCCATTGCCTCTTAATTACAGAATCGCCATGCTTGCTTCACAAGTTTCTAGCACTAATAACTGATACTTATAAGCGGGATATTACATCATAGGTCTTCCCCTCTTGGAATATAGCTTGTGCGATCAAGTCATGATCCCAGTTCCCTCGTGCCTGATGCTTGTGGAAAGCACACAATCTTTTGTAATCTATCAGGTAATCTGGATGGGTAAGATCCAGTGGGTTACCTAGATAGGCGCTAATTGCATTTCTGTCAAACTTTATTGTGCGCCCTCGTACAAATGTCGTGAAGGTGAACTCATCAAAGGGGTCTGCTGGGATTGCATTGGCGTAGAATTCGCGCACAATTTCGTAGTTGAGTTTCTTGGGAGGGTTACAAAGAATGCCCCACTTCCTTCCATTAATCATTTGAGCAATGCCTGCATACCTCCCTTCCTCAGCAATCCTGAACTCTTTCTCAGCCCATATTCTTCTGGTTGCAAGCTCTGCGTACCTTCCTTGGTTACGCGGGCTAAGGAATCGGTTTGAGTCGTGGGGTAGGGATGGTTGAGGTTTTGGCCTCGAAGATGAACCCTCGACGTTTCGTTGCCTCTTGGAAGATGATTTTGGTGCCATTCCTACAAAACAGAAGTGAACAGACCAAAAACAATAGGAATGTAAGTCAAAATTAGAAATGAAGAAAAAATAAAGTTGGTTTTGGGTTCCGTCGCTACAACGATGAGATTGGTCGCTTGTAGCGATGAAACCCAGAAATTGTTCCTGGTTTCTGGCTACAAGCGACGTGTAGCCATGAATACCCATTTTCAAATTTTGATTTTTCACACATTCTAAACAGCTTGTGGCACTAGTAATCAAAGGTAAAGCTCAAATAAATGAATCATAATCATCAAAACTTCCCAATCATCAAACACCCAATTTTATTTTGAATTTCTACAAAATGGGTTTTTTTTTTCAAAAAACGAATTTTACAGGAAAAGAAGATGATGGGTAAGTTTGTTTGGTGATTTTGGTTCATTTCTAACAGCCTAAACTATAGATTAACATGGGTACTTCAAATGATTAAAACCCTAACTTCTAGAATTAAAAACCCTAACTGTAAATTTCTTAAAAAAAGCATAACACATTCATACAACTTGAAAACTTAAGAAATATAAACAGAGGGTTACGAATTTCATACCTGATTGTGATGATTTGCAAGGTGATAAAGGAACAGAGATGATTTGCAAAAAATTAAGCAGGAAAATTGAAAAACAGTGCAGAAATGGAATGGTGATTAAACTAGAAAAGAAAATGGAAATGTTAAAGGTTTAGTTTTACTAGGGTTTGCGAAAAAATGGGAGAAAAACGGATAAGGAAGGTGAATGGGTGGTTGGGGGCGGGGGGAGTAATGGGGTTATAGTGGCATCGGTTACTGTACTGACAGAGTTTTATGTCATCGCTACAAGCGACCAGACATCGCTATAGCGATGGTGAGTCTGAACAGTCATCGCTACAAGCGACCAGCTGTCGCTATAGCGATGGAGAGTCTGAAGCTCGTCGCTATAGCGATGGAATTCATCGCTGTAGTGACCATGACAGATAACAGAAAAATTAAAATTTTAGCATTTGCCACTATCCCTACATGCAAAAATGGATGTACATAACTAAATTACAAATTAAAAAGCAACATACTTACAAAATTGGGGTGCCTCCCAACAAGCTCTTGTTTAATGTCATTCGATCGACGCCTGTTCATTTTTGCTTATGAATCGATGAGTGAAATTGTTGTCGTGTGCCGAACAACTTCACCGCCAAAGTATGGCTTCAGTCTTTGTCCATTCACTGTCCAAGTTGATTTAGTGATAGGATCCTCTAGCTCCACTGCTCCATAAGACTTGACTTCTTTGATCATGAACGGACCGGACCACTTGGATTTCAATTTACCCGGAAATAGCTTCAATCTTGCATTAAACAGCAGAACCATTTGACCGGGCCTGAATTGCCTCTTCATGATCTTCTTGTCATGATACCTCTTGACCTTTTCCTTATAGAGCTTGCTTGATTCGTACGCTTGGTCATACATTTCTTCCAATTCGTTCATTTGGAGCTTTCTCTTCTCCCCCGCTTGCTCTTGGTCAAAGTTCAAAAACTTTAGCGCCCAAAACGCTTTATGCTCCAACTCTACCGGCAAGTGGCACGCTTTCCCATACACCAACTGAAATGGTGTGAAACCCGTAGGAGCTTTGTATGCGGTCCTATAGGCCCACAATGCTTCGTCAAGTTTCATTGACCAATCCTTCCTCGATGATGACACGGTCTTCTCAAGTATCCTTTTGATTTCACAGTTGGATACCTCGACTTGACCGTTGGTCTGTGGATGATATGGTGAAGCTACCTTATGTTTGACTCTGTAGTGCTCAAGTGCTTTTGCCAATTGTTGATTGCAGAAGTGAGAACCTCCATCACTTATAAGCACTCTAGGAGTTCCAAAACGGGAAAAGATGTTTCTTTTGAGAAACTTGACCACTGTTTTGCTATCAGCTTTTGGGGATGCGATTGCTTCTACCCATTTAGACACATAGTCGACAGCTACCAAAATGTATTCATTGGACATGGAGGATGGAAATGGCCCAACAAAGTCAATACCCCAACAGTCAAAAACTTCGACTTCAAGGATGCTTTGCAGAGGCATCTCATTCCTTTTTGAAATTCCTCCAGTTTTCTGGCAACTCTCACAACTCTTAACATGCTCATATGCGTCTTTGAATAGAGTGGGCCAATAGAAGCCTGCTTGAAGAACCTTTGCTGCTGTTCTTTCACCATTGAAATGACCACCATATGGCGAATTATGACAATGCCACATGATGTCTTTGGCTTCTTCTATAGCAACACATCTCCTTAAAAGGTGGTCAGCTCCAATCTTGAAGAGATATGGGTCATCCCATACATATTGAGTTGAGTCTCTCATCAACTTCTTCTTCATTTTCCATGTAAAATATTCTGGTATGAACCCCATTGCTTTATAATTGGCCATGTCCACAAACCATGGTCTTTCTTGAACCATAAGCAACTTCTCATCCGGAAACTCTTCAAGAATTTCTCTCTCGTTCTTTGTTACCTCATCGTTCACCAACCTTGAAAGGTGATCAGCCACAAGGTTCTCAGTCCCCTTTTTGTCTTTAATCTCCAAATCAAACTCTTGGAGCAGCAGCATCCATCGGATGAGTCTCGGCTTGGAGTCGGGTTTGGTGATTAAATACTTTATGGCTGCATGGTCAGTATAGATAACAATTTTTGATCCAATGAGATAAGAACGAAATTTTTCTAATGCGAACACAATAGCAAGTAATTCTTTTTCAATGGTAGCATAATTGATTTGTGCATCATTTAAAACTTTACTTGCATAATGTATAGCATGAAAAATTTTGTTTTTGCGTTGACCTAACACCGCTCCAACCGCATAATCACTCGCATCGCACATGAGTTCAAAATCAAAATTCCAATTTGGTGTGGTGATTATGGGTGCGGATGTCAAACTTTCTTTCAAACATTCAAAAGCATTCATGCAATCATTATCAAAATCAAAAGACTTATCTTTGTTGAGCAAATTGCTCAATGGCTTTGCAATCTTTGAGAAGTCTTTGATAAACCTCCAATAGAATCCGGCATGGCCAAGAAAACTTCGGATGCCTTTGATATTGATTGGTGGTGGAAGCTTGCCTATTACATCAACTTTTGCTTTATCAACTTCAATACCCTTGGACGAAATCTTGTGACCAAGGACTATACCCTCGGTTACCATGAAATGACATTTCTCCCAGTTGAGTACCAAGTTGGTTTCCTTGTACCGCTTCAGTACCGTGTCAAGATTCTTCAAGCACAAATCAAATGATGAACCGAAGACAGAAAAATCATCCATAAACACTTCAATGCTCTTCTCTATCAAATCAGCAAAAATTGCTTGCATGCATCTTTGAAATGTTGCTGGAGCATTACATAACCCGAACAACATGCGTCGATATGCAAAAACTCCAAATGGACAAGTAAAAGCTGTCTTCTCATGATCTTCTGGATTCACCGATATTTGATTATAACCCGAATATCCATCAAGGAAACAATAAAAAGCTTGCCCTGACAGTCTCTCTAGCATTTGATCCATGAATGGTAGAGGAAAATGATCTTTCCTTGTAGCTTTGTTGAGCCTCCGGTAATCAATACACATCCTCCAACCGGTTACGGTTCTTGTCGGTATGAGTTCATTCTTCTCATTTGTGATCACCTTCATACCTCCCTTCTTAGGGACAACTTGAACCGGGCTAACCCAAGTACTATCCGAGATCGGATAAATCATGCCGGCTTCAAGTAGTTTAACCACTTCCTTCCGGATTACTTCCTTCATATTTGGGTTTAGCCGACGTTGAGGTTGCGCTACCGGCTTGTAATCTTCCTCCATCATGATCTTATGCATACAATAAGATGGACTTATCCCTTTCAAGTCGGATAGTGTCCAGCCTATTGCTTCTTTGTTAGACTTCAAAACTTCAACCAATTTGGCTTCTTCGTTGCTTGACAAGGAGCTACTTATGATAACCGGTTTGTCACCCTCTTTTTCAAGGAAAACATACTTCAAGTGTGAGGGTAGGATTTTCAGCTCCGGCTTCATTTCTTCAACTTTGGCTTCATTCGTCAATTGCTCAATTATTGCTTTGTGAGGAGGAATTTCCTTCAACGAATCCAGCTCCTTCAAACATTCTTCTATTTCTTTCTCATCTTCCTCTCCTATGATATTAAGTGCATTCGTCAAGACTCTTTCAAGATGTGTCAAATTGTGCAGCTGTTCCCTTGTATCAACAATCAATTCATCAGTTGCATCCATCTTGAAACATGCACCTTTATCACTAGGATACTTCATAGCTTCATTGATGTTGAAATTGACTTCTTCATCGTCCACACGGACTTTCATTAGACCTCCGTCAAGATCAATCATCATCCTTGCCGTTTGCATAAATGTTCTTCCAAGAATCAGTGACACATCATCATCCTCAGGTATATCCATCACCACAAAGTCGATGGGAAATAAGAATTTGTCGACTTTCACCAACACATCTTCAGCTATTCCCAATGGACGTGTGACAGATTTGTCGGCCAGTTGCAACGTCAAGTTTGTTCGTTTCACAACCAAATCACCAATCCTTTTGACAACGGAGAGTGGGATTAGGTTGATACTTGAACCAAGATCGATGAGTGCTTTGCCGACATTAACATTGCCTATATGTTGAGTATTTTGGTGTTGGCTGCATTGTTTGGCAAAACCAAAGTATTGAATAGAAGCATCTTCATATTTGAAACATTTCTTCAGTTGCAAGTTTTGTGTTTTGAAGCCATTCAGAAGCAGAAAATATCATCAGAAGCTGAATGCACTGTAGCAGTTCAGAAGCTGATTTCAGGTTCTGAAGCCAGCGTTGACTTTTGTTGACCACATCAGAAGCTGGGTTTTCAGATTAATTGTTGCGCGTATCTTGGGAGATTTAGCAAGGAATTATCTTTGTATAAGTGCTTCTAGAATGCTGAATTATTTGGAGAAGATTTTATTGAAGATTTGGTTCAAAGATATGAAAATCGTATTTTCTGTTTTAAATCTTTCAAAGATACAAAACAGTTTTATTTGTTACTTGATTGGACCAATCTTATTTCAGTAACAAATCAATTCAGAAGATTAGTTTTATTTTGCAAGACTGAAGGCTATATAAGGAGGAGGGCTGCTGCTATTCAATACAAGAAATTAGAGAGAAAAATTCAGAGAAAAGAGTCTTAGAGTTTTTAAGCTTTTAGCTTTATTGTGCACCACTCTGTTAGAGTTGGTTTAGGTGTTTTGATTGAGTTGTAATCACTCTAAGCCTGTAGGTACGAGTGAAGTCAGATGTATTGAAGTTGTTCTTCAAAACAGAGTAGTTTTTGTTAAGGGATTCAGTAACAGGTTTGTTACTTGATTAGGAAGTTAGTGGTCTCTAATACTCAACGTGTTGGGTAGAATTCAAGACTAGGAGGAAGTTAATTGCTTAGGCTGGGAACTGGGAGTCAGTGTCTTGAGTCATAAGGATTAATTCCTATAGTGGAATTCCTTCCTGGATTGGTATCCCCCAGAGTAGGAGGTGTTTACTCCGAACTGGGTTAACAAACCTCTGTGCCTTTTTTTTACTTTCCTGCACTTTAATTTGCTGCTTGTGTGTGTTTGTGTTTGTGCTCTGTTTTAAGCAATTTAGTGTGTCCTGCATATTGTTCAGAACCTGTTGGTTCAGAACCTGGTTACTCTGTCACATTGCCTGGCCAGAATTTCAATTGGCATCAGAGCAGGCACCCTGCCTGTATTTTGGGTGAGATCCAGAGGGATTAATTACTGGTAAGCATGGATAGAGAAGGAGGCTATGTCAATAGACCACCCCTACTAGATGGCACAAACTATGAGTATTGGAAGTCAAGGATGTGTGCTTTTCTAAAGTCTATTGACAGCAGGACTTGGAAAGCTGTGATTAAAGGCTGGGATCATCCTGTGTATACAGACAAAGATGGTAACAAGACTGAGGTTCTGAAGCCTGAGGAGGAATGGACCAAAGCTGAAGATGATCTGTCACTAGGAAATTCAAAAGCTTTGAATGCTATCTTTAATGGTGTTGATCAGAACATGTTCAGACTCATCAAACAATGTACTGTGGCTAAGGATGCGTGGGAAATTCTGAAGACCACTCATGAAGGAACTTCTAAGGTAAAGATGTCCAGATTGCAGCTGCTGACCACCAAATTTGAGAACCTGAAGATGAAGGAAGATGAATCCATTCAGGATTTTTACATGAATGTGCTGGATATGGCAAATTCATTTGACTCTCTTGGTGAAAAGATGTCTGATGAGAAGTTAGTCAGAAAAATCCTCAGGTCCCTGCCCAGAAGGTTTGACATGAAGGTTACAGCAATTGAGGAGGCTCATGATATTTCTGCTATGAAGGTTGAAGAGCTCATTGGTTCTTTGTTAAATTTTGAGACTGCTTTCTGCAAACAGCCTGATAAGAAAGGGAAAGGTATAGCTTTTTCTGTGAATGCTGAAGCTGATGATCAACAAGAGTCTGAGGAGGATGACTTATCAGAAGCTCTAGTATTGCTGGGAAAACAATTCAACAAGATTCTGAAGAATGTTAACAGAAAAGCCAGAGGCAAAGGTCAGAATTTTAGATTCAATAACAAGAAGCAACAAACTGATGAGAAGAAGACCAAGTCTGAGGAGAAAAGCAACCAAGCCAAAGGTGTGCAGTGCTATGAGTGTGAGGGCTATGGGCATATCAAATCTGAATGTCCTACTTTTCTTAAGAAGCAGAAGAAGAGCCTAGCTGTTGCATGGTCTGATGATGGTTCTGAAGATGATGATGTTAGTGAATCTGATATGTGTGATACTGGTCTGGTTGTAAGGTCAGGAGCCATCTTGAAGAAGGAACCTGTTTTAGAGTCTGAGACCTTTTCAGAGTCTGACTCAGAGTCTGAAGCCTCATATGTGTCTGAAGCTACTAAAACCTCATATGATAAACTAGCTGATAACTACAAGAAGCTGTATGCCAGAAGTGCTGAGGTTTGCAAACAAGTTTTGGATCAGAAGGAGACTATTCTTCAACTAGAGGCTGAAAAAGGTGAACTGTTAGTGCAGAATTCAGATTTAAAAGAAGAAGTGAACCAGTTAAATTCCCAACTTGAACATATGAAAAAGCAGGTTAGAATGATGAATACTGCTACAAATGTGTTGGATGAAATCTTGGGTGCTCAGCAACAAGGAAAAACTGGATTAGGCTTTGATGATCAGACTCAGAACTCCAAACAGAAGATTCTTGTTAAAGAGTTTGTTCCTGCCACTAAAACTGATAATCCTGTGATTGGAGCATCTCAGATGAGACCACAGAAACAACCTCAGATGCAAGGTCAGAAGTATGTTCAGATGCAAGGTCAGAAGCATGGTCAGATGCTACCTCAGAAGCAACCCCAGAAATCTTTCAGAAACAGAAGGAGGAGGAATCATCCATGGGTCTGTCATCATTGTGGAAAGAGAGGGCATATCAAACCATTCTGCTTTAAATTGTATGGTTACCCTGAACACTTTCAATTTAGAAGAGTGCAACCAGCTGCACCCAGACACAGTGTTCAGAAGGTGTGGAAACCTAAGGTTCAGAATGTAGGCCTGATTGCTCATACTTCATTGAGAGCCACCTCTAAAGAAGACTGGTATTTTGATAGTGGGTGTTCAAGGCACATGACTGGTGTAAAGAAGCTACTTAGCAATATCAGACAATATTCCAGAAGCTATGTGACATTTGGAGACGGAGCAAAAGGAGAGATCCTGGGTATTGGTGACTTAAACTGTGAAGACTTACCTAGACTGAATGATGTGCTATTAGTGAAGGGTTTAACCTCTAATCTGATCAGTATTAGCCAACTTTGTGATCAGGACTTGAAGGTTAATTTTAACAAACTAGAGTGTATTGTTACTGATCAGGAAGATAAGATTCAGATGAGAGGCTGCAGATCCAAAGACAATTGTTACTTGTGGGTTTCTGAAGAAGAAAGAAGTTTGACTTCTTGTCTTATGAGCTCAGAAGAGGAAGTCAAGCTCTGGCACCAGAAACTGGGACATTTGCACTTGAAAGGCATGAAGAAAATCCTAAGTACTGAAGCTATCAGAGGTGTGCCTAATCTGAAGATCAATGAGGACAATGTTTGTGGTGATTGTCAAATTGGGAAACAAACAAGAAAGTCTCATCCCAGATTAGTTCACCAGGTAACTACTAAAGTACTAGAACTTGTTCATATGGATTTAATGGGGCCTATGCAAGTAGAAAGTATTGGAGGGAAGAGGTATGCTTTTGTAATGGTAGATGACTACTCAAGATACACATGGATCAACTTTGTTAGAGAGAAGTCTGATACTTTTGATGTGTTTAAAGACTTATGTACTCAATTACAAAGAGAGAAGGACTGTGGTATTGTCAGAATCAGAAGTGATCATGGCAAGGAATTTGAAAACAAGAGTTTTTCAGAATTCTGTGGTTCTGAAGGTATAAAGCATGAGTTTTCTGCACCTATCACACCTCAGCAAAATGGTGTAGTTGAGAGGAAGAATAGGACTTTAGCAGAATGTGCAAGGGTTATGCTGCATGCTAAGAAGTTGCCATATATGTTCTGGGCTGAAGCAATGAACACTGCATGTTACATACACAACAGAGTCACTTTGAAGAAGGGTACTACATCAACTCTGTATGAATTATGGAAGGGGAGAAAGCCTACAGTCAAATATTTCCATGTTTTTGGGAGCAGATGCTACATTTTGGCTGACAGGGAAAATAGAAGAAAACTGGATCCTAAGTCTGATGAGGGTATATTTTTGGGATATTCAGTAAACAGCAGAGCTTATAGGGTGTTTAATTCAAGAACTAAAGTTGTGATGGAGTCCATTAATGTGGTAATTGATGATCTGACTGCTGAGAAAGATAGAAGTGAGTCTGAAGTTGTTCCAGAGTCTGAAGCATCAGAAGAACAAACTTCAGAAGCAGAAATTCATCCAGAGTCTGAAGAAGCAGATGTGCATCCAGAACATGATCCTACCAATAAAGGGCCATCCATTAGAATTCAGAAGGATCATCCTAAGGAGCTTATCATTGGGAGTTTGGATCAAGGGGTCAGAACCAGGAGATCAGAACCAGCTGCTACTGATTCATGTTTTGTGTCAAAGGTTGAGCCTAAAAATGTGAAAGAAGCCCTAACTGATGAATTTTGGATTGAAGCAATGCAAGATGAGTTGAATCAATTCAAAAGGAGTGAAGTATGGGATTTGGTTCCAAGACCTGAAGGGTTGAATGTGATTGGCACTAAGTGGATATTCAAGAATAAAACAGATGAAAGTGGTACTGTAGTCAGAAACAAGGCAAGGTTGGTTGCTCAGGGTTATACTCAAGTAGAGGGATTGGATTTTGATGAGACCTTTGCACCTGTGGCCAGACTAGAGTCCATAAGACTTCTGTTGGGTGTTTCCTGCATTCTCAAGTTCAAGTTGTTTCAGATGGATGTGAAGAGTGCGTTTTTGAATGGATATCTGCAAGAGGAAGTGTATGTTGAACAACCTAAGGGCTTTGTGGATCCTAAGTTTCCAGAACATGTGTACAAGTTAAAGAAGGCTTTATATGGATTGAAGCAAGCACCAAGAGCATGGTATGACAGGCTGACTCAATTTCTTGTGGCTCAAGGTTACAGAAAAGGAGGTTCTGATAAGACTTTGTTTGTGAAAGATGAAAATGGGAGTCTGATGATTGCTCAGATTTATGTAGATGATATTGTGTTTGGTGGGATGTCTCAGAAGATGGTCAAATTGTTTGTTCAGCAGATGCAGTCAGAATTTGAAATGAGCCTAGTTGGTGAACTGACATATTTTCTTGGATTACAAGTCAAGCAAATGGAAGATACAATCTTCATTTCTCAAAGTAAATATGCCAAGAACATAGTGAAGAAGTTTGGAATGGAATCAGCTGCTCATAAAAAGACACCAGCTGCTACTCATCTGAAGCTAACCAAAGATGAACATGGAGTATCAGTTGATCAAAGTCAGTACAGAAGCATGATAGGGAGCCTATTGTATTTAACTGCAAGCAGACCTGATATCACTTATGCTGTTGGAGTATGTGCAAGATATCAAGCTGATCCTAAGATGAGTCATCTGACACAAGTTAAAAGGATCCTGAAATATGTGAATAGCACAAGTGACTATGGAATCATGTATTCACATAGTTCAAGTTCTGAACTGATGGGATATTGTGATGCTGACTGGGCTGGAAGTGCTGATGACAGGAAGAGCACCTCAGGAGGTTGTTTCTTTTTAGGAAATAACTTAATATCTTGGTTCAGCAAGAAACAAAACTGTGTTTCATTGTCAACTGCTGAGGCTGAGTATATTGCTGCTGGAAGTAGTTGCTCACAATTGGTGTGGATGAAGCAGATGCTGGAGGAGTACAACATTGAACAAGGAACTATGACATTGTTTTGTGACAATTTGAGTGCCATCAACATCTCTAAGAATCCTATTCAGCACAGCAGAACTAAACACATAGACATCAGACATCATTTTATCAGAAACCTTGTGGAGGACAAGATTGTTCAGCTGGAACATGTAGCTACTGAAGAACAAGTTGCTGACATTTTCACAAAGGCCTTGGATGCTAAACAGTTTGAAAACTTAAGGAGCAAGTTAGGAGTGTGCTTATATGAAGAATTCTAGCAATTAAAGCAAACTGGATGTGAGGAAGATAGAGTACCTGCCAGCTTTGTTAGTGCTAAGTGTGATGCTGTCTCTGATACTAAGTCTGAAGTTCAAACTGGGACAGTAGTTGAAGATGTTTGTACAGTTTTCCTTCCCTATTTGAAGTCTGAGATTTGTCAGAATTTTGTGGCTAAAAAGGGGGAGATGAAAATCCTATGTAATGTGTTGGCTCTGATACCAAAATTTAGAAGATGTATTGCTGCATTTCAGATGTTCAGCTGTCAGTGTTATTCAAAAAGTGTGGTATTGATTCTGAAGGTGACTAGTTATGCTCTGATACCTTGTTTCTCTGTAGTTCAGTAGTAAGGGGGAGTTTGTGTGAGAAGCTGAGTTGCAGGGGGAGTGTTGTGGAGATTCAGAAGTAAGGGGGAGTGTTTGTGATGATCAAGAGTTGATCAGTAGCTCTGATACCTTGGAGTAGCTCTGATACCATGGTTGTGATCAGAAGTTGATCAGTACTTGGTTATGTGTGCTTCAGTAGCTGTTATGTTTTGTAGAACTGAAGCTGGTTTGTGTTTTTCATAGCTGTGTCCGCTGCTTATGTTTATGCTATGATATATTATTGTGGAGTTCTTCATTGCTGAGTTGATTATAAGGGAGATTGAAGAACTTGGATGGTTTTAGCCAAAAATTTGCCAAAGGGGGAGATTGTTGAGTATTTTGGTGTTGGCTGCATTGTTTGGCAAAACCAAAGTATTGAATAGAAGCATCTTCATATTTGAAACATTTCTTCAGTTGCAAGTTTTGTGTTTTGAAGCCATTCAGAAGCAGAAAATATCATCAGAAGCTGAATGCACTGTAGCAGTTCAGAAGCTGATTTCAGGTTCTGAAGCCAGCGTTGACTTTTGTTGACCACATCAGAAGCTGGGTTTTCAGATTAATTGTTGCGCGTATCTTGGGAGATTTAGCAAGGAATTATCTTTGTATAAGTGCTTCTAGAATGCTGAATTATTTGGAGAAGATTTTATTGAAGATTTGGTTCAAAGATATGAAAATCGTATTTTCTGTTTTAAATCTTTCAAAGATACAAAACAGTTTTATTTGTTACTTGATTGGACCAATCTTATTTCAGTAACAAATCAATTCAGAAGATTAGTTTTATTTTGCAAGACTGAAGGCTATATAAGGAGGAGGGCTGCTGCTATTCAATACAAGAAATTAGAGAGAAAAATTCAGAGAAAAGAGTCTTAGAGTTTTTAAGCTTTTAGCTTTATTGTGCACCACTCTGTTAGAGTTGGTTTAGGTGTTTTGATTGAGTTGTAATCACTCTAAGCCTGTAGGTACGAGTGAAGTCAGATGTATTGAAGTTGTTCTTCAAAACAGAGTAGTTTTTGTTAAGGGATTCAGTAACAGGTTTGTTACTTGATTAGGAAGTTAGTGGTCTCTAATACTCAACGTGTTGGGTAGAATTCAAGACTAGGAGGAAGTTAATTGCTTAGGCTGGGAACTGGGAGTCAGTGTCTTGAGTCATAAGGATTAATTCCTATAGTGGAATTCCTTCCTGGATTGGTATCCCCCAGAGTAGGAGGTGTTTACTCCGAACTGGGTTAACAAACCTCTGTGCCTTTTTTTTTACTTTCCTGCACTTTAATTTGCTGCTTGTGTGTGTTTGTGTTTGTGCTCTGTTTTAAGCAATTTAGTGTGTCCTGCATATTGTTCAGAACCTGTTGGTTCAGAACCTGGTTACTCTGTCACATTGCCTGGCCAGAATTTCACTATAGATATCGGTAATGTGACTTTACCCGGATCTTTCTCCTTCCTTGGCAATGTTCTCTGGATGATTGCACTACAATTAGCATCAAGCTGAATTGTTTCTTCATCATTGTACCTCCTCTTCTTGGAAAGAATTTCTTTCATAAACTTGGCATATGTAGGCATTTGCTCCAAGGCTTCCGAGAATGGAATGTTGATTTGCAATCTTTTGAATATGTCTAGGAACCTTGCAAACTGCCTCTCTTTATCTTTTCTAGCTGGAGTAGTTGGATACGGTAGATGTGGAGCTGGTGCATTCTTCACAACTTCTTGATTCTTGCCCCTCTCCTTCACCATATCTTTCTTCTTCTCATTGTTTTCTTTTTCAACTACCTCCTTATTCTTTTCAACTACATCCTCATTATTATCACCCTCCGTTTCCTTCTCACTTCCTTCATCAATTTCTTCCTCATCATTTTCTTCAACAACTTTTATCTCCACCTCAAGGTTATCTCCTATTCCCCTACCACCTCAAGGTTAGTATGGTTTGATATTGCTCAACAGCTTCTTCACACCAGTCATGTGCCTTGAACAACCATTATCAAAGTACCAGTCCTCTCTAGAAGTGGCTCTCAATGAGGTATGAGCAATAAGTCCTACATTCTGAACCTTAGGTTTCCACACCTTCTGAACATTTTGTCTGGTTGCAGCTGGTTGCACTCTTCTATATTGAAAGTGTTCAGGATAACCATACAGTTTAAAGCAAAAAGGTTTAATATGCCCCTTCTTACCACAATGATGACAGGTCCAGGTATGATTCCTCCTTCTTCTGTTGAACTTCTGGGGTTGCATCTGAACATGCTTCTGAGGTTGCATCTGAACATGCTTCTGAGGTCTCATCTTAGTTGTTCCAATCATAAGATTATGAGTCTGAGTAGCAGGAACAAACTGTTTAACTGGATTTTTGTGCTTGAGGTTCAGACTCTCATCCACAAATCCTAAACCAGTTTTTCCTTGTTTCTGAGCATCCAAAATTTCCTCCAACACATCAGTAGCAGTATTCATCATTCTAACCTGCTTTTTCATATGCTCAAGTTGGGAATTTAGTTGGTTCACTTTTTCTTTCAATTCTGAATTCTGCACTAGAAGTTCACCTTTCTCAGCCTCCAGTTGACATATGGTCTCCTTCTGATCCAGAACTTGTTTGCAAACTTCAGCACTTCTGGTATATAGCTTCCTGTAGTTGTCAGCTAGTTCATCATATGAGGACTTTGCAACTTCAGACACAGATGAAGCTTCAGACTCTGAGTCTGACTCAGAAAAGGTCTCAGACTCTAAAACTGCTTCATTCTTAAAGAAAGCTTCTGACTTCTGAGACTGTAGCTTAACCATCAGACTTGTGTCACCCTTAGCAGATTCATTCTCAAAATCTTCTTCTGAATCTTCATCAGATCATGAAACAGCTAGGCTTTTCTTCTGCTTCTTAAGAAAAGTAGGACATTCAGACTTGATATGTCCATACCCCTCACACTCAAAGCACTGCACACCTTTGGCTTGGTTACTTTTCTCCTCAGACTTGGTCTTCTTCTCATCAGTTTGTTGCTTCTTGTTATTGAATCTGAAATTCTGACCTTTGGTCTTGGATTTTCTGTCAACCTTCTTCAGAATTTTGTTGAATTGTTTTCCAAGCAACACTAGAGCTTCTGATAAATCACCATCCTCCTCATCAGACTCTTGTTGATCATCAGCTCCTGAATTAACTGCAAATGCTACTCCTTTCCCTTTCTTATCAGGCTGTTTGCAGAATGCAGTCTCAAAATTTAGCAAAGACCCAATCAGCTCCTCAACCTTCATGGTGGTGATGTCATGAGCTTCTTCTATGGCTGTAACCTTCATATCAAATCTTCTGGGCAGGGACCTGAGGATTTTTCTTACTATCTTTTCATCAGACATCTTTTCTCCAAGAGAATCAAAGGAATTTGCCATGTCCAGCACATTCATGTAGAAATCTTGTGTGGTTTCATCCTCCTTCATCTTCAGGTTCTCAAACTTGGTGGTCAGCAACTGCAATCTGGACATCTTCACCTTAGAAGTTCCTTCATGAGTTGTTTTTAAAATTTCCCAGGCCTCCTTTGCAACTGTACATTGCTTGATGAGTCTGAACATATTCTGGTCCACACCATTAAAAATAGCATTCAAAGCTTTTGAGTTTCCCAGTGACAGATCATCTTCAGCTTTGGTCCATTCTTCTTCAGGCTTCAGAACCTCAGTTTTGTTACCATCTTTGTCTAAAACCACAGGATGATCCGAGCCTTTAATCACAGCTTTCAAAGTCCTGCTGTCAATAGATTTTAAGAAAGCACACATCCTAGACTTCCAATACTCATAGTTTGTGCCATCTAGTAGGGGTGGTCTATTGACATAACCTCCTTCTCTATCCATGCTTGCCAGAAAACACTACTCTGGATCTCACCCAAAACACAGGCAGGGTGCCTGCTCTGATGCCAATTGAAATTCTGGCTGGACAGACTAAGAAACACAATGCAGGGCACAATAGCTTGCTAAAACAGAGCACACACAAACACAATGCAAAAGCAAGAAAATAAAAGTGCAGGAAAGATAAAAGGCACAAGGTTTGTTAACCCAGTTCGGAGTAAACACCTACTCTGGCGGATACAAATCCAGGAAGGAATTCCACTATAGGAATTAATCCTTATGACCCAAGACACTGAACACCCAGTTCCCAGCCTAAGCAATTAACTTCCTCCTAGTCTGAATTCTACCCAACAAGTTGAGTATTAGAGACCACTAACTTCCTATTCAAGTAACAAAACCTGTTACTGAACCCCTTAAACAAAACTACCCTGTTTTGAAGAAATACTTCAATACATATGACTGCACTCGTACCTACAGGCTTAGAGTGATTACAACTCAAATAAAACACCTAAACCAACTAAATAGAGTGGTGCACAAATAAAGCTAAAAGCTTAAAACTCTAAGACTCTATTCTCTGATTTTCTTCAATTCTTCGTGTATATTGAATAATGGCAGCAACTCTCCTTTTATAATCTTCAGCAACCAACATTAAACTGGAATCAATCTTCTGAATTGATTTACTTCTGAATAATGAAAGATCCAATAAAGAAATAAATAAACCAGAAAAGTATCTTCTAAAAGATTCATTCAGAAAATATGAATAATCATAAAACACGAGCCAATCTTCAAAAGATCTTCTCCAATTTAATCAGGCCTTCTAGAATCATCATACTTGAATAAATCCTTGTTAAATCTCGCAAAGATTCGCGCCAAAACAATTCAGAAAAACCAGCTTCTGATGTAGTCAACGAAAGTCAACGCGGGCATCAGACTCACATTTCAGCTTCTGAAGTGCTACAGTGCGTCTGAAGGAATTTTCTGCGTCTAAAGCATTTTTCAGGTTCTGAACAGCTTTAAATGAAATTTCTTGCAACTGAAGACTTGTTATAAACATGGAGATGCTTCTATTCAACACATTGGATTTGCCAAAACATGCAGCCAACTTCAAAATACTCAACATGCATAAACTGGTTCAATGTCTCGTCAGTACTTTGTTGACGGTTTTGTTGCGGTGGGTATTGATTGAAATTTTGGTAAGGTTGTCGGTTGGATGATCCAGCTTCTTGTCTCCATCCTTGGCCATAATTAGGGTTGTTCCCTCTTGGGAAATTGTTGTTATGGTTTTGGAATTGACCTTGAAACTGATTCGGCCTTTGTTGGTTGCCGACATAACTTACCTCTTCAGTAGGCGGTGGACAAAATCCAGTGGGATGATCGCTTGAACAAAGCTCGCAAGATGCGACTTGGGGATGTCTTCTTTGTTCATTTTGTATCTTCTTCATTTGTTGTGGAAGATTAGCCATCTTTCTAGTTAATTCTTCCACTTGTTGTGTCAACAACTTGTTTTGAGCGAGAATAGCGTCATTCGTTCCCAAGTCCAATATACCCGCTTTTCTTTGACCCGAATTTCTATTGTGGTGAGCCTGATGGTCGTTAAGTGCCATTCTTTCAATGATTGAAACAGCATCTTCAGCACTCTTGGCCATTAATGATCCACCCGCAGCAGCATCAAGTAGAAGCTTCGACTGTTGTTGCATCGCATTACGGAAAAGATGAATTTGAGTTAAATCATCAAACCCGTGGTTTGGGCATCTTCTTAGCATAGACTTGAATCGCTCCCAAGCTTCACATAGTGTCTCACTTGAGCCTTGAGAAAAGACGGCGATGGTTGTCTTGGCCTCCATAAAACGATTTTGAGGAAAGAATCTCTCAAGGAATTTCTCCTCAAGAGTGTTCCAGTTAGTCATCACTTGTGGCGGTTGATCCAAGTACCACTCCTTTGCCTTTCCAATCAACGAATGAGGGAACATTCTCATGAATATTGCTTCCTCATTATTCTCCGTTTCTCCTAAAGTACCGACTATCTCATAGAACTTTGTAAGATGTTGAAATGGATCCTCATGGTCTAAACCCGAGAAAGGGTTAGCATATAGAATTTGGAGGATACCGATCTTCATCTCCATTTGTTTTGTTGTCCTTGGCGTCTTTCCCAATTGTGCTAGGCGTCGTGGGCTGTTGTGACAAGGCATCCCACTACCACCTGGGTTTCCGATAACTTCTCTTTCTCCGGCCATTGGTGTTTCTAGGATTGAAACTAATGAAGTAATTGAAACAGATGGTCCCTCTTGCTGCTTCTTCTTTGCTTGCTGCCTTTTCTTCCGATTCTTGCTATTATTTCTTCTAGCAGTCCTCTCAATTTCAAAATCAAAAAGCAGTTGATCTTCTGGTATCTGACTTCGCATAAACGGGTTTCAACAATCTGACCAAAAAGGATTAGCAACAAGATGGATAAAAATGATAGTTATATACATAAAAGAATTTTCTGCAAAATTGCTTAAGACAATAATTAACGCTGCAATGATTATGATATCTAAGCGTTAATCCCTGGCAACGGCGCCATTTTGATGTTAGTCAAAAGCAAGTATATTTTTATATCAATTCCATAGGGATTATTGCGATATCATAAACCGTTCAACGTCGATTAACATTTTAAGTTAAGGTTTCATCTTTTTGTTTACTAAACACTACTCGACATTAAAAACATTATAAATAAAATGTAGAGTAATAGGGCATAAAAAGTGTTAGGATTAAAGTACGTCAATCAAACGTCGATTGTATTCGAATGATCATAAATATGGATTCTAGCTTTTCTTATATACGACATTATCACGTATCACTCGACAACATCATTCGTGTCCAAATGACGTCGTGAGATCGATCGTATCGTTTAATCGACGATTTCTCAATCTATTAAACGATTCGAAAGCTTTACGTTCCGACACTTTGTGTAATTATCAAAACCAAATCCCATGTCTAGAATTTCTTATTTTGATAGAATATTATTCTAAACCTAGATTCAAAAGTATTTTTCAATATCATTCAAATCAAATATAAGAATGGAAAACAAGAATAAATTCAATGATATATAAAAGGCTAGAATCATATATTTAAAATATCAAAAGTTTACAACTAAGAGTGATTGATTACCTAATAATCCCAACAAAGGAGATTAGTTGTTCATTCTCATGACAACAGTACAAAAGTAGAAAGGAAGATGGAGATCAAATGCTAAAACTTGATTTCTCAAAGTTGCTTAGTTTAATCTTCACTTTGATCACTTTTGCTCAATGAAGTTTGCCTCTCTTTAGCCCTATCCTCTTTCTGGAAGTTAAAAATCTTAAGCTTTAAAAGTTATAAAAACTGATATTCAGATCATCCTCTAGAAAAAATGAGCTAAAAAGCTTTTATACAACTGATTTTTGTACGCTCGCTGCAAGCGATGAGCTGGTCGCTGTAGCGACGGCAGATTTCTTGGCCAGTGGGAAGGCTCCACGTCAGCAAATAGCATTAAACCGCCCTTGGTCGCTATAGCGACGAGATCTGTCGCTATAGCGATAGAACCTTCAATTTTCCCTGTCTAAGGTCGCTTGAAGCGACTAATCCATCGCTTGTAGCGATGAACTTTCCATTTTTCCCTGCCTAGGCTCGCTTGTAGCGATGCATCCTGCGCTTGTAGCGATGAAGCTCTGTTTTTCCCTGCCTACGCTCACTTGTAGCGAGGAGGCTTGCGCTTGTAGCGATGAAGCTTGATCAAAACTTCATGTTTCTTTGCTTAGTTCAGGTCCAAGCATGAAATTCCTGCATAAATAGATGGGGTAAAACATAGGATCACAAATTTGACATTTAATCATAAATTATGAGCTTATCCTATGATAACTTGTAAAACAAGTAACATAAGTGCTAAAATTATATCAAAAGATAACTACTTTTTAACACTTATCAGCACTGTTCATCAGCGCACTTCTTCAGACGTTGACTTTTGTTGACCATCAGAAGCACTGTTCATCAGACGCTCCCTTCAGACTCAAGCTTCAGACTCAGCTTCAGACTCACTTCAGAAGCACCCCTCAGACTTAGGCTTCAGACCCAGTTTTCTTCCAGCTTTGCAACATTGCTTCTAAGCTTTCCTTTCTTGCTCTAAGCTTGTTCTTTTATTACCATTATCAAATACCATTCAGAAAGAACGTGGTTCTGAAATAACTTGAACAAAACATTAGCAATAACCAATTTTCTTTTTAACACTTTGTTATCATCAAAACTTTAGAGAGAGATGTTCATACAAATTGTTCCAACAATCTCCCCCTTTATTCAGAAGAGAGTTGTTTCACATTTTGTTCCAACAGATTGGTATTTTGATAGTGGATGTTCCAGACACATGACTGGTGTGAAGAAGTTTTTAAGTAATTTAAAGCCATATTCCAACAGCTATGTAACTTTTGGTGATGGAGCTAAAGGAGAAATTCTTGGAATTGGAGACTTGATCAGTGATGGATTACCAAGACTAGACAATGTGCTATTAGTGAAAGGGCTAACTTCAAATTTGATTAGCATAAGCCAGCTGTGTGATCAAGAGTTGAAAGTGAACTTTAACAAGGATGAGTGTCTGGTAACTGGTAATGAAGGTGAAGTGCTGATGAGGGGCAGTAGATCAAAGGACAACTGCTATTTGTGGATGTCTGAAGAAGAAACAAGCCTGTCCACTTGTCTCATAAGTTCAGAAGAAGAAGTCAGACTCTGGCACCAGAAACTGGGTCACTTGAATCTGAAGGGCATGAAGAAAGTCATGAATGTGAAAGCTATCAGAGGACTACCCAAACTGAAGATTAGTGAAGACAATATTTGTGGTGAATGTCAGATTGGTAAACAAACACGAAAGTCTCATCCAAGGTTGGAGCATCAGGCAACAACAAAAGTTCTTGAACTGTTACATATGGACCTAATGGGACCTATGCAAGTTGAGAGCATTGGAGGAAAGAAGTATGCTTTTGTGGTTGTTGATGATTTTTCAAAATTCACTTGGGTAAGCTTCATTAGAGAAAAATCAGATACTTTTGATGTGTTTAAAGATCTGTGCACTCAGTTACAAAAAGAGAAAGATAGTGTCATTGTCAGGATCAGAAGTGATCATGGGAAGGAGTTTGAAAATAATAAGTTTTCTGAGTTCTGTGCTTCTGAAGGGATCAAGCATGAATTTTCAGCTCCTATAACACCTCAGCAAAATGGTGTAGTTGAAAGGAAGAACAGAACCTTAGCAGAATCAGCCAGAGTTATGTTACATGCTAAGAATTTACCTTATCTGTTCTGGGCAGAAGCAATGAATACAACATGCTATGTTCACAATAGGGTGACTCTGAAGAAGGGCACTACCTCTACTCTGTATGAGTTATGGAAAGGAAGAAAGCCTACTGTCATGTATTTTCATGTTTTTGGTAGCAAGTGTTACATTTTGGCTGACAGAGAAAACAGAAGAAAGATGGATCCCAAGAGTGATGAAGGAATTTTTCTTGGTTACTCAGCAAACAGCAGAGCTTATAGAGTGTTTAGTTCCAGAACCAAGGTTGTAATGGAGTCTATCAATGTTGTGATAGATAATTTACCTGCTGAAAAGGTTTCTGATGTGGTACCAGATGATATAATATCAGAAGAACAGTCAGAAGCACCAGCTGTGGAAAATAAAGTAGAGTATGAAGAAGGAGAGATTAATCCAGATCATGTATCAACTAGTAAAGGACCTTCAATTAGAATTCAGAAGGATCACCCCAAAGATTTAATCATTGGGAGCCTTGATCAAGGAGTCAGAACCAGAAGATCAGATGCAGTAACTACTGATTCATGTTTTGTGTCCAAATTTGAACCCATAAATATTAAAGAAGCTCTTACTGATGAATTCTGGATTGATGCTATGCAAGAGGAACTGAATCAGTTCAAAAGAAGTGAAGTGTGGGACCTTGTTCCAAGACCTGAAGGCATGAATGTCATTGGAACTAAGTGGATTTACAAGAATAAATCAGATGAACAAGGAACTGTGACCAGAAACAAGGCAAGGTTAGTTGCTCAGGGATACACTCAGGTGGAGGGACTTGATTTTGATGAAACCTTTGCACCTGTGGCCAGATTAGAATCCATAAGATTACTTTTGGGTGTAGCATGTATTCTTAAATTCAAGCTGTTTCAGATGGATGTGAAGAGTGCTTTCCTAAATGGATACTTACAAGAGGAGGTTTATGTTGAACATCCAAAGGGATTTGTGGATTCTAACTTCCCTAACCATGTTTACAAGTTGAAGAAAGCACTGTATGGATTGAAACAAGCACCTAGAGCATGGTATGAGAGACTCACACAGTTTCTAGTTGCCCAAGGCTACAAAAAAGGAGGAACTGAAGGGACCCTGTTTGTTAAAGAAGAAGATGGATGTTTAATGATAGCACAAATTTATGTTGATGACATTGTCTTTGGTGGAATGTCAAGCCAGATGGTTCAACTCTTTGTTCAGCAGATGCAGTCTGAGTTTGAGATGAGTCTTGTGGGTGAACTAACATATTTTCTTGGTCTTCAAGTCAAGCAGATGGAAGACACTATATTCATTTCACAGAGCAAATATGCAAAGAATATAGTCAAGAAGTTTGGGATGGAGAATGCTAGCTATAAAAGAACACCTGCAGCCACTCACTTGAAATTGACAAAAGATGAACAAGGTGTTGCTGTTGATCAAAGCCAGTATAGGACCATGATTGGAAGTTTGTTATATTTAACTGCAAGCAGACCAGACATAACCTTTGCTGTTGGAGTCTGTGCTAGATATCAGGCTGAGCCAAAAATGAGTCACTTGACTCAAGTGAAGAGGATTCTGAAGTATGTCAATAGTACAAGTGATTATGGTATTATGTACTCACACAATGGAAGTCCTATGTTAGTTGGGTATTGTAATACTGACTGGGTAGGAAGTGCAGATGACAGGAAAAGTACTTCTGGTGGATGCTTCTTTCTGGGTAACAATCTGATTTCATGGTTCAGTAAGAAGCAGAATTGTGTATCATTGTCTACAGCTGAAGCTGAGTATATAGCAGCTGGAAGCAGTTGTTCTCAATTGGTGTGGATGAAGCAAATGCTGAAAGAATATAATATTGAACAGGCTGTTATGACTTTGTATTGTGACAATCGGAGTGCTATCAATATTTCAAAGAATCCCATACAGCATAGCAGGACTAAGCACATTGATATACGCCATCATTTCATCAGAAACCTTGTGGAGGAGAAGGTTGTGTAGCTGAAACATGTTGACACAGAAGAACAGCTTGCTGACATATTTACAAAAGCATTGGATGCCAAGCAGTTTGAAAACTTGAGGAGTAAACTGGGAGTTTGTTTGCATGAAGAATTATAGCAATTACAGTTTACTGAGAGTGAGCAAGCAGGAAGTGAGGGTGCTGAAGATGATACTGATCTTAATGCAAAAACTGTGTCTGATGCAGAGTCTGATGCTAAGTCAGTTTGTGTTTCATGTGTGAAGACTGTGTTTTGTCAAGATTATTTGGCTAAAAAGGTGGAGAAAAACTTGTGTTTGGTTTCAGAATGTGTTTGTTCATAATGTACTTGGTTTCAGAATTCAGATTTTGTTTCTCAGAAGTTAACAGTTTTATTCAGAATTCAGAAGCAATACAAAAAGAGCTGTGAAAATGTGTTTCAGGGGGAGTCTCTGGCTCAGGGGGAGTGTTTCAGTGTAGTGTTCCTGAGTTATGTTGTTCCTGAGTTGGTGTGTTCAGGGGGAGTCTCTGTCAGAAGCTGATATGTTCAGGGGGAGTTTCCTGTCAGAAGCTGATCTGTTCAGGGGGAGTTTTTGTTTGTAACGTAGTGTGTTATCCACTGCTGACTCTATTGCTACGTTTATGTGTTGTTCTTCATGGTTGCGTGCCTTGTTGAGTGAAGAACTTACTTTTATGAAGAATTTGATTTTAGCCAAAAAATTTGCCAAAGGGGGAGATTGTTGGATATTTGGTTGTTGGCTACATGTTTTGCTAAAATCAAATGTATAAGCAGTTCGTCTTCAGAAGCTGAAATTTTCATATGTGTCTTCAGAAGCTGGTTCAGAAGCTGGGTGAACAGTTCTTCAGAAGCTGATGACTTCGCTCTGCGACGCCACTTTGCTCTGCGAAGGACTTCAGACGCACTGTTCACATGCTGACTTTTGTTGACCCTCAGACGCACTGTTCAGACGCTGACTTTTGTTGACCTTCAGACGCTGACTTTGTTGACCTTCAGAAGCTGCATTTCAGAAGCTGATTTCTGCGTTCAGAATTTGTGTCTTCAAGCTGTTAATTCTCTCACATAATCTTTCGAAGATTTGATTGATGTTTTATCCAAGCTGATGTTTCTAGAAGGCAGATTAATTCGTGTGAAGATCTTTGTTGAAGATTTGTTCCTGTTATTTAAGAATATAAATTTCAAGCAATCTTTGGAAAATATATTTCTGAATAATATGTGAGCTTCTGTTTGCTTCTAAAGAATTTTGGAAACATATCTGTTGAAGATTATTCTGTTCAGAATTATGTGCAGGTGAAGACTATATAAGGAGGACACTGCTATTGAAGAATTGATATCAAAAACAGAAGTTATAGAGAGAGTCTTAGGTTTTTGAGTCTGTGTAAGCTTAGTGCTTTGTTTTTTTGTGCACCACTCAAGTGTTAGAGTTGGTTGTTTTATTAAGTTGTGTTCACTTAAAACTTTTAAGCAAAAGTGATGTCTTTGTTGTTTTGAAGAATGTCTTCGTCCTTGATTTGTTAAGAGTCTGATAATCACTGGGGCAGTGATTACTTGAGTAGGAAGTAAGTGGGATCTTATATCTAGGAGTTCCTAGGTAGAAATCTATACGGTTAGTGATTAAGTGATAAGGCTGTGAAACAGGGGCTGTTGTCATGAGTCTTTGAATTAGTACTATTTAGTGGATTTCCTTCCTGGCTTGGTAGCCTCCAGACGTAGGTGTGTTTGTCACCGAACTGGGTTAACAAATCAACTGTGTCTTTTATTTTCTGTCCTTATTTTGCTGCTTCTGATACGTACTCTGTTCTGCGATTTTTGCACTCTGTTTTACTATCAGTTTCAGTACCTGCCAGAATTTCACGAATCAACTATATAGGTTCTCACATCGAATTCCTTCGTATAGGATGAGTGTCACAGAAGGGAATGCAGTTCTAATATGTTGTTTTGTGCTTCATCATGCTCCTCTGTCAATTGAAACTTGTCAGTTGGTAGGGCAGTAAGATTAAGTTCAAAAGAATATATTGGGATGCATTCCTCTCTGTGACAACTCATATTTAGGGAGAATGTAATGTAGTGTAACGCTTCATTTAATTTTGGAATTTATTACGCGTACTTGTGTATTTTCATTCATCAATTCCTTCATTCATCCATTCATTATTCCATTTTCATCCATTTTTCATCCATTCAATCAATAATTCAATCATTCATTCATTCAAATTTAAAATACGCAAATTCAATCAAAGTTAAAATACGCAAAAATGAAACAAAAAATATACCAAAATGTCATAATAATGTGCAAAGGCGCGAGTGTAAATATAATACAGGAATGTCATAAAAATATAACTAAAAATATACAAATATACAAACGCCACAAGACCCTACTCCGCTGGACTATGGCTCCTAGTCTTCCTCCGGGGAACCCCCCTGCTCTTGCAATATGAGATACTCCGACTGGATGCCCTGCAACACACGGAATAAGTCATGATGTTCAAGATACTCCAATGTTGGCTCCACCCTGCATCTGATGTTCTCAATGATCTGCAGTGGGTCAGGAACTTGTCGAACATACTGCTGCTCCACAATAACCTCCTCGTAAGGAGGGACATGAGGGGCATCCTTTGCAACGATATCAGAGTCGATCATGATGGGATGAGATACGCTGTAGAACCATCTAATGTACCCCTCCTGACAATTCCACCATCGAGCCTCTGGTGTCTGCCAACTCCGAAGTGCCTGTGGAAGTACATGTAGCAGAAAGTCCTGAAAGGCCACAACAACCCTCGCAGCCTGAAGACCCTGATGATCGGTAGGAGATCTGGGGACCGTCTGCACGTGACCGTATTGCTGGAGAACTCGCTCTGGCAAGTGAAGGTGCATAATTTGACTGCCAGCCATGATCCAACCGGAGTACCAGAAAATGTGCTGGAAAGTGATGATCCCCCATCGGTCCTCGTCCGACATCCAAATGACATCAGCATTGACCATCAGATCAATGAGGCCACAATAGTGTGCAGGATCAGCATGACCATTAGGCGGTCTCCAGCTGGCTGCAAGAGGAGCGCCAACCTGATACCCCCGGACTCGGACACCTCGTATACATGTTCCTAAAATGGGCCAAAATTCATCCCTACAAACAAATATTTCATCATCAAAACTCATAAACATACACAATAATATTGTAAGTCATTTAAAAAATGTTATAGTAAAAAGAAAAAAAATGCTACCATAAGTAGAGTCAAGTAACCGCCAATGGCTTTCATCCTCAGGACCGTGACATGAGAAAGCTCGTTGTAGAGGTAAGCAAGTGTCATTCCGCCCCAGGACCACTGGCCCAACGTGTCCAAATCCATGAACATCTCCATCCACAACAGATGAACGCTTCTGCTGTTCGTGTTGGCAAAAATGGTGATGCCAACCAAGTACAACAGAAACGCCCTGGTGCACTGCGCCCTCACCGTCACCTGCTCCTCAGCCTCCTCATCATCAGCAGGAAGATCCCCCAGCTCATTGCACCTATGCAAGAGTGTGTCGTAATGCATCCTCAAGCTAGTGATACTGATGTAAGCACCCCACTGTGCCTTTGTCTCCTCATCAACATCCTCATGTGTCATACCCAAACCGACCTCCAACAGCTCCACACCTATATCGTATTCTACATCGGCATGACTCAACTCCAGGAGCCTCCCAACGATGGGGATGTGTAGAAGACATGCCACATCATCGAGTGTGACGGTCATCTCCCCAATAGGCAAATGGAAGCTGCTGGTCTCCTCATGCCATCTCTCTGAGAAGGCGATGATGAGGGCATGACTAATGTTATCGTATCCGGTGAGAAGGGGGGACAAGTCCGGATGCATTTACCTGGTTCCAGAACCAGGCCTGATCGTTAGTCGGGAGTGGGATCTTCCTAACTTTCTTCCCGTGAGAAACAGTGTTGCATTTACGCGTCCTCTGCAACTGAAATACAAAAAATCAAACGAACAATAAATCGTTAAAAATATAAACATTTCAATAACTAAAAAAGACATAACAATTTAATCGTAAAAAAACGCGAGCCAATTAAATTAAGTGCGTTAACTAAATTACGTGCGCCAATTAAATTAAGCGCGTTGATTTAATTACGCGCGCCAATTAAATTAAGTGTGTTAATTAAATTACGCGCACCAATTTAATTACGTGCGCCAATTAAATTACGTGTGTTCATTAACATATTTTAACATAATAAATAAATCGTAAAGCTGACAGCCTCCTTTTCGGCACGTGCACTCCTAGTCATGGTCTCCCTGTCACCTCTAATCCTGTCCGGTCTCTGAGACATATCTACATAACATTTTTAAAAACAAAAATCAATACAAAAACAACAATTCAATCTCACAATAATCAACATTAATCAACATTAACAATCAACATTAACAATTTAATTTCTAACTAAACCCTAAACTACCACATTTCACTCAAACTCAATATAATCAACATTAACAATCCAATTTCTAACTAATTTCATCATTGAGACATTTTCATTGAGACATTTTATCAAACACCTAGAGTGCAACATTCAATCAACATAAAATCTAACAATTTCTAAACCCTAAACTACCACATTGGAGTGAAACTTACTCTAAACAACATCTAAACTACAATTCTTAACTTAATTCATCATTAACAATCCTAAAAACTCAAACCCTAAAATCCTAAAATTGTGAAATTTCTCCAAAAAAAAAACCAAAATTTAAACCATAAAAAGACAATGCAATAGGATAATAAACAATTACTTGATTTTGGGGTAGAAATTGACGTTGATTTGATTAAAGTTGATGGAAATCGCTAATATTGTGAGAAAATTTGATTTTTTGAGCAAGAACACAGTGGTTCTGTGTTCTGGTTGTGTTGTTTTTATAACAACATGCAACATGACTTAACTCACGCTAGTATGTACCGAGTGTGAGTTAACTCACGCAGGGGTAGTTTCATCTTTTTCTTTGGGAGTGAGCAATGTTGGTTGGGGGAAGAGCAATTTCTTGTTTATTTGAAACATAAAAGTGGGTGTAAATTAGTAAGGTGTGTAAATAATTTGATAAAACTTATTAAAGTGACCGTAAATAATCAAGTGGGTGTAGGTTGCTAACTTACTCCTTAAAGATTTTACGTAGGTGTAAGTTGTTAATTTACTTCTTAGTGTCTTTAGGTGTGTAAATTAGCACCCCCCATATTATATATATATATATATATATATATATATATATATATATTATCATACCCCTTTTTTTGACTCAATTTCGCCTCGTTTTACTCGTTTTTTTAGACGAAATTTCGGCAGAGATGTATTTTAAAATACCTCATTTTTGTTCTGTTTTAGGGCCACTTTTTATCTTTTTTTATTTTATTTTATTATATTTACTTCTGTTCTCATTTTTTTTTATTATTGTTATTCTTTCCTTTTATTATCATTATTACTATGTATTTATTTTTCTTTTATTATCATTATTACTATTTATTTACTTTCCTTTTTATTGTTGTTTTTTTATTAATTAAAATGGTCAGATCTTGCAGGGGGCGCCCCCCTTTTCCTGGTTTTTTCATCATTTTTTCTGTCAAAATTAACCGCCAAAATCTTCACAGAGATCTCAATATCACTTCCTCCATCAATGTTAAAGCAAACTTTCACCAAGAAAAAGTCCTGCATTCAATTCCAGAAAGGCCTATAACAGAGACAAAACATCAGCAACAAAGGAAGGAGAAAAATTCATCAGTAGAAAAAGAAACTTTTTTTTATCAAAAATAACAAGAACAACACAGAAAAAAAGAACCACTTCCTCCCTAACACTACACAACATACAAAACCACAAACAAAAAATCACACGGAATCACTTCTACCCCCCACACCACAACACGGCCAGCCTCCTCCTCCACCACCAAAACTCGCCTCCCTCCCTCTAAACCGCTACCAAAACCACCCCTCTCCTAACCCACACGGCCAGCCACCACCCCACAACCACAACACAAACTCGGCCACCTCCCTCTTCCACCACCAAACACCATTCGGCCACAAAAACCCTAAACCACTACCACCATAAAAGGCCAAATCCGAACCACTACCACCACAAAAAGCAAAAACCGAACCACCAAATCCTACCAAAACCGAACCAAAAAACTCATAAAAGGTAGTTCTCAAATTTTCTTTTTAAACTTAGATCTAGGATTTTTGAAAAGGATTTTGAAAAAACTAAGTTTAGATTCTTAAAGAGGTGAAAAATGGATTTCTAAAAAATGTAATTTTTTTCAAAAAGGTGGAGTTTTGAACTCCGGCGCGGTGGCGCCGCCACTTTGGCCTTAGCATGCACCCTCGCCTCTCAGGCCCTCTGATTTAAATCAAACGGCCGTGGGTGTTCCCCCTGTGGTCAGATCAGGGCCCTCTGGTTTTAATCAGACGGTCCAGATTTAATCCCGTTGGCCCAACATATTTGGGCCTGTGTTCCTCATATGATCTTTTTCTTGCTTCCTGCACCCCCATTTTATTTTTATACCTCCCTGCCATTTCTTTTATTTTTTTCTTTGCATTTTCATTTATTTCTTTTTATTGTTCTTTCATTTTTAGCATCTTATTTGTTTACGTCTCACATCACCTCATGCATTTTAATTTATTTGTCATTTTATTTTGCATTTGTCATTTTATTTATTTATTTATGTCATTAGAATGTATTTTAGAAACAATGTAAATATAAATGAAAATATTGCACCGACACCCATATTTATTTATTCCGCTTTATGTCAAAAATTAAAATAAGTGATTAGTATAATCCAAGGAAAAGGGGACTTTCATTTTGACCCAACGTCATTATGAAATCTCTCGCGCTTAGCTTACTTTTTTTATATCACGCTTAATATTTTAGACTCCAAATAGGAAAACAATCAAAATTTTCACAAAAAAAGTCAAATTAGTCAAAAATAAAAAACATTTCATATAATCAAAATCCCAAAAAAAATCAACCTTGGATTTCAAACCAAGTGTCTTTCCTTTTTTTAATCAAACTTTAATCAATCTTAATCATATTAGACTTTATTTTCTACAATTAAAATCAATCAACTTCACTCTTTTGCCACTTTGGCTCATCTTATTTTTAACAACATTTTCAAACTTTAAAATCAATCAAACAAATCACTCGGCTTTTTACCCCGAACTACGTGATTTTGATCCCGCTCGGGTACGTAGGCAAAAAACATTGTCTTTCCAAATCAATAAAAAATAACAAAAACATTTTCTTTATTTTTAATCATCACTTTAGTTTTTTTACACTTAAGTCTTTGTTTACAAAACAAATAATCAATTTTAGCATAAAGATAAATAAAAACGAGAGGTTCCTATAGAGTACTATAGACGTTTAGGGTGCTACCACTTTCCCTTCGCGTAACTAACCCTCGGACCTTGATCTCTAAAAAATAGGGTTTTTCGAACTTTCCCCTTTTCCTTGGAAAAATAAAAGCTTGGTGGTGAATCTTAATTTTGTGAGTCAACGCTAACCAATAGCTTGATATCCTAAAATCACCGCGACATATATATATATAGACACACACACACACACACACACTAATGCTTTCCGCTCTTTTTATTGCGCTAACGTTTGAAAATTATGAACGGTGTTTTTTTTATGAAATTTTGATTTTGATTAAAACTAAAAATACAAATGTTTGTTGCTTTCAAATTATAACAAACCAAACTAATTATGATTATCCATTTCAATGACACCAACAATATAACAAAAAAATATAATCTAAATTCTTATTTTTATAATGACACCAACAACAATCTTTATTATAGAAAAATTGTTTTTAAAAGTATAATTGTGATAATGAAAAAGTAAGTATAGATATACTCATCTAGTTTGCTACACTTTTTAAAGGACAAAGGAAAAAACTGGACATATATATACTCATATCGTGTTTGTTACACTTTTATTTTAATATTGGAACGTACTCTTATATGTTTGTATATCTGCTATTTGTATTGAAAGTTGATGGTAATTTAGAAATAGAAAAAGGCAGCACAAAAGAGTCAAAACGTGTTTTTTTTTTGTCAGGTAGCCTAGTGACTAGAATTCTCTTTTTTAAAGTGAATAATAAGTGGGGTGTCCGGGGTTCGAACTCCGGCCCCTGCATATAATAATGCGTTGTCCCTGCCAACTGAGCTATGCTCACGGGAACCAAAACATGTTATTTAAAACATGTTATATATATTAATTGTTCTAAATTGTCATATCATGTTAAATCTCTCCTTTTTTAGGAAATATTATTGTTTCCTTAAATACAGAATTGAATAACTTCAAAAATAATTAAGTTATAAATAATTTAAACAAGTCAAATTTATGCTTTATTATTTTCTAATGAATCAAAGTCAAACTTTTAACTAGAGTCATTATAATAAACTTTGTTTTGCATATAAAATAAATAAACATTCAGTTAATAAAAACATTACATTGATGTTGATATTTTAAAAATAATCATGATTTGTAAATATTTAATGGTGATTTGTATATGAAAACAAATATTTAATATAAAAACTACATTAATATTTGAGGGGAGAAATACTGTATTAATGTTGATATTTTTAAATAATCATGATTTTTAAAATTTTATCTTATTTACTTTCTTATATCGGTACATAAAAATTTGCTTCCGCAAATATAGACAATAAATAAAATACGCAACAGACACGGTCCAAATATTTAACATATGTTTCCATATAAAAGGTATACATATTTAATAGAAATATTTTGAATACAGAAGAGAAACAATACAAATGTAAGAGGGCTTGAGTAAAATAAAAATTTAGGTAAAATGAATTTTATCAAAAAGTTTAGAACATTCAATGATATTTCTGAATTTTTTTTTAATATGTCATAAATGACATTTTTCGTAGATAAACAAAATAACAATAACAACTAGAAACACACATAAACAAAGAAGTTGAGGTTCGGTACTTGATATAAAATGTATTTAATCATAAATGACACTTAGTATGAATATTTTAGTACTCTAAATTTTTGTTGGTACGAAACCTAAAAAATACTGTTGGTAATATGTAACATTTTTTTTGACAAATGATAATATGTAACATCTAATCATTGAATGTGGTATTATTATTTTTTATATTTGAATATTTTAAAATAAATTTAATTTTTGAATTAATTTTTCCATGTCATTTTTTTGCTTATATTCAATAGATATATGAATATATTTAATTTTTTTTGAATCGGTATCATAATCACATAGACTTATTTGTTGAACCGAGTAAGACCGCAATGGATGATAAAATCTATCAAGAGCCTTAACGCGACAACATTCTCAAGATTGAATTCAAATCCAAAACATCTGGATAAGTTTGAAAAGATCTATTATCATCTTATCCAAATATCCAGAGCTATTTAACTATTGGTGTTCTTATCCTCTCCAAAAACTATTATTGCTCTCATGGCAACTTTTGGTGTATCAGTCAAATTATATATATTTTTTTGGAATAATTATACATTTTAATATCTATAATATATGACTTCACAAATGAGATAAGGAATGATGACATAAGGAAATACCATAAGCATTAATATCTATAATATAATATATGACATCACAAATGAGATAAGAAATGATGACATAAGCATGATCTATTACAAGACAAACTCCACCGATGAACCTTGTTTACAAATACTCACATGATGTTCCTGTTTTGTTTCATCACATCAATTTGTGAAATCCTAGATACTACCTAGCTACCTTCATTCTGCAATATGGCCACAACGAAGCCATTGGTAACCGACCTTGTTTCCACCCTTAATCATGTACCTTCAAATTTCATCAGACCCATTGATGATCGTCCAGATCTTCAACTTCAATTCACCACCACAAATTATATTCCTATCATTGATCTTCAAGGCCTAGATGCATCAAATCATTCTGAAGTCATCCAAAAGATTGCACATGCATGTCGAAATTATGGCTTTTTTCAAGTATATTCATCATCAAATCAAAAACTTGATTATTTTTTTAGTTCTAAATAGCCTAGCGCGAAATTCACACGCATAGTTCTTGAAAGTGGAAAATTGCGAGTTTGAAACTCAACCCCAACTTATTAAATGTTTACAATTTTTTACTATTTCATCTGCACTTACGAAACCATTTGTTGTTAATGAGCATTATAATAATTTAGAATTTATTCACATGAAGAATAATGCTAACAACAGACATTTTAACACACACTTCCTAAGCAATTATGAAATATAACAACTGTCACACTCTAATACATCAGTTTAATTTCAAATGAAATCTAAACTCTTTACAATTGCTGCACCATGAAGTTGTAGGGGATCTAATTTTGTTTTGATAGATATTTGATTGTTATTCTATGTTTTTTTTTAAGATTGTGAATCATGGAGTTCCAGAGGAGGTTATAAATAACATGATGAATGTGTCAAAAGAATTCTTCAATTTACCAGAAAGTGAAAGAATGAAGAATTACTCAGATGATCCATTAAAGACAACTAGACTTTCCACTAGTTTCAATGTGAAGACCGAGAAAGTTTCAAATTGGAGAGACTACTTGAGACTTCATTGTCATCCTCTTGAAGATTATGTTCACGAATGGCCTGCCAACCCACCTTCTTTCAGGTACAAAAAAATATAATCAATGTTTTAAATAATTTTTTTACAAATACAATTGTATATGTAAAATATAGGTTTTTTATGAGATCCAAAATAATATATTTTCGGCATTTATACAATTTATACCATCACATCAAAATTGTTGAAATTTGGTCTAACTAATACTTAGAAAATCGGTTTATAATGAGAAGAGTGTCTCGTCTTTATAAACTCTTATCAAAACTCATATCTATCAAATGTGAGGCTTGTGGATGTATAAATGGGACATGACCCGAATCAATAGACTCTAATACCATGTTGGAATTACGCCTAACCCATCCTTACATAATCGACTTGTAAGGTGACGAGTGGTTCCTTTTTAATATGAGGTGATGTACATTTCAATCTTTGATGATTGGAATGTTGGATCTTAATTCAACGATGTAAATTGACTTATGTGCTATGTAGATATTTATGTCTATGCATGCACACTAGTCACAACAGCAACAACAAGCCTTATTGAAAAAATTATGATGCAACCACATTTCGAACATAACTTAAATCCTTACACATGATAACTTTTTCATTGTGTTTTATTATATTTTCTCTTTTTTCTTTCAAATTATTATTCACAATATTAATTTATCTATGATATTTAGAGAGGATGTAGCAGAGTATAGCAGACAATTGAGAAGGCTAGCATTGAGATTGCTTGAGGCAATATCAGAAAGTTTAGGTTTGGAAAAGGATTACATAAACAAAGCACTTGGCAAACATGGACAACACATGGCTATTAACTACTACCCTCCATGTCCTGAACCAGACCTAACATATGGTTTGCCAGCACATGCTGACCCAAATGTCATTACCATTTTGTTGCAAAATGATGTGGCTGGTTTGCAAGTCCTTAAGGATGGTAAATGGGTAACTATTAACCCTGTTCCTAATACCTTCATTGTTAATATTGGTGACCAAATTCAGGTATTTCAGTCAAAACTCAACCTTCAATTTTAATTTATTTATTTTTTCTTTTAAAATAAAGGTAAGGTAGAAAAGCTTTATATAGAATCAAGTAGGATTTGGTTAGAATATGGTATTTTTTGTTTTATAACCTTTGGGTCTAAGCAGAACCTTGTTCTAATCATCCGAGAAATGATTTTGTTGAATAGCCTATAGTCATTTTTTTAAAAGGGTTAATATATGTTTACCCCTTGTAATATTAGCAGTTTCTGGTTTAGCTTTCTGTAAAAAAATTTGTTTGAATTCCAACCTTGTAATTTGAAGATTTTTTTGGTTTTGGACCTTCAAGAATTTTGTTCGTACAAAATCGATGATATGGCAAGAGGGTAAACCGAAATTTGCTCAAATTACAAGGGATGAAAGTACCTTAAATTTTGAAATTTGATGTCATGAAGGTTCAAAACCATAGAATCTTCAAATTAGAAGGTTGGAATCTAAACAATTTTTTTTACAGAGGATAAACAAGAAACCACTAATATTACAGAGGATAAACATATATTAATCCCTTTTAAAATCTTGTTAGGAAACATAAAGGATTATGACATGAAAAAAAAATCAAAATTTTCTTTAACAAACATTAGATCTTGTTACAAGAAATCCTGCAACCAGCAAGTTTCTCCTTCATCGGACAATCTCGTGCCTGAGGAGGAATCATGCAATAATGGATAACCATATGGTTTTTTTTTTGTTACAAATGGATAACCATGGTCTTAGAAAGTATGCATAAATTTGTGAATATGTTATTATTTTCCACGACAATACATAGTTTGAGAAAAATGTAAAATATGATGCCCGTTTTGCATACTTCAATTGCTGAAAAAAAAAAAATTTGAAGTAAAGAGTGCTTTATTATTAAAACAAATATACGAATCAATAACAATACACTTGTATTTTTGGCATGTATAGTCTCTAATTGTACATGCATGACTTGGTCAACAATATTTGTACATGCATGATGCATATGTCAATCCAAATTATTCTTGTAAATCAAAAAGAATATTAAATTTAACTTAACATCGAAAAGGTACTAATTTGTGGGCTCAGAATTCACGTGATATTTGGCTATATATTATAAGAAGTATATTAGAAAACAAAATCCTGGTTTCTTATAATTTATTCATAAATACTTATATAGATGCATGTTGATGTGGAATCGAAATAGGTGATAAGCAATGATAGATACAAGAGTGTGCTACATCGAGCATTGGTGAATAGTGAGAAAGAGAGGATGTCCATTCCAACGTTCTACTGTCCATCACCAGATGCAATCATAAGACCAGCTCCTCAACTCATAGACAAAGATCATACTGTTCAATACAAAGAGTTTGAATACAATGAATACTACAAGAAATTCTGGAACAGAGGACTTTCAAAAGAAACCTGTGTGGACATGTTCAAGGTTTAGATTTGTAGTTTCTAGATTTCATCTCTTTTTGAAGTGGAGGCCAACATTATGATCTTTAGATGAAATGTCTTTTAGATTTTGAATTTTAATAATAGATTTTTTTGGACTTGTAACACCCATACTAACTTTAACTAGTATATTAGCATGTGCGTTAAACTGATACTGGATACATTTAAAAATTTCAATAATAATAATAATACATCACAAATGAATGAATACAAGTTTACTCGTATGTACAAATAATCCATTACTATTACAATACTTAAACAAATGTCCAAAACGCTCCTGAGCGGGTACACGACGAGCAACTGTACTCCATCCAGTATCTCTATGAAGATCTCCATCACGAACCTCTGACTTACCTGTAAACCTGCACCAGAAGGAATGGGATGAGACATAATGTCTCAGTGAGCTCCAGCCCAACCAACCGTTGGCAACCACAGGGAACCTAGGGTCGCCATGCCTACCTTGGCAATCTTGGGGATTTCCTATGATCGCCAAGTCTTTACTTTATCCTCAAAGGGTATTCATCTGCCTATGACTATGAATCTGTCTGTAATTATATCTCTAACTATGACTATAACTGTAAACCGCCTATAACTGTAACTGTAACCTATCTGTAACTATAACTCAGTGATCAAGGGGAAACCTAGGACCACTTTCTGTTAACTGTCTATAACTATAACTATAACTGTGACTGTAACTGTAACTTTGACTATAACTGTGAAGCATAAAACATATAAACAGTTCTATAGCAGTTTTATGTTAGCTGTTAGCGTTGAACAAACATTATTATCTGAGTTCATTTTACGGAGTGCGGCCCGGGTGGAGTAACCCCGAGGACAGCTCCCTATAAACCGGTGAAATTCCTATCATATCAGGCTAACACCAGACTCCCTATGAAATTGCATGTGGATAACCCTCTCGGAGAAATCCCATCCGGCGAATCCCGGAGTCTGCTGAACATGCCTTTGACTTTGAAATATTATTCTTTAACTTTGATCATATGAATATACATAACTGTTACTTTAAACATATAATAGCAATCCTGTAACTTATGAATTCTTGGCTTATCGTTCTCATAAGCCACCTATAATTGTTGGAGAACCAACACTATAATCTTATCTGTAACTTCAAATGCCGAAGCATTCCTATTACTTTTGTATCCTAAACAGAATACATCTATAACCTTGTTTTTCCTATAATAGGTTCTTGACTTTCAAAGTCGTATGCTTTTCCTTAAAAGTTATCAACTCACAAGCAAGGGATCAATCCATTAAATCCTTGCACTCATACTATGATCCATGTTTTCCTATCAAAGGATTCGACACATCGTTATCATATGCCGTTCTTAGGACTTTCCTATTCACATAACCATTATTCTTGCATTTTCTATGCCTTGCGTATTCCTTGCTCCTATAATCTTTCAACCATTGGAAGCCTTTTTGGATGGGTTAAAATGGTGGATAATGTTTCTAAAATGTTTCTGGAGAAAACGGGAGTGAAAAACCATGCCCACGCGCACCAGAATGCCCAAAACAGTAAAGCTGTCAAGTGCTGTCCTGTTGCTGTCGCTATAGCCACGGCCTGTCGCTACAGCGACTGTAGGTAAAAGTCTGAAAAATGCACTGCTCGCTTGTAGCGACGGCTGGTCGCTTGAAGCGACCGTAGGCAGAAATCCAAGCTGTTTGGTCGCTGTAGCGACGGCTGGTCGCTGTAGCGACCATGACAGGTCAAAACTTGTTAAAAATCATGTTTTTCCACCATTTTTGCTCAATCCAAGTTACCCAAACATCCCAAACATGTTAGGAATGATTTTCTATTACAAATTGGTAGTTTAAAACACATATGAGCAAGGAATTAGCAAGTATAGAGAATTAGGGTAAAAACTATAAAACTTGCATATGATGAAATTTACAATAAATCTCTCAAAGAGGGGTTCTAAAACCCCTAGGGAGCTCACCTTAAACTTGCTTGGTGCTGGCTTAGCTTGCCTTGCCCTTTTCCTCAAAACCCTAGCTTGAGCTTCCTTGCTTTTCTCTAATTTCCTCATGTTCCAACTTTTCCCACAACCAAGCTTGCTTGAAATACATGATTAAAGGAAGAAGTTTGATGAATTGGAGCTTGACGTTTGCAAAGGAAAGGGAGGCGTGTGCCTAGAGAGAGAGGGAGAGGAATTCTTGAACTTAGAGAGAGAAATGAAATGATAAATATGAAAATAATCATATTTATCCCCTTTTATAACTCTTCCTCTCATAATTACGACATTGCCATTGCGTTCGTTTAATTTCTGTAACACTGTTAAAAGTCACGCTTAAGCGGGATATTACACTCTACCCCCCTTAAAAGAAATTTCGTCCTCGAAATTTAGATAATCCTTATGAGATCCTGAAAGGATGAATCCTTTCTACCTCTTTCTCTACTATGAAAATCTCCGGTTCCTTTTACTTATTGGAATTCCATGGCAACTCTAATGTCTGACATGTGGATTAGTCACGCACCCCGATTAAACCATACTAGTTAAAACTTGTTCTTTAGCCATGATTTCCATCTCTGTAAATCAAAACATGTGACAATCTCTTTCCAACCGAAAGGTCTGACGTATAATACATAACTATTACCTGTTAGGACGTATGGTTATCTGAACCAACATTTCCATCTTATCTGACTATGATCTCTGTTCGACATATTTCTTACAAATCCAATTTAAAATTATTAAGTCTTGGATTTCCTTCACTGAATTCTATCCGTTCTTCTTTCACTGACCGTTCAATCTTAACATGTAGACGTCGGGTCGATACGATTTTCCTCAATTATTCCAACTCTTCGAGGAATCTATTACATTACTTTTAATTCAAAAGAATTCTTGTCTTTGACTTTCGCCTCGTATGACGACCTTTTACTGTTACATTCGTAGCATTCTTACATAGATTTATTCTTGCACTGAAAAGCATCTGATGTTGATGTATTCTCAAACGGAAATAAAGTCCATTGCAATTACTTTCACGATTCAAATACAAGGAGGTGGTTGAACTTATGGTACAAGTTCCTTTCTCTCTGACATTCTGATGTAACTATTATCACAATCATGAGCATTGCTCACATTCCCACTGCGGGAATCCTTAAGGCTCGAGAAATCATATGAGCCACTCTTGCTCCGATTAATTAATCAACGATAACGCGTAGACAAAGGTCTTATGAGCCTTATTCCTTCTAGGACTCTGACAATCTTGCATCAATCAAGATATTCCTTACTCATGGAAATTAATATTTTCTTTACCCATAACTTCAAACTTATGGAAGTCTAGTACAAGTGACGTGTGGCATAAACCGTCTCACCTATCATCATTGTCCAACTAATGGGACACCATACTTAGTCAACATATACTTGAGATAATGCCATATCAACCAAGGTCACTCTTTTAGCTCTTAACTCATGCTTGTATTTTTTAAGTACCCACAATCCCATAACGTAAATTATGGCTACATTCCGTTGGTGTTATAAACTTATTTTGTCCAAGGACATTCTCTGTTTTCGAAAAGAAAACTCTATTCTATTCGCTATCAAAATAGCACTCTTAAACTCTTAATCCTTTATTTCATAACTTTAATTCACGTAGCCTTTTACTGTAAACTATGAGAAATCCTCTGATCTGTGTAATACATTTCCTTCCTTTAACTGTTAACATTAAGTTCAAGAATTTCTGAACTCCTCTACTGAGATTTGTTCGGTAACAACAAACCTGTTCTGCTTAAGACTTTCCTATTAAAACATTACCGACTGCGTACCATGATTACTAATACATGTCTCATGACTATAAATATGTTACACTACTGTCTAAGTAGTATAAACTCTGACTGATCAGTACACATAATACTAATCGTAACCCGTTACATGCCTGTTAAATGCGACATGCTAGCATAACGTGGGTACGATGTGAAATGTCTGCATGCCACTGTATAATTCCTCTTTGGTTAAACTTATTGTTCAAGTCAACTTGAAGTTACTGAGCTAAACAGCTAGATCACCGTATTAGATGTGGCTTTCCTCGCTATGTATTTATTGTGCTAGAAACACATCCTTTAAATTTCTCATACAGCTTCGATTCTCTTAAAATTTCCTGTTAGAATTAATGATAAGTTCAAGTCATCACTACTTACAAATATTCTGTAACTTGAGAATTAATCTCTGAATACCTTTCCTGTAATTAATCTAGCAAGGACTTCACAAACATCCCTTTTCTCTAAACTTCAGCTTTGAATTGTTCGTTAACTCATCTTTTGATTACTTCTCCGCTGCGCAACTCTGATTTAAACAATTTACCTTGGGATAGAAGTAATACACCACTATTACCATATAAAATCTCCTTGGCCAATCCTTTGACTTTATAACTTTGTAGTTACCATACATGACCATCTTACATATAATTTCTCTTGTGGTTTAATCCACCTGTTTACTTACTGATTGATCGTCATCTGACTTTATGTTTCCTTCCGGATGTAAACCACATTCTTACTTTCACGAAAATATGCCGAAACCTGTAAACAGTCTTTAACAATGAATACGAGCCCAATGATGCTCCTGTTAAAACAACTTAAACACTAGTTCTAGCTTTACTCTTCATATTCTGAACCCATTAATGAATCGAGTTCCGTTCTATAATTATCCGTAAGGATTTCACATCCACGACCTTTTTCCAATACAACTAAGGTCCACATAACTCTATCATGTCTCTTGGTTACTCCTCGGGTTTCTCCGGAAATAATCCGTCTGGATCAGACTCAACTTTTACCGGCTCTCCTGTAAGTCCAAACACATATTACGCCACTTCAAGTACCCGATTAATTAATCTCTAAACTTCAACTCTTATTATTTTCTATTGGATCCTTCCTGTAACTTGTTACTGTACTCACAATTCCAATCTAATCTTGTTACCTGAGTAATTCCATATGTCTTCTCGACTGTTGCCCTCTTCATGGTTTCGTACGACCCAAGGTCTGCAGTTCCACCATCTTTAACACATACCATCATAAGGTAATCTTTGTCGGCTTACCCGAATACTTGTGTAAGGAGCCCATCAAAAGTAAACATAGAACTCCTTAACCTTAACCATAACTTTAACTGTAACTTGTATGTTAGTGACGATCTCCCTGCTTAATCCTCAAAACCGGTCTGCTATAATCCGACAACATACGATTCAATCTTTACTTCATACCCTTTCCGGGGTTTCCTCTTCACTTATTGCTAAGCTTGCGTTCCTCATACCAAGCATCTTGATGACCCATAATAAAGGAAGATAATATGTTTCCTCTGTTCCCGGAATCAAAACTTTATTCTACCATTCACTTTAACTTTCCAAATTTCGGTTCCCGTTAAGGTTCCAAATCACTCATCAGAGTATTCCAAAATTCTTTACTCTACACATCTCCTCGGAGAGGGCATCGCTCAAAGATGCGTCCAACTAGTTAAGGTACCTGACCTTACTCTTTAATACCTCTTATATTCCTGAGACTTTGCCATTAACTGGCTCAGTTACTTCACTGTTAGAGAATCATCCTTTGGCATTAAATACCTTGCCAATTCCGTCTTAAAATCTGACGCTTTAACCTTCGCCCTTCGTACACTTCTTTCCTCCTTGGTCACATTCAGCTCTCGGACATTTAGCCTAACTGTCATATACTAGACTGAGTTGATCAGGCTCAACTAGATATGACCTTTAGAACAACATCCGGAACCCAATGATTCCACTACTTTTATTGAATCTTAAATGACCCATGGCACGGTCTGAATCGACCTGCTCTGATACCAATTGTAACACCCATACTAACTTTAACTAGTATATTAGCATGTGCGTTAAACTGATACTGGATACATTTAAAAATTTCAATAATAATAATAATACATCACAAATGAATGAATACAAGTTTACTCGTATGTACAAATAATCCATTACTATTACAATACTTAAACAAATGTCCAAAACGCTCCTGAGCGGGTACACGACGAGCAACTGTACTCCATCCAGTATCTCTATGAAGATCTCCATCACGAACCTCTGACTTACCTGTAAACCTGCACCAGAAGGAATGGGATGAGACATAATGTCTCAGTGAGCTCCAGCCCAACCAACCGTTGGCAACCACAGGGAACCTAGGGTCGCCATGCCTACCTTGGCAATCTTGGGGATTTCCTATGATCGCCAAGTCTTTACTTTATCCTCAAAGGGTATTCATCTGCCTATGACTATGAATCTGTCTGTAATTATATCTCTAACTATGACTATAACTGTAAACCGCCTATAACTGTAACTGTAACCTATCTGTAACTATAACTCAGTGATCAAGGGGAAACCTAGGACCACTTTCTGTTAACTGTCTATAACTATAACTATAACTGTGACTGTAACTGTAACTTTGACTATAACTGTGAAGCATAAAACATATAAACAGTTCTATAGCAGTTTTATGTTAGCTGTTAGCGTTGAACAAACATTATTATCTGAGTTCATTTTACGGAGTGCGGCCCGGGTGGAGTAACCCCGAGGACAGCTCCCTATAAACCGGTGAAATTCCTATCATATCAGGCTAACACCAGACTCCCTATGAAATTGCATGTGGATAACCCTCTCGGAGAAATCCCATCCGGCGAATCCCGGAGTCTGCTGAACATGCCTTTGACTTTGAAATATTATTCTTTAACTTTGATCATATGAATATACATAACTGTTACTTTAAACATATAATAGCAATCCTGTAACTTATGAATTCTTGGCTTATCGTTCTCATAAGCCACCTATAATTGTTGGAGAACCAACACTATAATCTTATCTGTAACTTCAAATGCCGAAGCATTCCTATTACTTTTGTATCCTAAACAGAATACATCTATAACCTTGTTTTTCCTATAATAGGTTCTTGACTTTCAAAGTCGTATGCTTTTCCTTAAAAGTTATCAACTCACAAGCAAGGGATCAATCCATTAAATCCTTGCACTCATACTATGATCCATGTTTTCCTATCAAAGGATTCGACACATCGTTATCATATGCCGTTCTTAGGACTTTCCTATTCACATAACCATTATTCTTGCATTTTCTATGCCTTGCGTATTCCTTGCTCCTATAATCTTTCAACCATTGGAAGCCTTTTTGGATGGGTTAAAATGGTGGATAATGTTTCTAAAATGTTTCTGGAGAAAACGGGAGTGAAAAACCATGCCCACGCGCACCAGAATGCCCAAAACAGTAAAGCTGTCAAGTGCTGTCCTGTTGCTGTCGCTATAGCCACGGCCTGTCGCTACAGCGACTGTAGGTAAAAGTCTGAAAAATGCACTGCTCGCTTGTAGCGACGGCTGGTCGCTTGAAGCGACCGTAGGCAGAAATCCAAGCTGTTTGGTCGCTGTAGCGACGGCTGGTCGCTGTAGCGACCATGACAGGTCAAAACTTGTTAAAAATCATGTTTTTCCACCATTTTTGCTCAATCCAAGTTACCCAAACATCCCAAACATGTTAGGAATGATTTTCTATTACAAATTGGTAGTTTAAAACACATATGAGCAAGGAATTAGCAAGTATAGAGAATTAGGGTAAAAACTATAAAACTTGCATATGATGAAATTTACAATAAATCTCTCAAAGAGGGGTTCTAAAACCCCTAGGGAGCTCACCTTAAACTTGCTTGGTGCTGGCTTAGCTTGCCTTGCCCTTTTCCTCAAAACCCTAGCTTGAGCTTCCTTGCTTTTCTCTAATTTCCTCATGTTCCAACTTTTCCCACAACCAAGCTTGCTTGAAATACATGATTAAAGGAAGAAGTTTGATGAATTGGAGCTTGACGTTTGCAAAGGAAAGGGAGGCGTGTGCCTAGAGAGAGAGGGAGAGGAATTCTTGAACTTAGAGAGAGAAATGAAATGATAAATATGAAAATAATCATATTTATCCCCTTTTATAACTCTTCCTCTCATAATTACGACATTGCCATTGCGTTCGTTTAATTTCTGTAACACTGTTAAAAGTCACGCTTAAGCGGGATATTACAGGACTTGACTTGAATAAAATAAAATAAATTTTCATATGATTTGCATGTATCGATTAATACACATGATCATTTTAATTTTTTGCATTTCTTAATTTTGTTTAGAAAAATAAAATAAAAAAAATCATCGTTTTTGTCATTTTTTTTTAAGCAAGGTGTGTGTAGCAGGGAGCTACAACACACTAAAATTTCATATCAAGAAAATTGGTACAAAAAAAAAAAAGGAAATCGAACCAAGACCTTCTCAAAAGTGAGTAAACCTAAAATTAAGCCAACCAAACCTATTTTTAACATAATCACTCCTAACTTTCAATGGAATAGTACAATAATAAACAAAAGCGTTCAAACTTAAAACCTATGTTAGCTAAAGCATCATCACAGATATTTCCTTCTCTATATACATGAGAGACAACAAAATTCATAGAGGAAATAATAAAAAGACAATTGGACCATCTGTTTCTTATTCCACAAGGAACAAGTCTAGCATCCTTAAAGGCTCTGACAACCAACATAGAGTCTGATTCCAGCCACAGGTTTCTCCAGTTTTTTGAATCTGCTACTTCAATAGATCTCATTGCACCACAAAGCTCTGCAAAGTAAGAATTCCCAAAACCAATGCCTTCAGCAAAACCCCCATGAAAAAGAGCTTCTTTGTTTCTGAATATTCCCCCACATGAAGCTATGTTCCCTGCAGAAGCCCCAACACAGTTACATTTAATCCAGTTGAGAATGGGAGGCTGCCATAAGATTTCCTTAATAACATTTGCTCTAGGAGGATTAATTTTGACATGAAAAGCCTTAAAAATTATAAATTCTGACATAGTTGAACTAGCTGGCAGCTTAGAGTTATTTGCCGTAATTGAAACAGTAGAGATTATTTGAGCAATGCAAGATTTCCAAAGGATATGCTTATTGTTGAACCTGACTGAGTTTCTAGCTGACCAAATCCCATTCAATATGTTCACTATAGCAGCTTGAATCACCAGGGTATATTGAGGGGACCAACCTCTCTCACAGAGTCTCCAAATATCTTCAACAGTATTGACTTGAATGGACAGATTCAAGACAGATGCCAACCATCTCCATAAATGATGAGTAGCATAATTAAGTTTGATATGTTCATGTGTATTTGTCAATGTTAGGATAAAGTAAGGATTTTTTTTTTCTCTTCTAATTACATTCCAAAATTATTCGGTTACACCCAAATTTAATAAAAATACAAAAAATGACATTGTTCTTTTGTTTCAACTCTCACCCTAAATTATCACCTCACCTCTCACAAATATCTATACATATATGACCAATCTATATTAAAGATTAAAAATTGAATCACACAATTTTGTGAGTTTTCATTTCTTTATATGTGTCTTTTTCCTGCGTTTTCAAATCGTACAAGATTGTTACAATTCATATTTTGGACAATACATTGACGGACCAACAAGTGTACAAGATTGTGGCCGTAATAAAAATAATATCAAATCCACATGGACTTCTGGATCTCAATGGTACCTTTTTCTCCTAATTTATGCAATTGAAAAATATTTTTGGATTTTGTAAGATGAATGATTGAAGATTGATTCAAAATATGCAAATGATTTAAAACGTCTAAGATTCATTTGAGTTCATCAGTACAACAAATATTTCAAATTCTATTTTTTTTTTCTTTTGCCTTTGGAAGACAAGCTTTAGGATGAGATAATCTCTAATATGTAAATTAGGGGCAAAAGGCGGCGTATCAATTAATCTATCTCTAGTAAAAAAAGAATGTCTTACCAACATGGCTCCCAATTCTCATGGTTTCCATGACGGTCCAACTCGTTAATATTGATTACCCATTTTATATGAAAAGTTCATTGGCTTTCTCATGTTTCAAACTTTTTGCCTAGTCTTATATTTCCAGCAACTAACCTTCACTATTTGTTCATCACTAGTTGCGTGATATTTTGAATATGCACAATAAGGCTAGATTAGGTTCTTGAATCCCCTTAACAAAAGAAAATAATGAGATTGTGGAAAATTTATCATAGGACTACTTTCCATTTCCATGATTTCAGCACAAAAAAGACTACCCACTCATCATAGTGATGAGCATACCTAAATAAAATAAAGAAAACAAGTAAGAAAACAATAACTTTATTGAAATGCAATGAAAAGTTTACAAGAGTTTCTATGGTGAAGTGTGTTCCAAAACGAAAGCAACTAACTCTAGTTATAGCCTAAGCACTACTGAGCTCATGCACTATTAGTTAGTGATTAAAAGGATTATCAATGGAATTTACACATGATCATCCAAGTGCTCAAAGAAAAACAACAAAATTTAAGTCCATAAGCTATTACGAGCGTAGCCTAGGGTCCAAACTAGCCGTAACAACTACAACTTTTATGGTCTTGATCATTTGGCTTCCTTAATTCTATGGTGACCGTTTTGAAACCAAGTGCCATGAATTCTGAAGTATTGTTGAGTTAATGTCCATTTCTTGACCATTAAAAAGGGTCTTCATTGCCCTAGGTCTTAGATTGTTCAACAAGACGGCAACATTTGAAGGGTTTACCACATTTTTGTACCATTACTTCATATTTCTCTTGCAATACTTATGTATTCAAGACAAAAGGAAAATGTAGTAAAATGCAAATAAAGTTAAATAAAAACATTAATTTATTAAATAAAACATGACTAAAAACATAGTTAAATATTGAGTTAACAAACTCCTTCATGCTTGAATCATTGCTTGTCTTCAAGCAATTAGCTTAGGTAGAAAGAATTTTTAAGACAAGCATTACATCCAAGACAAGAAAATAGAGATCCAAATGTATGTGCAATTATTGGAAAGGTTTTAACAAACAAGAGGTCATCACCCTAAGTTCCTAATTAGGATCCCTTAAGTTACATGTCCTAGAGAAATTTTGGGCACTCACCTTTCCAGATGATTCAATTCCTCTTAATTATCTCAAATATCAAGTCCTTCCAAGATTATTCGATGATAATCTTATTTTCTTATCATTTCTATTGTGGAAACTCAAAGAACACTTCTTTATCAAATTTAGATTATTTCTTGCCAAAAGAGATTTAATTTTGAAATGCCAATATAAGCTTTTTCGCAACCCATTTTTCTTGATAATCATTTAGATTTTTAAGGCATATGAGGATCAACCACTTTTAAGAGAATCAACCGAGTGAGGATTACCAATCTTAGCGGGTTACGTTATCTTTTACTGTCAAACATTAGGGATCAATTTCCTTTAATTTAGAATAAATGACCGGACGAGGCCATCAATCTTAGCGGATAAGATACCTTTTTTCTGCCCTGCAATCTACTCTGTTAGCTAAAGAACTTTTTAATTTTTCGGTTGTCTAAAAAGGTATTCAAATTCTCAATTTAACAAAAGCCAAACAATTTATTTAAAGCATTTATTTTTTCTATGTAAGCTTCACAAAGAGATAATAAAATCCAATAAATTCATAATAAAAAATATGGGGATTTATCAAAAGCATGACAGCATTTTATTCTTAAAAGCATAAAATATTAACAAAAGGAAATACAAATTTTTTAAAAAAAATATTGTAGAAGAGGAGGAGAAGGAGTCTATATTTTTTGTGATTTATCTCAACAAATTGATCTAGCAAAAGGGGCTTGAATATGCTAATGTAAAGAATTAATATTTGAATCTTGATTTAAAGAAGTGTCTATATTTACTTATTTAGTGTCCAACAATGGTTCAAAGCTATGAGAAACAAAATGTATATTTTAGAGTGACAAAAATACCTATGATAACCGTATATAATTTAGTTATTTTTAACAATTTATTAGAATTAATATTTTATTATAATTAACCATTTATTGGAGAGTTTGGGAATGAATATCATGAGTGTGTATAATTTTCACATGGTATGAATGATCTCTCGAGCTCCTCTCTTGGTCTAATAGTAATCAGAGTCGATGGTTAAAGAGACCGACTCTTTGTCGAACGTTTTTTTTACAATAGTGGTCAGACGGCATGTCACATTTAGTACAATAACAACGACTGTGCAAGTACAAACGTATGTGGAGTGTTCCCAATATCAATATCACTTTGAATGTGAATGGACTTTGAAGGGGTACATGAAGCATTACTCTTATTATAACACTTTGAAGTAAACGAGAAAATGTTTCTTTTTTGACAGAAAACGAGAAAATGTTATTAGTGAGAAACTTGTGAAATATTTCCCCTAAAAAAAACTTGTCAAATATTTATGTTTTCCCTTCAAAAAAATAATTATGTTTTATGTGTGGATTATATATGAAAAGGACATGTTAGCGGAAAAATTATATAATGCTGCATGCTATCTATTTCCCCTATTAATACTTAATAGAAAGCTCGATTTCCTATTGCATATCATATGCAGGGGCCAGGGTTCGAATCTCGGACACCCCACTACTCCACATTTAAAATGTGTGAGCTCTAGCCACTATGCTACATGAGAAAAAAAAAAGCTCGATTTCCTTTTGAGAAAAAAAAATTAGAAAACTCGATTTATATTTTCTAAATTTGGTATGTAGCTAGATCATTTACTTTTGTTTCCTTCTCATCACAATGCAAAGCAAAGTCAAATTTGAGATTAATACCCCTACGTCTACCAAAAATGATCATATTATAATATTCTTTCTCACCAATTATGAAAAAACTTATAATAAAATAAAGAGAATTATAAATATTTTTTTAGCAAAAAGAGAATAATTATTATTAAATTGTATTCATTTGCCATTTGCCACTTGAGTTGGCCTGATGGTATTGACTTGGGATCTGGGAGTGTGCTTCTCCTCTAGGTCTTAGTTTTGATTATGATTCTACTTGCTACTTGCTTTTCGATCAAACTCGGAATTAACGGGATCCATTTTCTCTGAAAATCATAGAATTAACATAATAAATAATAATAATCTGAGAGTAATATGCATAATATTAATTAGATTATATGATTGAAAAACTAATTAAAATTACATTAAAAACTAAAAGTGATAATAATTTTGAAATAATTTTGTGTGAACAAATGCAATAAGAGGAGTGTTATAGACACTCTTTTTCTAATACCCACCCTATAAACAATCACTCTTTTGTTGGGTGGAATCTATGTGAATATCATACTTTGAAAATGGACCCCCAGATAAAGTGGTGAGACCCACATGAGTTTCACCCAATATGAAAGTGATTATTAAAGAGTGTTAAGAAAAGAATGTTCTTAGCATTTCTCAATGCGATAATTATTATGAGAATGATGCAGTAACTAATAGATAACATACAATGAAGATATTATTATATCAAATAAGGAGTACCTCGCACCTCAGGGTTGTTCTAAGGAATAACATTCTCTATCGCAGTAAGTCTTAACACTTGCATTTTTCCTCATATACTTGGTGTTAATTTTGACTTGCCTCATCCTAGAACATGCACCTTCCTATGACGGTATATCTTCTTTTATCATTCAACAAATTGGTTGCAAATAGTGATGGAAATAAAGATAAAGAGGCTTTTGCCAATACATTTGAATATCAATCATTGAAAACTTCTTAATTTAATGTTGCAGGTGTGACACATGTGGGATGAGATATGTTTGAGAGTGTTCCTGATGGAGATGTCATATTTTTGAAGGTGAATTCAAGCTTTTATAGTAATAATCTATCTAATTTTTTTTTTAATATATGTTACCATCAAGAAATTTAAACGCTAGTTAGTGACTTTAATTGTTATTTTTTCTTAAACATGTCCATAATTTGAACCATTTTTTCTTTATATAGATCATATGGAAAGGAAAAAATAGTGTTTTTTCATGCTATAATCTATTAAAGAAAACGTTCCACCCAAGAATAGAACTTGATAAATCTTTTAGTCAAGTTCATTAACCACTTGAGTTCAATCTGTTAGTTTAATGTAGGCAATCTTGAGGGCTTGCATATGATGGCTATCTATTTTCGCTTGCTAACTTTTATTTTTCAATTCTTATAGTGACACGTATGAAAATATTTTTATCTACTATCAAGTATAATAATTAAGTTAAAGTTGTCATCAATTAAGGAATCAAATCTTTCTATCGCAATCAAATATGTGCTAACTTTGTACCTTAATTTGTGCACTATTAGTGGATACTTTACGATTGGAGTGATGAACATTGCTTGAAGTTATATTGAAGAATTGTCATAAAGCTATTCCTAATGATGGAAAAGTGATTCTTGTGGACTCGATTATCCTTGTTTTTCCTAAGAGTACAATTGTAGCCAAAACTGGTTTCCATATTAATCGAATTCTTGTCGATTAATCGTAATGATCTTAACATGACTCAAAAATTTCCTCGTCCATTAATTTAATGATCTCAATCGCCGTCATAAAAAACAGCATAAGATCATTATGATTAACCGACGAAGGAATTCGATGCCGTTTACGCCTATAGTAACAAAACTTAAAAAAATATTTTAGAGAAGAGATGAGAGATGGGAGAATAATTGAGAAGAAATGAGAATGAGAAAAAAAATAAAAGAAAAGGTTTCAATTTATAGGTTTTTTGTTTGAATTTTATTGGTCGAAAGAAGTAACTGCTCCTCCCTGATTGACCACCGTCCAAACCACCGTCCAACCTACGTGAGTTAACTCACGATGGCCTTTAACCTGCGTGAGTTAACTCACGCTGTCCACCGTCCACCTGCGTGACTTAAGTCACGCTCGGCCACCGGCCAAAATAGCGAGCGTGTAGCAGAAAACAACATTGAATGCTGTCAAAAAAGTCATTAATGACCTCAAACCAATACACACTCATAATTGATCCAAATTACACCATTTCAACACCATAATCACACATAACCACCTAATCACACATTATCGATCCAAATTATACAAATTTGTCGTTAATCACACAATAACACAATCGATCCAAATTACAAACAATCGATCTAAATTACACATAATTGATCCAAATTACAAAAATTCGTCGTTAATCACTCATAATCACTTAATCACACATAATTAATCCAAATTACACATAATCAATCCAAATTCGTCGTTAACGATCCAAATTACACATAATCACTTAATCACACATTATCGATCCAAATTACACAAATTCATCGTTAAGCACACATAATCACTTAATCACACATAATTGATTCAAATTACACATAAACGATCCAAATTACACATAAACGACACAAATTCGTCGTTAAATGCACAAATTCATTAAAATACAACATTACAGACACAAATTCGAACACATTACACTATTACATGTTAATAAATATTACACTTCAATGGATCGGACACAAAGATGTAAAATGTTATTTTGAACCAATAACCTAAACATGTAATCTACATCGAAATCATTACGGATAATATCTGGATAATAAACCGTCTTCCAAAAGTCTTCCTCCTTATCCTCCCCTAAGTCCACGCATGGCACTTGTACAAATACATTTGATGTTCTTTGATTTTCACCTATATGGACAAAGTATGTGTCAAGTTGTGCCTTCAAATCATCCAAATTGTCGGTGGGGGTTAAATAGACCCTAACCATCTTGTTCACGTGGGAGTATCGAACATGAGCTTCAACTTTGTCTTGATACATGTTTCACTTCACAAAATAAATAAATAGTTGAATAATTAGAGACATATAATTTTATAAAATGAGAGCAATAAGAATAACAAATAAAATTGTTGATGTTTTGTCCATCACAAAAAATGTCATATATTTATATAATCTTATTTACATATTGGCATTACATAATCGACCACAAAAAAATATGTCGGTGTAATATCGACAAAAAAAGGACGAACACCGACTAAAAATTGTCGTAACCTATCTAACTAGCTAGTGATAGTGCATAATCTTCATCTTCTTCAATTACTTCAAATTCTCCTTTTGGTTTTTCCAGAGTGGAAGTGTCACAATATATTGGATTGAGTTGATTTGCTGGTTTTTTCGGCGGCTTCGGCTCCTTAGACATGAGGTCTTTGAACAAAGCTTGTCTATCTATAAATGCAAACTCTCATTGCTCCGCCACACCAATGTTGTGAATCTTCCACTCCGTACAAGGCAATGGACAACTGTCTTTCAAATGAATATGAAGAAAGTGGACGGGAATTAAGCCAAGACACAAGATGTGGGAATGTGGGTTAAGTGGTGGAGCACCTTGGATTGGGAAATATGTCTCACATATACCTCTTTCTGCCGAAACCAATTGAACAACGGCTCTATTGTAGCAAGTTGCAACAATGTGAACCATATCCGGTAATGTCAACCACTTATCTTCGTATGCAATTCCACCACTTTTTGTTGGTGGGTGTAAACCATTCAAGATATATTGAAAACGGTTCTCCGAACCAAATATCGGCAAATAGTCACTCTTATTAGTTTTCAACTCTTGAATAAGTGCACTACGAACCAATACATGATTTTCCTCATCCATACCCATGTGTCTAGCTATGACCCGGAATCCACAATTACCATCTCTTTTAACATTCACAATATTTTCGATGAAAGGTTTCATGAACTTTGGGAAGTGTGCTATGTATGGTAAATCTGGAATATACGGATCCGGGTGTCTAGTAGAGGTTGAAGCTTGTGAGCGGGATGAATTGCCTAAACGTGCACTTTTCTTCCTCTTTGGAAATGTTGTCTTGGCATGTGAAGATTGACTATCGGGATTTTGAGAATCAACACGCTCCCATGTAGAGAGGAATTAACCCGTGGATGACTCTTTCGGTGTTGACCTCGCCCTTTTAGGTGCTCCCTTGGTTACCACCTTTCTTAGAGGTGGAGACAACATTGTGTCTTCCGGAAATGCAAGTTGATGCATCACCTCTTTGATGTGGAGTTTCACCTTGTAAGGGGCTTTTTTGAGCCGTTCTTGAATATCATTCCACTCCTCCATCACCGAAAAGTCATCATCAACCTCTTCTCCGCATACACTTAACCTTTGCCAACGAGGCTCTATGTCATCCAATTGAATAGGCAATTTTTCTTTTCTCTTCATGGAAATAATACATGCACAAGGCAAGCCGTACGATGTCTTTTGAACACAACCGCAATCTTTCTTGGCAAAACCAAATGTCTTGGAACGGTTTGCTTCGTCAAAGATAAAGCACAATGCGGGTTTAGATACATAACCCTCCAACTCGAAGTACAAAAAGTCTCCTTTGTATCTATGTTCAAAGACGGTACGACTCTTCCCAAAACTTGCTTGGATCTCGGACAATTGGATATAAAGAACGATATTAATCAAAATGATGTTATTGTCACAATTATTATTTGGAAGATTTTATGTTCTTTCCTTTGCCATGGATTGCATTTGTGTTGGTCGACTGGTTTTTGGTGGGCTGCTTGCTATTCAGACTCCTTGCATGATTTAATTGGCTCAGGTTCCCCTTAACGTGTTTCATAGATTTGGTGACTTGATTTGCTTGATTAAAAAGCTCTTTAGTCAAGATTGGATCGTGGATTTGTCTCATACCTTTTAAGAAGGCCAACATCTGCATATTTTTAGGTTAAGTTGGGTGCTTGAAGTTCTAGAGAGATTGGTGATTTTAGATACAGCTCCCCTAATTTATCATTTGCGCGCTTGCTAATTAATGCTTTAGACATCTTTTTTGTCACGTATTAGTCTTTTTTTAGGGAAGTATTTTTTTGTTTGTTGTTGCAGTTTTTTTCTGTTTCTCTTTTTTCCGTTTGAAAAGAGGAAAACATTTTTATAGGTTACCATAACTAGAATGCATCTATTCTCTCATTAATAAAGTATTTACCATGCATCTATTCTCAATACATTGAACTTATACGCTGGCTGCACCCTATAGTTGGGAATTGAGGTGGAATGGACCAAACATGGAAGGAAACGTAGGTGGTAAGATAACACAACTAAGATTATGTGGTAGAATTTAATTTGGATTTTAACTCTTTTTATTGGACTCTACTTTCAACAAGATCAGTTTAGATGTGTACAATTAGAACAGTTCATTTGCTTTCAACAACCTGGGAAAGCTTCTATGTTTTCGGTACCCGTTTAGTCAAAATAGGCTTCAACTTATTTTTTATCTTTTATTTAATTCTTGAGGCAAATATATTTTTTATCCCTATAAATATTCAAACTTTTTATTTTAGTCCTTTTTAAAAAAATTCTTTGATTTTTGAACTGTTTATTTAAATAAGAAGTGGGATAAAAAAAGAAATATAAGATGGAGTTGTAATAACTAAAATTTAACAACTAATGGGACACCGTATAAAAATACACCTAAAACAATTGTTTTTTGTAAAATCTAAATCAATTGTTAATTTGGTTAGAGAAGAGAAGAAAAATTATTTTTAAAGTAGCATCAGTATTTAACATGGTTGTCAGACAACTTTTAGAAAAATGTTATATGAACACACATTTTTTGCAACATACGGTTAATAAAATAGTTAAAGTGATTAATGAAATTTATGTTAAAAAAGTGGTTAACAATATACGCTTTTGTGGTTAACAAAGTTGTAAAATTGGTTAATGACACAACTTAAATTTTGTGTTACAAAAATCCTCCTCTATATTTTTAAAAAAAAGTAATAAAGGAAAAAACATTGTTCACCGTATTTATACGATGAACGGTGTAGGTGTCACTTATGTTGTCAAAATGGTGTATTCAAATAGCATTGCTACAAAATTTAGGTTGTCAAAATATTTTATCCCAATAAGATGGGATGCATAAACAAAACCCGGGAGATGATCCAAGTGTGATTCTACACGGCCTTGATCACGTGCCCATTGTCCATGATGGATTTTATCCGCATATACTTGCTTGTATGAATATTTTTGCCATCCCTACCTTTTCCATTTATTTTCTGTACTATCTTTTTTATGTTTTTTTTATATCACATGACTATATGTGGGACTTTCACCTTCATATTTCAGTTACATATCACCATTTAGATACTTGTATATGTATTTTAAAGAATAAATTATAACTATTTAAAAAGTAATCTATAATTTGATGCTTGTGGAAAATATCTTTAGACTATGAATCCACACGAATTGAACTATATATAAATATAGAAGTTGTACATATGACATAACATAAGTTTACTTTTTTTGATAATTTTTCATTTATCTTTTACATTTTTAATATAATATACTAGTGCATTGGGTTAATTGAGATAAGGTATGTCTTAAGAGGTAGAAAGGGGTTTAGGGGTGCGAGATGTGAGGTCGACTAATTTTGCTTTGTTGGGATAATGGAGATGGATGTTGAAAGTAGATCAGGGGGTTTGTGTATTAAGGTGTTAGTTCATAAATATGGTGTTTCTAGGAGTGGAGTGATGGGTGGCTCTAGTCGGAATTCAATGTGGTGGAGGGACATTCATAAGCTTTTAAATGGAGGGGTATTAACTCCGATGAATTGACAATCTTTTGTAGAAAGTGGTAGGTAACGGTAGAGGCTCTTTATTTTGGCTAGAACCTTGGTTGGAGGGTGGAAGATTGTGTGATCGGTTAACAGATTATACAATGTGGTAGTTAATAAAGTAGTAACTGCCATGGTGTTTGCGGTGCGGTTTGGTTTGATTTTGAGGTTAAAAGTCATCTGAAATGCAAGATAAAAAAGCATGCGGTTTGATTTGGTTTGACTGACTTTTAAAATAAAATCTGAACCAAATCAAACCAATGTGGTCGGAGTTGGATCGATAGGTGCGGTTTTTTTGGGACAATACAATTTTTTGTTTTCAGCATTAAAATCCAGTTAAAAGCTAAAACACAACATATTTTCAACAATATTTTAAATTTCATCCAACATTACAATTTTATTTTCACGCAACAACATAGACCAAATAAAAAACGTGGACAAAAATTAATCATATTGTGTAAGAAATGTAAAAGACTAAGATTTTATCGTCCTCTAAAAGTTCAAGTAACCCGTAAATACATTTTTGAATAAAAAGCAAAGAAGAAACTTAACAAGAGAAAAAAATGTAATTTTATAAAAGTTTTCATTGAGTTCCTATGAATATTGTTCTAGGTGACATAAATTTAATTAGTGTTTTTATTATATTGCGGTTTGGTTTGGTTTGGTTCGGTTGGTAAAATAAAAACCACAAACTTAACCAAACCATGCAGTTGAGTAAAAAATGATAATACATCCAAACCACATGTGATTTTTTGTGGTTTGGGTTGGTTTGGTTTGTGGTTTTTCTATTGGATTGGTTTAATTTTGAACACCCCTAATAAACGGTAGCTAATATGTTTTATAAGGGGCAGGGTGTTGGAGGTGATGGTTGGAAATGGAGAAGAAATCTATTTCGGTGAGAGGAGTTGGTCGATGAGTGTGCTTTGTAATTGGCTAATGTTTCTTAGCAAGAAAGTGTTCTTGATCCATGGAAGTGGAGAAATGGCCACAGTGATGAGTATTTTGTTAAAGGGGCTTACCAAATGTTACATGATGATTCTCACTTTGAGGATTCGCCTACTTATGATATCATTTGGAATAATCATGTACCTTTGAAGGTCTCCACTTTTGCTTGGTGGTTAATGCTTAATCGGCTGCCGGCTAAGAACAATTTGGTTAGACATGGAATGTTGGCTATCGAGACAAAACTGTGTTGGAGGTTGTGGTGTGGTCGAATCTATTCAACATTTATTTTTTTGTTTGTCCTCATTTCAACATGTTATGGATGTTAATTGTACGATGGTTGAGAGTCAGTTGTGGATTCTCAAATTGTATTTTAATTCATGCACAACAATTTGGTAATTTACTACTCCCTCCGTCCCAAATTATAAGCAAAAAAAAACTCATTTTCTTTGTCCCAAATTATAAGCAAAAAGACCAATTTTTATCCTATTTAATTGTGTTATTTCAAAAAATCATCTTTTCCAAAGAGAAATTAAATGCAAATTGCATTCATTTGGCTCTCCCTTTCATTTTCTCTATAACTAATAACCAATGAAAATTGTTTTTACATCTTTCTATGAAACTTATTTCAAGGATAACACAAGAAACTATACTACAAATTACTATGTTTTAGTTTTCTTAATAAGTGTGAAATGATTTTTTTTTGCTTATAATTTGGGACGGAGGGAGTATCTCATAAAAAAATTGTCGTTGTCATCTTAACTTCTATTTGGTTGATTAGTGTTTGGTGTATCTGAAAAGAACGAAATCAGATAGTGTTCAAGCATAAGACTGACAATGGTTAGTGTTCAAGCATAAGAGTGACAATGGTAGTAACCTACTTGATAATGTCAAATTGTTATCTTGGTCGTGGTTGAAGATCAAGAGTAAATCATTCGATTGGGAGTTAAATCAATGGTGGACCAACCCTCTTGCTTGCTTGAGTGTTTCAAATGTATAAATTCAGTGTCGGTTGCAGATGTTGATCTTTAGTTTTGGTGCTCTTGTATTTTCGTAGGTTTTCAATTGATAATGTTGGATGTTTATCTACCGTTTGTAACATTTTTTCAATGCATATCTTGTGCTTACATTTTGTTAATATTATTCACCTTATACCGTTTCAAAAAATATGTATATACATATTTAATTTGGCCTCTACACATTTCTATGTCTGTGCCAAATCCATGAGAAAGTTAATCTACATTCATACCCCTCAAATTTGACTTCTACCCAATAAATTTCGTAGAATTCAAATTCAGGGCTGGCCCATAGGGGCTGCTATTAAAGCAAGAGCTTTAGGACTACAATTATTTAGGTCTCGTATTAGGTGTCATCTTTTTAGCTTTGAATATATTTATGTATGTCACATCTTGTAAACATGTTCACCCCTATCTCAAATGATATTTAAATGAAGAGTCATAGTTCAATGTTGCAAGTTAATTTCTAGTAATCTAATTTGAAGTTCATTATTTTAGTCAAGTATTGTGTAATCAAAGTTTCTAATAGTAAAAAAAAATTATATTTGTATAAGTTTGTCATTTTTCTATTTTAAGATCTAACAATTGTTAAATCATGTCTATAATAAATATTATTTTCAACAACATAAGAAAAAACTTAGGTACAATTCCTTAAGTGCTTTTCGTATGGTTCTTAACTAAATTTACCATGATTTTCTTAAATCCATATATTTTATCAAAGTTTGTTATATCCCAAAAAAGTGTATTTTTACCTAAGAACCATACGAAAAACACATAAGGAATTGTACCTAAGTTTTGTCCTTCAACATATATTATTGATTAAAGTTTCTTTTTGAAAAAAAAGTCTTGCACTAATGAAGATGAGTCTAGTAAAAGAGGATACACTCTCACAATGTGACGAACCAAAGTTCAATTTTCAACGCAAAATACACATATTTAATGTCCGATATGCATAAAATAGAATTACTTACAATCGAGGAAACTTGTGGAATTTTTTTCTTAATTTTTGTGTTATTTTCTCTAAACATACTTACAAGGCATCTATTTAAAATTCGCTTTAGTCCTATAAATACATTGAGCCGCCCTGTTCAAATTATCCCATGACATTTTTTTGAAATAAAACTCTCCCACCCCTACCTCCACGAGATTGGTACAAACTCTAAATTTGACTTTGTTAAAACACAAATGTGTTCGGGAAAATTGAAATTTTGAGTTTGCTAGAACTCATTTCCATACCGGCAAAATCACATTCAACATTGCTAAAATTTACTGCTATTCAGAACTCAAATTTAACTTTGCTGGAACCTATTTCTATTCTATCAGAATAAATTCTGAGTTTGTTGAAAGTCGTAAAAAATTATTTAAAAAAATCATTTTTCATGTATTAAGATAAAGGGTGATTTCCTTGAAGAAAAAAGAGGGTAATTAACCACTTTGATGAGATGATAATGGATCTCTTTTAGTTTAATCAAATATCCTACATTCGAATTCAATCCTAAAAATGCAGCAATGTTAAATCTCTTAAGTGAGAGATTTGTCATTCATTGCAGTTCTACCCAACTCGAGATATTAGTCTCTATAAATTAAAAGATTCATAACAACAAAAATTATGTAGGTATAATTTGGGGAGTATGAGATAATTATTAGGACTTTAGTCGTCTGGCTATGCCATGATGAGTTTTGTTGCACCAAATTGTCCATATGCACTAAAGATGATTGAGAAAATAAGATTGTTTTAAAGTGGATTAATATTTATAAGAAGATACAATTTTTTTGCGAGAAAATAATAAATTACATGGGATAAGGTTTGGTCCAAAAGCTTTTGGCTACAAAATGAATCCTGATGAAATCTTCAATAGAATGCTGCAAGATAGAACTCTATCATGTCAACAACATCTTAGAATGTCCAATTCATTTAATTGCTCCCAATTATTTCAGTAATTGTTTCCTTTAGTTTCTGTATAAGTTCTTCCCTGTTATTCCATTGAGCATGTTTAGAGACACAAGTACTATATTCAGGGAAAACTTGTTGAAACACAAATAATCCATTGTGATAAAATTATAGTGAAGTTATTCATAACAAATGGTGCATACCTTTCTGGCTTGAAAATTACGTTCTTGTATGCTGTGAGATATTGGAACGAACTCTAGGGTAGCTGCTGGTTCGACAGGGAATAAGCATGAGGTCGAAGTTTGTTCGCATGCTGCTGTCGAAGTAGTGCGTGTTGTAGTCGAAGTTGTTCTAACATGCATTAGTGGATATTGCTAGGTTTGTTAGCATATCGAATTGGGCCTGTTTGTTATGTCCAATTGTTTAAGTTAGCTTGTACCCTAAGTTAGCTTGTAATGGGTAATTGTGAAAAAACCCATTAGTTAGTATGTTAAGTTTATTATAAATAGCATACTAGTCTCTCATCTTAGAAGTGACGGAAAACCCTACGACGGCAAATCCTAATTTAGGATGAGAGGGTTATTTGTTATTCTTGTAACACTTGTAATCTTGATTCAAAGAGAAAGTAAAGAATAGCAGTTATAACCAATCCTTGTTGTTCTTCTTGTTTTCCATTCCTTTTCCGTTATACTTTGTTCTTGACATCGTTTTTTCACTACAAATTGGTGCGGTGAGCGTGGAGAAGATGCCTTCAACAAAGTATGAGATTGAAAAGTTCACCGGAGTGAACGATTTTGGTATGTGGCGCTTGAAGATGAAAGCCCTACTGGTTCAGCAGGGTTGTTTAGAAGCTTTGAAGGGAGTCGCAGCCATGGATGCTGCGTTAACGGAGAAGGAGAAGACGGCCATGATAGAGAAAGCCCACAACGCAATCTTGCTGAGCCTTGGTGATAAGGTTCTACGACAGGTATCAAATGAGACGACGGCAGCAGGGTTATGGGTGAAACTTGAAAGTTTGTACATGACCAAATCGCTGGTAAATCGACTCTACCTGAAGCAGGCTTTGTATTCATTCAAGATGAGTGAAGACAAAGTGTTGGCTGAGCAGTTGGATATGTTCAACAAGCTGATTCTTGATCTGGAGAATATTGATGTAAAGATCGATGATGAAGATCAAGCGCTGTTGCTGTTGTGCGCTTTGCCCAGAACACATGCTCACTTCAAAGAAACTCTCTTGTATGGAAGGGAGTCCCTGACCTTTGAAGAAGTTCAATCAGCCTTGTATTCGAAGGACTTGAACGAACGAAAGGAGCATAAACCTTCGACGGTTGGTGAAGGTTTGGCCGTCAAGGGAAAATTCTTGCGAAAGGATGGTAAGTTCGACAAGAAGAAAGGTAAAAGTCAGCAGAAGTCTTACAGTGGCGAGGCATCTGGTATTCGATGCTATCATTGTAAGAAGGAGGGTCACACAAGAAAGGTGTGCCCTGAACGCCTGAAGGATCATGGAGGTAAGGATAATGGCAACGTAGCCATTGCACAAGATGATTTCGACTCATCTGATGTTCTTGTGGTTTCAAGCAGCGACTCAACGAAGGAGTGGATTATGGATTCAGGTTGCACTTGGCATATGACTCCAAACAAAGACGTGTTCGAGGAACTATGTGAGCAAGATGGTGGATCTGTATTGCTGGGAAACAACAAAGCCTGCAAGATTGCTGGTGTTGGATCTGTGAGATTCAAGCTCCATGATGAGTCAATAAGGTTATTGACTGAAGTAAGGTATGTACCTGACTTGAAGAGGAATTTGATTTCTCTTGGTGAATTCGACAAGAAAGGATATGTTTTCCAAGGAGAGAAAAGTATCCTTAAAGTCATGAAGGGATCGAAGGAAGTCTTGAGAGGCGTGAAGAAACAAGGCTTGTATGCCCTTGAGGCTGAAGTTGTAAGTGGTTCGACAAATGTTGCATCCACGAAACCTTTGTCGAAGACAGAAATCTGGCACATGAGATTGGGCCATGTCAGTGAAAGGGGTCTGGTCGAACTAGGGAAACAAAATCTGCTTGGTGGAGACAAAGTCGAAAAGCTGAAGTTTTGTGAACCCTGTGTACTTGGAAAATCTTGTAGAGTGAAGTTCAACAAAGGTAAACAAAGAACACATGGATCCCTTGACTACATCCATGCTGATCTTTAGGGGCCTGCAAGGTGTCCATCACATTCAGGAGCGAGGTACTTTCTATCCATAGTTGATGATTATTCCAGAAAGTTATGGGTATTCATCCAGAAGACTAAGGATGAAACTTTTGAGAATTTCAAAAGTTGGAAGACTCTGGTCGAAAATCAAACTGGCAGGAAGGTTAAGAGGTTGAGAACCGACAATGGCCTTGAATTTTGCAATGAGGCGTTCGACAACTTTTGTGCTGCCTCTGGTATTGCAAGGCACAGAACTACTGCAGGTACTCCACAACAAAACGGTTTGGCTGAAAGGTTTAATCGAACTATTTTGGAAAGAGTTAGATGCATGTTGACCAGTGCTGGGTGAAAGAAGGTGTTTTGGGCTGAGGCTGTTTCGACAGCAGCATATCTGATAAATAGATGTCCTTCGACTGCGTTAGATATGAAGACACCTGAAGAAGTTTGGTCGGGACATCCACCAGATCTCGACAAACTGAGAGTATTTGGCTGCGTAGCCTATGCTCACATTAGGCAAGACAAGGTCGAACCTAGAGCTCTAAAATGCATGTTCATGGGATACCCTGAAGGAGTCAAAGCTTATAGGCTATGGTGCCTAGAGCCAGGTCACAGGAGGTGTATCACCAGTCGAGATGTAGTTTTCAATGAAGCTGAAATGGCTTTCAAGAAAACTGATGATGTTGATCGAAGTGCAGAAATTTCTGTCCAAGAGCTGGAACAGGGAGAGATTCCTGTTGAGGTGGAGCATGTTGATGCTGAATTGCGTATCCCAGATGAAGTCGAAGAAGAAGTAGATACTGAGGAAGTTGAGGAAACTGTTGATGACTACTTGTTGGCAAGAGATAGGCAAAGAAGAGTCATCAAGCCACCTCAGAGACTTGGATATGCAGATCTTATAGCTTATGCCTTAATCTCTGCAAGTGAGGTTCTAGATGAAGAACCTAGAGACTATAAGGAAGTTCTGAGGAGTCGAAATAAGACTGAATGGCTGAAGGCCATGGATGATGAGATGAAATCTCTTCATGATAATAACACTTGGGAACTGATCGAGAAACCTGTTGGAGCAAGGTTAGTCAGCTGTAAATGGATTTTCAAAGTTAAGGAAGGAATCGAAGGAGTGGCGTCGAAAAGATACAAGGCAAGGTTGGTCGCTAGGGGTTTCACTCAGAAAGAAGGTGTCGATTTCAATGATGTGTTTTCTCCTGTTGTGAAGCACAGATCCATTCGAATGTTGCTTGCCATGGTGGCACAATTCGACCTTGAACTGGAACAAATGGATGTAAAGACTGCGTTCTTGTATGGTGATCTAGATGAAACAATCCTGATGAGGCAACCTGAAGGATATGTTGACTCTGATTATGCAGGTTGTATGGATTCCAGAAAATCTATTTCTGGATATGTTTTCACTATGTTTGGCACGACAATTAGTTGGAAAGCAACACTTCAGAAGGTTGTAGCATTGTCAACTACTGAAGCAGAGTATATTGCCCTCACTGAAGCTGTGAAAGAAGCATTGTGGCTTGAAGGTTTTGCTAAGGAGCTGAAACTTCAAGGTCGAATTATCACTGTTAAATGTGATAGTCAAAGTGCAATACATCTGTCGAAGAATTCAGCCTATCATGAGCGAACGAAGCACATTGATGTGAGGCTGCATTTCGTCAGAGGAGTAATCGAGCGTGGAGAAGTCCAAGTGCTGAAGGTTTCGACAGATCACAATGCTGCTGATATGATCACCAAGACATTGCCAAGTTGCAAGTTTTTCCACTGTATGCAGTTGATAAAGCTGCATGAAGAAAGCTAGCTGGTCCTTTGATATTAGAGTTTGTTCCAAGGTGGAGATTTGTGAGATATTGGAACGAACTCTAGGGTAGCTGCTGGTTCGACAGGGAATAAGCATGAGGTCGAAGTTTGTTCGCATGCTGCTGTCGAAGTAGTGCGTGTTGTAGTCGAAGTTGTTCTAACATGCATTAGTGGATATTGCTAGGTTTGTTAGCATATCGAATTGGGCCTGTTTGTTATGTCCAATTGTTTAAGTTAGCTTGTACCCTAAGTTAGCTTGTAATGGGTAATTGTGAAAAAGCCCATTAGTTAGTATGTTAAGTTTATTATAAATAGCATACTAGTCTCTCATCTTAGAAGTGACGGAAAACCCTACGACGGCAAATCCTAATTTAGGGTGAGAGGGTTATTTGTTATTCTTGTAACACTTGTAATCTTGATTCAAAGAGAAAGTAAAGAATAGCAGTTATAACCAATCCTTGTTGTTCTTCTTGTTTTCCATTCCTTTTCCGTTATACTTTGTTCTTGACATCGTTTTTTCACAACATATGCAAACCACTGCAAGGAGAAATACAGAAGATGAATGCTAGGTTTTCTTATAGATGAATCCTAAGATGAATAATACCTCCTGTATTTTGTTTTTGCTACTATATATGTATTTTGTCATAAAATCAAATGGCTTTCTTAGAGACGGTATTTAGGATTACAAGGCTGCTATGTTTCCAAAATTGTATCATCATCATCATATAATTATAAAAAGAAAACAGTAGAAATTACTAGGAAAAACCTAAGTGTACATTGAATACATATAAGACTTGAGATGAGTTTATAATAGTGACACTTCTCACCTTAAAAGTCCATTTCTAAGGATAAGGATGAGCTAGGTCTAAATATAAAAATGTATTACGGTATCAAAGTTTATCCATTAGGCCATCCACTATCTATATCAATGCACCATGCACAATAGTGTTGGGCATGAGAGGATGTATCTAGCTAGAAAAACCAAATCCTACATTGAATAGGGTTAAGGATTTATATCAATGCATCAAGTCAAATAATGTTGGGCATATTTGAATAGAGTCAAGGCCAGACCATGCAATACTTATATGAACATATTAGTTCAATAGATGTTGGATATGAGGGGATGTATCGAGAAAAACTTAAATCCCACGTTGAATAGAGTTAAGGCCTGACCATCCACTGTTTATATCTACGCATTAAGCCTAGTAGTGTTGACTGCTAGGTATGTGGGGATGTGTTAGGAAAAACCTAATTCTTACAATGAATAGGGTTAAAATCTAAAATGAGTTTATAAAGAGCGGCATCTCTTACCTTAAAATTCATTTTGTATGGATGAGCTAGACCCAAATATAAAATCATAACCGAAACTAAGGGAAAAATTATCATACAAGACACTAGTTCTTATCTAATTGTTAATATGAAGAATACAATGGTGTACCATATGCCACCAGTTAAGTGCATTAATTTAACTTACCCCAGTGTAGCCAATTCCTGTTAATTCAAGAACCCCAGGAATCAAGGGAAGCCTATCAATTGCCTGTTACAAGTGAAAGTAATTGCTTAGGACATTTATAATCAAACACATATTATCGTACAAGTAGTTATCATCTGTATCTATTAAATTGTTAATCAAATCATGCAAATATAATTAGAATTTAAATAACTTACTGAGATCAAACCAGTTGAGCTCCATAGTGTAATCACACTTGCTACAACCAATGAACCCACTACATATTTATCATCAACTTTGTCCCACTATGATGCCAACAAAATAAATAACATAATTCTAGGTCATTAATAAAAATTAAGAAAGGAAAAAAAAACTCCATTACAATTTCTAACAACCTAGGAGTCATACAGCTTCTTGAATATTCTTAACAAACTCAGGTAGCTCAGTTGAGTCAACTTCTGTTGGTGCATCTCCTGTTGCCATTACCATAACATCACGAGCAATCTTTCGATCTGAAAAACATAAAACATAAACATTAACTTTCTTCCTATGTAATATCGAGCACTAGAAGAAGTAAGCAATGTAGATGGAAATAATTTGGAATTGCTATAGTCACAAATTGACAATACCAAGATGGAATCATCAAATGAAGATTAGACGGTTCATCTTTTAAGCTCGGTAAGTTGAATTTAAAATTTAAAAACTACTTGAAATATAAACCGTCTGATCTTCATCAATAGTTATGATTGACTGGCCACGTGAATGCTTGATATTTTGACTGCACTTACAATGAGAAGTGGTCTTCGGTGCATGATTCTGAGACAACAAAGGGAGTGATGGAAGTGTGGAAAGGCTCACACATTGTGGAGAAGAAGCTGATGATTGAAAAGGAGCCTTTGCAATCAAAGAGGTTAGGTGAAGAGGATATAGTGAGAGAAGAAGAGGAGATTAAGGCCATTGTTATTAATTAATGAACACTTTTCAAACTAAATTATATTTTTTTCCCTGTGAAAATATAGCTTAAGTTATTGATATGTTTCTAATGTATTAGTCTCAATTGTGTTTGATAATTTGCAAATGAATGTGGAAATCCTGTTCCCACAAATTGAAGTGAAGCATAACCACTCTTTTTTCTTTTTGCATCTGGATAATGTTATGATATTATTAATTTTTTGATCAATTGATAATGGGATGATATGGATAAAGGATAGGGCTTTTATGGTCTTTCATGAGATAGGAGGATCCTGTTAGGATTTTTGAAATCAAAACTAATAGAAGATGCTAACATTTGTTGCATCTTATGAAATGCCAAACAAGGCCAAAAAAATGTTTTAACCTTTACTGCAGTTTTGATCTCACAATTTTACCATTTTGTGGAATCGGTAACTCTGTTTGAGTAAGGTGGAAAGATAGCCAAAAACAAACACTTGTCAAACTTTATCAATAGTGATTGATCTATATTTATAATAATGGAAAATTCTTGTTTACCCGTCAATTAAAGGTGGGTAATACTACCCATGTTGAGTTGGTCCAATCAAAACAATGTGTTTATATAACATTAAAAATAATAGAAAACAAACAAATAACTTTGATTGGTGCCAACTCAGCATGGGTTGTGTTTCCCACCTTTTATTGATGGGTACCCAAGTTGTCACCATTTATAATTGGGCAATAATCAAAACGTTTTGATGGGAGAACCATATTGTCATTTTAGGTAGGTTATATAAAAACTTATAGAGGACCCCCCCACTCCTCCCTACTATTTTTTGGCCACATCCCCACTAAACTTTCATGAGTCCCATTGTACAAATATATGTTTTTTCTTCTCTCTTGGTTTATCTGAATTGAACCCAACTTCATATGCAGCGAATCTGTTCATGATCTTGATCGTGTACAAAGCAGACACACATTCTTGCTTGCAAAAAAGCAAAATTATTATAACCCTCCACAAACTTTAGATGATCTCATCAGTCTCAGGTTCATAAATATTTAGTACTAGTGGTCCTTGTACACCACCATCCTACATATATATTAGGAAAATATTTCTTGAACACTTAATATCTATTGATCTACACCTTAAGAGAGAAAGGAATAAAGAGTGTGATGTTATATACAGAAGAAAAAAAATATGTTAATTAATGATGTGATCCTAAGAGAAATATAGAGAAAAAAATAGGTGTAAAATGAGTTTATAAAAATTAAAGATGCTCATATGTATATGTATATATATATATATATATATACACACACACACATTATTCTAAGCTATATGACCCATTCTTCACTAGAACCGACTGTGTTTGTGTTATTTTGTTTTTTATTACCTAATTAAACAAGAGTTCCTTTAAAAAAACAAGAGTTGAAATAATTATATGTTTTTTGTAAAAAAAAAAAAAGTAATTTATATATTTTTGGAGCAAGATCCGTAAAAGTATTTGTTTAATTTGATTTGCTTATTTTGAAACGAATTTAGTTTCGCTTTTATTTTTCTTTGTAAGAAAATTCAATTAGGTAAAAGAATACGATGAATACTCTAGCTCATTTATCTGCTCTAACAATACAATCTCCCATATTATTTTTTGATCAATTCTCCCATATTATTATTATACTACTAAGTTGAACTAAACTCAACCTTTAATTTTTAATATGAAGACTACGTCCATTTATAAACTTATGAATCTTGAATACACCATGATACCTTATTAAAATTTGGATTAGAAGGTCTTACTCAATCCTTATAAATCCAACTTAGATGGGCATTGCTCCACTTAAATAAACTTACGTTCATATCTCATCACATCTAATATGGGGCTCTTAACATAATTGTTAACTTTAATTTATAGCAACCACCTTCTAGATATAGTACTACAAATTCTACCCAACAAATTAATGGTTTGTTTGACAAGCACGGTAAACTCATTTATACTTAATAGTTTATAGCTAATAAACTCATACGACTAAAAAAAACTTGTTTGGGGACATTCATTTTCTCCCAAACTCATATCATATTTTTACTAGTTTATATCATTTTTTTTTATAAGTTAGTTCAAGTCGGTTATAAACTATAATTTTTTTCCTCTCAATCTTACAATTGTTATTTTAATTGAAAAACCTAAATATTAATTAAACGTATTCTTTCTGTCATTTTATATTTAACTTATCCGCAATAAAAACCAAATACATTAATTCCACATTATATATTATCCATGCACAAGAAAACATAATGAAGGAAAAGACAAGATTAGGCAGAAAGTTAGGGCTAGTTTTACTTGACTTAGAAGAGGGAGGAATGGGGTCTAATGAAAATCAAAATTTGAATAGAGAAAGTGTACTACATATGTGTGAGGTTTGATGATATTGCTAAGCTAGGAATGGAACACAAAGTTGCGACCATAGGTTTCTGAAAACCATATGTAAAATCTGATGAGTAGTATAGTCTAAGTCTAAGAGACTATCTCTGTCAATGATCTGCATACCTCACGATTCGCATCTCTGACCGACCTTCCCACTCTTTCCTTCCCCCACATTCACCTATATTTTCACAGCACCTCCTAACCCACCAAATATATTGTTAAAAACACATCACACACAGAGACAAAATATAAAAGCAAAAGACATGTTAATAGAGGCCCTACACCCATTAGGATTGGTTTCTTGATCATACAAGTTCAATATTTCTAGCATGGACAGCACTTAATATATATTTGGACTAGTTTTTTTTTTTTTTAACTTTTTCAGTATTAGTAAACTCATTCAAAGTCATAGAGAATTAGTAATCTCAACAAGAATTTATAATGAAATTAGTATGTATAACTTACTGACGTATATGTTTGGTTTCATTTTTGGAGATGTAAAAATTGATTCAAAAGATTTAAAGTTGATTCTAAATTGTTTGGATGTTTTTGAGTAGAAATGATTTTGCATTCAAAAATTGATTATAATTTGAAGTTAAAATTTATAGTTTTTTACTTTAAACGTGGTTTTACAAAATTTATTGTTCAACTCAGTTTTAAATTGTATTAAAATATAAATAAATCAATTTACATTCAACTAATTTAATTATTTTATCAAAATCAATTAACTACGATCAATTTTATCCACAAAACCAAACACACATTAAGTGCATGTTTTGAATTTTTTTCCTCTTAAAAAAACATGTTTAGAATGATAGTGGAATTATCAAACTCACTGTACCAGCTTGATTTTATCAAAGTTTACTGTTAATCCAAACATATCATACTGCAAGTCACAATTGATGTAATTTGAGTAATCATAATTCAAACATATTCAACTTTTATAGGTAAGGTACCATTAGTCATGCATAAATTTTGTAAATGTATGAATTTAATTGAATATTATAAATTGCATTTATCTTACAAAAAAATTCAATACATTTATTACATTAATTAATTTCGTATTCTAAATCAAATTAATCAATGGATTTAATGCAAAATAGTGTGGGGGCCTATATATATATATTCTGTACATTTTTTAACCATTGAACTTTTCACCGTGACGATGCTATAAAAATCAACAGTCAAAAGTAAAGTCAGATTGAAAGGGCAGAAAAGATCTCTTTGGAATTTGAGGCACCCTGCCAGAGGCCAGAAGAACTAGACCTAGATGCTAACGGGGTACTGTTTGCCTAGGTTTACATCCTAACTCAGCTTTGGAACTTATTAAGATTTTTGGTAACTCTGTCAAAAAAAACATACCAAGTAGAGATTGTGCAGAATGCAGAATATCTTATCATCGTTACTCGTAGTATATATTTTTTGAGGTGTGTTATTTGAACAACCATTTATGTGACAATTTTTTGAACAACCATAAATTTACAAAGAAAATATGTATTGACACAGAAATTAAAACAATTGAGAAAAAAAGTAAAAATATAATATGAATATAAAAAAGAAAATTATCACAAAAATTGTCACAAAATATTCGTACAACTATCCTTTCTTATATTTTTCATGTAACAAAAATAATAAGGGCACGCACTACCAAACCCACTGAAAACATGATAGTACAAGTCTAAATTACTCCCTCCATAACAAAATATAAGCAAAATTCAACCATTTCAGTTGTAACTAATTATAAGCAAAATTGACTTTTTTTGTCATATTTAAAGATAATATACCTGAAATACCCTTACTTTAATTTTTTAAATGCACACACGTTTAACAACAACACCTTCAAAATATACTACTGTACACCACAATTAATGAGGGCAAAATAGGTTATTTAACTTAAATTAAATAACACAAACCACATTCCTTAAAAAATGTGAATCGGTCAAATTTGCTTATAAAAAGTTATGGAGGGAGTATTTGACTGACAAGTCAAAGACAAAATTTTGATTGTGACCAACCATAGATTTAAGCCAAATTCACACTATGAAAGTTGAAAGAGAGGAAAGAAAGTACCGACTCATTTAAGATGGGTTTAGTTTAGTATATTTAGTTGGAACACAATAGCATTCTTTTCAATATGAACTAGTAAAAGACCCGTGTATTCGCACGACTCACGTAACATTGTGACAATTATTTTTGAAAACAACATATAAGAGAACAATTTGAACGGTCCCAAAATAATACAAATACATAGATTAAAGATAATTGAGACACAAAATACTTGTAATCAACAAACTATACATAGTCAAATGCAAATAATTAAAACAATGGTTAAGATACTTAGTTAAAAAAAACTAAAAAGAAAGTGGGGATTATTGAACAACTTGGACAAAAGTGCACACATCAAATTGACATAAACATCATAGAGACAACCTTAACTATTGTAATTGAATTTGAATCCGCACGGGTTTGCTCATTTGTCATAGACATAACCTTAACTATCATAATCAGATCGAAAATCCCGTGAGTGTTTAAAAAAAAAATACTAATATTCATATAATCTTTATATAAAATTTTGTTTATTTATATGTGAATATCCGTTAAAGTATTTGCATCGTCTCGTTGTAGATTTTACATGTTTATATATACATATATTGTTATTTTATTAAAGAATGACAACTACATTACTTCATACATATTACTTATTGCAAGAGGTGAATTTGAAACATGTAGAAAATTAAACAACTACATACATATTACTTCCTCAACCTTAGATAAAAATCTAAATAGAAAACTACATAATGTATACAAACTATCATAGTGTAGTCAACAATGGACAATCTGTTATGATAAATTACCCTTTGAATGATAATTCATAAACTATGAATGTCAATGAAACTACATTGCTAATTATCATTGGTTAAGAGTCTAAACATTTGCTATAGCAGGACTGCAAGGGCTTTAATTATCATCGCTAAAGAGTTTGAAACCATTGAAAGTAACACGTGGTATTAGGAATGAAATCTTATGAGAATGAGAAAACCTTTTTTAACATCCTCTTTGACATACAGACCCTTTTACAAATGAAAATTTCATCAGAGCTCCTTTCCCTCCCTCATGCACTCTTTAACTCTTCCTCCCGTGACAACAAATAATTTTTGCATAACTCGTTCATTTTTGAACTACTACCATAAACAACAATAAATAGAGACAAAGAATTATTCAAAATACATGTCTCTACCATTCTAAAGTTTGGCATGTGCTAACACCTAGAAGCAAATCACTAATTAAACAACTTGTCAATCTCAGTCTCTCTACTTGCTCTTTCCTTTCTCTTATAGTCCATCTCTTGTAAAAAAAGAATTAAAAAATTAAGCAAGAAAAAAATGATGAACTTATTATATGAAGGCATTTTTTATGTGATCTTTATATGTGAACTTATCTTCTAATTTTATGATACAGTCTTCTCCCTTTCAACATCCCTTCCCATGACCATTTGTTGACATCCTATTCATCATCCATGAAGTGAACTTCACATATATAAATGATGAACTATTACTAACTTAACGAAAATAGCCAGAAAAAAAAAATCAAGTCCATAAACTGAAAAAGCTGAAAATCAATCTCATCACAAAGAACACAGTTCCACAAAGGTTATGAAAAATGTCAAATAATCAATAGTATACCAAACACATTAAAGAGAACACACTTCCATCATGAACATTAATAAATTCAATATGATTCTTAAGATTAACTAAAAAAATCTCAAATACAACAAATCACGAAATGTAATTTGCAATTGATCATCAACCTGTAAGAATTTGCAATCGATGATAACCTGTAAGAAATTAAAACAATTGAGAAAGAAAGTAAAAATATAATATAAATATGAAAAAGAAAATTATCACAAAAGTTGTCACAAAATATTCGTACAACTATCCTTTCTTATATTTTTCTTGTAACAAAAATAATAAGGGCACGCACTACCAAACCCACTGAAAACATGATAGTACAAGTCTAAATTATTTGACAGACAAGTCAAAGACAAAATTTTGATTGTGACCAACCATAGATTTAAGCCAAATTCACACTAAGAAAGTTGAAAGAGAGGAAAGAAAGTACCGACTCATTTAAGATGGGTTTAGTTTAGTATATTTAGTTGGAACACAATAGCATTCTTTTCAATATGAAAGTGCCGAATTTGTTAGAGGTTGTAGTTAGGGACAATTATTATTTTGATCTTAGTTCATTTATAGAGAAGATAGTAATGAGAATTTTGTTATATGAAATTGATATAATTTGTAACGAGTTTTGAATATCCGTACTATTTTCAATAATTTTTGCTTATCGAAAAATATATTGTAGCTTGATATTTGACTTTTTTTTTAAAATTCTAACGACATAAAGACTCTTTTTGAAAAATAAAGTCTTACGTTTTTCTTCACTCTAACTGAGACAATGACTTTATCGATGAAGGTTCGATAAAAATAAGAAAAAAAGTATATATGTTTTTAAAATATAAAAGTGTATGTATATGTTTGCCTCAACTTAAATCATATTTATTTTTCCTTCTTTTAGTGGAATCGACATTGTTAGATGATCATCATTCATCGTAACCATAAAGATAAAGAGAGGGTGATATTTTGAAGGGTGTACATGTATCATCGTCACAAAAGTTTCATTGATCAATTGAGGACCAATCTATTAGTGTGATTCGATAATGGATCTTCTCCATTAAAATCCTTTGAGATGTAACAAGTGAGAGGATTCTAATCGAGAGAATTCATTCTGTAATTCAACATTAAAAAGATTATTAAAAAAAATCAAAAAAAGTTGAAGCAATCTAGAATAATTGATCAAGAAATCCACTTTTGATTTATTTTTTCTAATAACTGTCCCCGTGAGCTTAGCTTACTTGGTAAGGGATAATACATAATATATGCAGGGGTCGAGATTCAAACCCCGCACACCCCACTTATTCACCTTTAAAATTTGGGTTTTGCCCTCTTTTGTACCAAAAAAAATAAAAAAAATTACTTCTCGATTATGCGCTTCAGCGCTCAGCGCTTGTACTAATCACTATGAATACACAAGTACACCAAAAAATCACTAAAAAAATATGTTTTCCTAATTTGCTCCATGGTTTTTTTTTTTGGCTTAATTGCAGTTTTGGTCCCTCTATTTTCATGTTTTTGTGGAATTGGTCCCTCTATTTTAAAATTCGACAGTTTTGGTCCATCCATCGTATTTATTAACTAAAAAAAGGCGATGTGATAGATTTTAAATGTCGTGGTATATGATCCGAGGATGAGAAAATATCAACATCGATGAAATCGTAAGAAAAATCCTTTGAAAACTCTATTTAAAACATGTTATATCACCATATTTTAGACAAAATTTAAGATAAATGGACCAAAACTGCCGAATTTTAAAATAGGGGGACTAATTTTGCAAAATGATGAAAATAAGGGGACCAAAACTGCAATTAAACCTTTTTTTTAAGGATGTTTTGCTCCATGGTGTTTTTAGTTTTTTTTTTCTCAATGGCAACTTTTTCTATTCAATAAAGATAATGAAAGTATAAATAGTACTACACTCACAATTTGGGACTTAGCCCCTGTTTGGAACAGGGTCCAAATGGGCACAAACGCACGAATACATAGAAGCTTGCAATTGTAACTTCACAAAAACCACATCAAGAGTGCATTGGGAAGTGAAAAACATGATGCAAACTCCAGTCCAAACACTCTCTTAATACGAGTAGTATTACACTCGCATTCAAAAAATTAGACAAACATACAAATCTCCTATCTTTTGTTTTTTTAAACGGCTAAATTTTATTAAAATCGCAACTTCAAGCACAAGACAGACAAAGTGCACAAAGAAAAAATTGCTTATCTAATCACATCCAATCCATCGGGTTGGTGAGCCATTCATAGAAAAGAGATAGAGCCCCTCGGTATTTTCTCAAATGTCATTGTTAAAAGACTCTATTTAATTGTTTCAACAACCTTAGAAACCGTCGATGATTTTTGAGAAAAAATGAGTTCATTGCGTGCCTTTCATAATGACCACAAGGTTGTATGCTAAATCAACAACCTTTGGAGATCTTCTTATGACGAAGAAAGAAACAACAACATTCAAAGAAAGTGAATAGATCCTACAGAAGTTCCATCAACACACCTAGCCACACCAAAATTCGATACTAAAATTTACTTGCAAACCTACACCAAGGAGCAATGACAACCCAACACACTCCCATTGACTACTACTCCCGGAGTAACTAAGTTTTCTCTACTTGACAATCAGTGACAAAGCACCACTCTCAAGAAAAAACTACCACCTTTGAGATGCATCACTCTCTCGTTAACATTTCTCTTAATTAATCGTAGGTAAATAACTTAATTATATGGGATCCAAACACATATAGTCTGTGATGGCAAGACTTTATTCAAACTTGAAAGTAAAAAAATTACTGCGCAGATAAAATTTATAAACTCTAATGTTTTTATGAGACGCAAAATTGTATGTTAGAAGAACAAAACATCGAAGTTCAATATACTTGTATAAATGCACTTGTTGTGCTGAATAAGGAGTAGTACAAAATACTGCAAAGAATAATCACTTCTACAAATATAATTTAACTAAATCGGTAAGAATGGTAAGTCCATTTGCACTATTTATAACTTGGGTTCAAATTTGAAATGTCTGTTTCATATATACGGTTAACATAAAATATTGCATAGTAATCTTCTTTGAGATTAATGATTCTTTTTGATATGGTAACTCGATCCCCTAGCTATCACCCAATTTTTTTTAATTATGTAAAAACATTTTTAACAAATAAAAAAACTTCCATCTTAAAATTAAGTAGTCTTCTCTAATGTTACTTGAGCATGTATGTCAATAGTACATTAGGAATGTAAATGAGCTGAGATATATTGATGAACTGTTTGAATTCTCGGTTCGTTAAATACTACTCCGTCCCAAAATATAAGCAAAAATAAGTCAACATAAGTTGATGTATTTGGTACAAATTTTGAACCAAATACATTAACTTTTGTTGACCAATTTTTGCTTATATTTTGGGACGGAGGGAGTATTTTATCAAGTTGGTTTTGTTTAATTAAATAAATAAATTCATATTTAATATTAGACACGGATAATTAAATGATATGAGCTCAAGTTCATAAAACTCAAATGAACATAAATAGTTTGGTTATAAGCTCAATAAAAAAAACAAACAAAAAAACAATTAGTCCACAAGCACTATAAAGACTTTGTTATTTATATATATTAGGCTAAATTACATAAAAGGTCTTTTAAGTTATTTAATTGTAACAAATTGGTCCTTTAAGTTTCTTTTGTACCACTTAGGTCCTTTATGTTAATTAGTTGTAACAAATTGGTCATTTAAGTTTTTTCCGTACCAATTAAGTCCTTTAAGTTATTTAACCGTAACAATTTGGTGTATTTTAGATCTTAAAAATGTAAGCTATTCGGGGCCTAAAAGTTACAATTATATAACTTAAAGGACCTAAGCGTTACAAAAAATACTTAAAGGGCCAACTTGTTACAATTAAATAACTTAAAGGACGTAAGTGGTACGAAAAAAACTTAAAGGACCAATTTGTTACAATTAAATAACTTAAAGGACTCATGATGTAATTTAGCCTATATATTATTTACGGTCTTATAGTGTTAAAATTAGTTTTGAATTTTTTTCATTATAATCTAGATGAAGAAATAATTGTACAATATTGAGAAAAAAAATGAAGATATAAATGAGCTTAACAAATCAAACTCAGCTTTATTAATTTTTAACAAGTTCAATTCATTCATTCTTTTCACAAGGCAAACTCAAGTTTTAAGTAATCCACTCATTTTATTTCAAAAAAAAAGTATTCCACTCATTTAAACTCTAATTTAAATCAAATAGTTAGAGAAAGAGGAGAATTCAAATACTTCTGTTTTATCTTGAATATAATTTAATAAATTAATTAGTTTTCGATTTGACACTTGAAAGATTTTGACTTAAAATGAAAGTGTAATGTGAACTTAGTAAAAAGTTAACTACTATTTTATAAATCCAAAAAGAGAAAAAGGATTTGGATTTGATGCATTATTTATGTTCATGCACCTGTCCCATCCCCATCAACTGTGAGGGATGTAGTCTTATACATGCATTATGCATAGTCACGTAACGCGTGGCCAAACCAAGAAACCAAGTGTGGCATGTATAGTATAGTATAGTAGTGCGGTCCCCCATCGCATGCAAAAGCAAATCTCTTCACCTTTTGCTTCTGATTGTTGTCCAACTTAAACCCTATATAGTAAGAATAACCATATAGTATGATTAAGTAAAATCTCATGTTCATTTTCTTGCCAAAAAGCTGTTAATACTCTGCTAATCTGATCATTCAATATATACTAACAATTAACATTAGTTAAGAAAACAAAGAAATGTTTTGTGTGTACACCCCTTCTTGGTGATGTAATGTAATATGAAGAACAATGATGTTATGTTGACATCCTTTTTTTCCTACCCTCATTATACACCTCATGTGAAAGGACATTTTAGTAATTTCTTTCCATGTGAAAGAGAGTATTAGGTGGGGTGGTGAGGGCCACATGTCACATTTGTGTGTGGTGGTAGACGGGGTGTGTGCCACCTATGGTGGTCAACGTATCACCACTCCGAGAGAGATAAAAAGATAATGAAGTGTTAGATGAGTGTAGAAAATTAATTGATGTACACATATCATTGTTGAGAAAACAAACGAGAAGTTTTGTATTACTTCCTCCAGTTCTTTTATAATATTCTTTTAGAATATTGTTGAAATTATTTGTCATTTTAAGACTATTTATATTTACCACGAGAAGTTTTTTAATTGTCATTTTAAGACTATTTATAATATTCTTAACTATCTATTATCTTGTTTTACATTTTTCTCTCTTTTAAAACGATTTTGATAAAACAATACATTTTTCCACAAAAATTGGAAGAGTAGAAACATACATCATTACAAATCTTGAAAAATATGGGTAAAAAACATGGAGGACCTGATTTTAACCAATATGAAGATGGCTAGCTTCATGGGTGAAACATCCAATGCACTTGAAGTTGTCATAGCCGATGTTGTAGTTTTCTAAAGAATGTGAGATCTACTTTCTTTGTGATTGATGACGAGCCTTCATATTTTGTCATTCTCAGCAGATACTAAATACATATCAATGTATGTGTACCTTCTACACTTTACCAAATATTAATGTTATGGGTAGGCGACAAAGTCAACACATTGGAAGCTAGCAATAATCCTTTATCGGTAGAGGTAAAGATGTTTGAGGCTCTATTCTTTTCGCCTAACTTAAGCCCTGTCGATGTTCGTAAGGAATATAAGGAGGGAGCACATGAGGCATGCAATCTCATCAATAAAGGCTTCCAATTAAAAGCTCAGTCCGGCATATAGCTTTATGAGAAAGTTTTTATGGATAGTTCTCCACCAAAATTGCAAGATCTATTGAAAAGGATAGAAACACTAGAGGTCGAGTCAAGTGTGTGTGACGCCATGATATTAGGAGATGAAGGTGAAAGCAAACAACAATAACAAGGAAATTACTAGTGACTTTGGTTGAAGATTTTCATGATCACTCAACCGAATCACCAAGTTAAAGGAAATTGTCGACCTTTAAGATCCGTTTGGTGCACAAGATATGATATGATAAAAAGTTGGATAAGGGTATGATAGGATAGTGACATGATAGTCACTTATGTTATCATATGTTTAGTGCACACATGATAAGAATCATAATATCATTATTTTATTCTATCATTTGTTAGGTGGTTCCTTTGATAGTGTCATGATAAAATATATATTATATTGTAAATGACAAAATGATCATGTAAACAAATACATAGATTTTTTTTAAAAATCGAAGCAATCAAAGAAATAAGGAAAAAGTTGTAAAACAAAGCAAAAGCGAAGGGAAGCTTCAAGCAAAATTAGGAAAATCGAAGCAGGAAAATTAGGATTGTAAATTAGTGATCTAGATCTGAAACATAATCGAAGCACAAAAATTATTAAAAAAACAATAAATCAAAGAAATTCTTGTTAAAAAACAAAGAAATTGAATCGTTTGAAAAATTGAAGAAGCACAAGAAATGCAGAAAAAATAGATTGTATGTGGAATATATTGTTCCAAAAAGAAACGTTTCAAAAATAATAGCATTTGGAATAGAATCGTTTTTCAAAATTGGGAGTCGAAGAGCTTCCTTTGACAAATAGAAAACAGGCGCTTGTGATGTTTTATGTTATCATCAGGTTGCTAACTCATCAAAAACTAAGGATTAGAATTACAAATGATGAATAGAATAGGATTGGTAATATGTTTAATTTATAATATCATATTGGTGCACCAAACAACATATTTAAGTAGAATATGATAGTTTTATCATATCATGTCTTTCTATCATGCGCATCAAACAGATCCTTAGAACATAAGACTTATCAGTTGAGGTTAACTTAGAAACCCCGGAGCAACTTAGTGACTAAGATTGGTGGACTCCTAACTAAGGAGGATAGAAACCAGTTAGTCGAGTTGATTAAGCAATATATCGATTGTCTTACATTGTTTTGCATTGAACTACCATGAAATGTCCAATTTGGCTAGAGAACAAGTCGAACACGCTCCCTATTAGAGAAGAATGAGAACCACACAAACAACCTCCGAGAAGGTTGAATCCTCAACTGATGTCTTAGATAAAAGTTGAAGTAGAAAGGTTGCTTAAGGTATCTTAAAATTTGGATAGCGAGATACAAGAAATGGTTATCTAACATTGTTCTTAGATTTTGTATCTATCTAAAAAACTTGAACCTAGCCACCTATAAGGATGAATATGGAATAAACAAAGGGTAGGGGGAAGAAATTTTCAATTGTATACAGTTTAATCTAGTGGTGGTCGGTTTCTTTTGTGAGGTTAAGCATTTTTCTTATGCAATCTGAGACTAGGAGCACTTGATTATAAAAAATTTATCTTTGTTCTTTTTTTTTTTTTATAGGAAAATGTTAATTGTTTGTATATTGTTATAAGGGAGGAAAAAATGTTAGCGGCATGGATCAAAACTTGTATGTCTAAATCCTTTAACCACTAAGTTACACCTTCGAGGACCTCTATTTGTCCTTATTTTATATAATAAATGGCTATTTGACGTGCTAATACATAGCTATACAGAAAAGATTTTTCATTATGTTGGCATCTCAAATTCTAACAACATGATCTCTAATACGGTAAAAAAATATTACTTTTGAATTAATGAGTGTTAAGAAATATGATTTTATCGGTGTATAATAATAAACGTATCATTATACCAAAAAGAGAAATAAATTTATCAATAATGTATATTAATATTCCAAAATTGTCCTTATAACTATTGGCCTTATAAATATATGAAAAATGATGACTTGTGTCCGAAAAGTAGTTATGTTATTTTCTTTTACTAAATCATATTATATTTTGGAGACAAAATAGAAAGAAAGGAGCAATCATGACAAGTAGAAAGAGTGACCAAAAGAGTGGTGAAGCTAAGTTAGTACATCTAAACTAATGGAAGACCTTGTAGTTTGTACATCTCTTGGAGAGACAAAGGAAAAAGGGGGAAATAGAAGAAAAAAGCTAAGGATGGATCCATCAACAATGGGAAATGAGGCACATCACACCACTATGCAATAGTACTAGTTGCAAAAACTCGAGGACCAAAAATGAATAGGACTTAAGGCTGAGGTTGGGCCTGAAAAGGAGAGGGTGGTTTTGTCCTTCTGACACATTTGCACATGGGGATGGGTGTTGTGCTGCTTGCTTTTGTTGCTCTCAATAATACGACTATATTACTAATATTTCTTTCTCTATTTGTGAGAGAGACAAATGTATATTTGTAATTTTCTATAATTTTTTTATCTTTATATGAGGATATATGGAAGAGACAAATGTATTATTTAAAGACTATATGGCTATTGTGTGGGACTATGGGGATTAGGATTGCCCTTTCATCATTATTTTGACTTTTCACTAAACCCTTATATAGTTTCTTGTCAAACACCTTTATCAAAGGAATTTGCCACCTAGCCACTCTTTCTTTTACCTTTTTTATTTTTTGGTATTGCATTTATAAAAAATAATAATCCATTTTCAACCCTTCAGGCAGAGGTATAAAGGAGGGTGCCATCTTGTGTCTCACCTAATATGGCTCCCTTGTGTTACTTCATTATCTCAATAATATCAATTCTAAGAGGGGGAAAATACAAGATGGAGAAAGTGATCCCACTGCTATTTAAATGCTTAAAAAGTAGGAATTCAGTTTATGTGTTACCCTCAGTTCTTTTCAAGTGTCTTTCTTTTAGAAAAATTTTGTTCTTATTTAACTGTTACTTTTAAAATTTAATATAACATTAAATGTTGTTTTATCAATATTATCCTTACTTATTTATTACAAAGAAAGAAATATATAAAATGAGATATTAAATTAATAATGTTATTATAATAAAAGTATAAATTATTACATCAAAAGTAGTAATATTTATTAATTATTTTGATTTGTGTAAAATATCAAAAAGTGATTATTAAAAAAAATATGATTTCACCGTACATATGTCCCAAAAGAATATTCCTTCAAACAAAAATGTCTCAAAAGAATATACATATAGTGTGAGAATAAAAAATATGTCAATAGTAAGTGTTAAAAGTTAATATATTTTAATTTAGTTGAGGTGGGATACCGAATGCTGGGTTCTTAGTGGGAAATGTACATATGTTTAGTTAAAGGTTCTAAACTTTTTATTGATTTAATGGCAACACGTATTTAAAAAAGAGAATGTGGTAAATTGTATTCGAATATGAATATCACATCAAAATTCTCACAACCAAACTAATAGGTAGTAACGAGGACAATTGAAAGTTTTTAATTGGATCTAAACCGCTTATATATATATATATATATATATACAAAATCCATAATTTGTTGTTGTTGTTAATTCTTGATTACATATCGAACACAATAAAATTCTCCCCATATATATATATATAAGGAAAATGTTAACGAGTGTTCCCGTCAACTAAGTATTGTCATCTCCTGGACATAAATGATTCCCAAGTCTCTTCTTTTTTTGAAAATTTTACATAGTTCAAATATAAAATTCTCTACTTAGTTATTTGAACTATGTAACAAATACTATGATAGAAATTAAACAATAACCAATTTTCTCTCCTAAAGTATGTAAACTAATATTTATTAAGAATGAGTTTAATCCATTGTTTTTTTTTAATTCAATAGAGTCTTATATTTTATAACAAAACGAATACTAGTTTATTTTGATGGTTAGGTAATAGAGACTCATTTAACTTAGAAGATTAAAAGAGTTGAGAAGTTAATAGTCAAAGTTTCGACAACAAGAAAAATGTCAACATGACAATTGATTATAACATTTTTTATCATCCTTAAAAAAATATTTTTTATTAAAAAAATAAACAAGTACTAGTTTGTTTTCAATGAAGCCCGGATACTCCAAAATGGAGACGTACCCGTATCGGATACGTATCGGATACCGATACTCCACGGATACTCTCGGATACGTACCCACGGAGTATCGGAATTAATTATTTTAATTTAAAATATATATTTTATCGGATACTTATAAGATACTCGACAGATACACACATATACTTATTAGATACTTCACAAAGACGTATCCTGAAAAAAAAATGAAGGGTAAAAAAGTGAGACTGTGTTTTGAAAATTCAATGGAGATGTATATGATTCAATTTAAGATATGAATCACTATAATTGTTTTTTGATTAACCAATTAAAAATTATGATTTTGGTGGATGAAAGTAACGAGAGATATGAGATTCAATCAATCAACATTAAACAAACTTTGTTTTGAGTTCTTTTATTGATGCATTTGTTGATATTCTAACATATGAATGAAAATAGAATATGATATATACGAAAAATGTTTCATTTTTTATTTTGATCACATGTATTATTTTTTTGTAAATTGTGACTTTTATGATTATATATTATTGAAGAGTAATCAATGCTTATTTTTTTCAAGTATTTTCATGCATATAAATTTTAATATATGTATTTTGTTAACGTATCTTAGCCGTTTCGTATCCTAAATTTTAAAATTTCACGTATCCACGTACCCGTATCGTATCGTACCCGCACCCGTACTACGTATCCAGGCTTCATAGTTTGTTTTTGACTACCATTAGGGGTGGGAATAGGCTAGGCCGAGCTAGGCTTTGCAAGGCCTAAGCCTGACCTGCCAAATTTTTTAAGGCCTAAGCCTGACCTGCGGCCTGTCATAGGCTTACTTTTGAGGCCTGAGTCTGGCCTTCGGAAAGCCTGATAAGGCCTGCTAGCCTGTTTAAAAGTCTATATCATATGAACATCTTTAAGTAAGCAATGTGATCTAAGTTTAAATATACTAGCGAACTAATAGATCAATTAGATTAAACTCTCTTTTAGTAACCAACCTGAGTTTTTAGGGAATTTAACTATATATCGTATCATATTATAATTCTAGTTTATAATAATACATTTGTATATGCGAAAAATTAATGTATACTAATAAGCTTAAATTACTAACGAATTTATATTTTAAGTCAAAGTACACAATATATTATAATAATAAATAATATTATTCATATTTACTTAAATAGGCCGGCCTAATAGGCTTAAGAGGCTTTTTAAATGGTCTGTGGCCTAGCCTTTTAAGTTAAATAGGCTTCTAAAAAAGCCTAGGCCTTCTCTATTTAAGAAAAAAGTCTGGCCTGGCCTGGCCTGTCGTAGGCTAGGTCGTAGGCCCCTGTAGACCGGCCTGGCCTATTCCCATCCCTAACTACCATTTACTTATTTGCTTGATTATTTGTTTATTTAGTTTGCTAGATCATGGCAAAAATTGTATAGTGCTGCCATGAACTCGAGGCCAAAAAGAACCGATAAAAAGGTAAGCTATAGAATATGTACATATAATAATTCTGAAACCTCATTTATAGTATACGGCCCATCACACAAAGTCAATGTAAAAAGAGATCCATTATAGATTGTAATCATGACTGCTCCAAAATTTTCAAAATGGGTCCCTCCTTCTTATGTAGACATACTTGGGCCCTACCCTCTATCCCCAAATCCACCACCATGTGCCTTTATAAAGATAAATTCAACAAGTTTATTTATTAAATAATATTCACCAAATTTCTTTTACAAAATAAAAAAAAAATAATTAAGGGAGACATAATTTATATAAAATTACATAGAACCATTAATCTTAGAGAAAATTTACAACAAAATTAATGTATAATCTAAAGAATGTGAATGAAAAGTCTAACCATATATACCAATCACAATAGATCAATCAACCCAATTTTTCAATGCACCAAAGTACGAGCAAATTAATAAGCAACACACACTAGAGTATACAATACTACCAACTAACATTCCAATTAATAAACAGAGTGAAACTATTTGAACAACAAACGTTAACATCATGTGCCCTATCTCTATTTTGTGAGCTACCTTACCTAATTAACATGATACATCTCACATTGATACATGTAGACAAGAAATTGGTGCCCTATGTTCCCCGTCACCCCAGCCACTCTTTACCACCATCCCTTCAATGATTCCTTGTCCTTTATTCTTCTGTAACTCATTTCCCCCAAGGTTATAGCTACTTGCTTCTTTAGCTACCATTATTGATGTAGCTGAATATTTGATGAACTGCTTCTGATATGTCATTTGTTGTGCCTAGCATACAGTCTTCTTCAATCTGCATCACCCATATATACAGCTCGTTATTTATTTATTTATCAAATAATAATAAATAATGCTAATAAAAAATTAGAAAAAAGTTAAATAGTTAAATAATAATAATAATAATAATAATAATAAATAAATAAATAAATCAAACAATTAAATGATCCGACTAAATTATTTTACGTTAATTTTTTTCATTTGTGAATGTACCCAAATATTTTTTTTATCAGATGTTGTGACCAAATAAGACTTGCAACGGTGATCATAGTTCCCTTTTTCAAATAGTGTTCTACATGTCTACATGGATCATTTAATTATTCCATCTTTGCTTAATGTTCTCCATGGATCATTTTTAATGCCAACTCGAGTCCTTACTTACAAATTCAACACTACTTTTTTTTTCTTCCTAAAAACAACATTAGAGAAATTAAAAATTATTATTAATTAAAAGTAACCTTAAAAACTAGTTTTTAAGAAAATTTGAACTCTGTGCTCTCGTACTCATAGCAGTTGCTCCAGCTTATACCTTGTGGACAAACTCAACACCTCTTAACATATATAAATTTACTAATTTTAAATATGGTAATAATTTATCAAAAGGCATTTTATTTAATTTTATAATGATAAACAATGTTGGAACCAAGGAAGCCAGGTTTTGCTTAGATTGCAAGTCAGAAAAGAACAGTACTATGGCTTGATACCATAGTGAGTTGACCACATTAAAAACAATTTAAAAAAATAAAAAGAAAACACTATGATGAGTGAAAAGACAGAATAATACCAATACCTTGAGATTGAGGGAGTAGAGTACAGAAGACTCAAAGGATGTGATGTTGAGGTGAAGAATAGTTAGCCTAAGATTTTCCAAAGCAACAATAACCTTTATCAATTGACCAGCCTTTTTTTTGCACTCAATTTTCAAGTTCACATGGGTTTGAATCAATGTCACTTTTACATCTGCTGCCTCTGATTTGTTTTCTGCCTTTACCTCATTTTCTTCACAAGGTGATAATTTCATTCCATAACTAGGTGGTGGTGGTGATGATGAGGAACCAAAATCTTCATTCTTTTTTAACCTTTTTTGTGCTTCAAGAGATTGAAGCAATTGTTCCAACTCTTTCACAAAATCAATTGCTCCACCAATTATTGATGCTTGGTCACCCTATCACATAAACAAAACAAAACAAAACAAAAAATCTTTACCAAAGTGAATTCTTTTTAATAAAAATAAAAAAAGCAAAAAAATTGTTTATATTTAAATTGAGTTTAAATTTAACAAAATGAGCGAGTTTGACAAAATCAAAGTATTTTCACAAAAACAAATTGAAAAAATCACTAAGACACTAACATTTTATTGAAGCTCAAAAATTTATTTTTTACTAAAATCTCATTAACATAATGTGATTATGTCAAACTCAAAGAAAATCCAAACATGGCCTTAGTATACAAAACCAAAAAAGATTGGATTTTTAACATGAAAATCTCAAAAGAAAGGATTTTGAAGAAAAGGGTATAAGAATTTGACTTCAAATTTCATAAAGAATGATTGAAAAGTTCATACCCTTTGAACATATGAAGAGGGCATGAGAGACCTAAGCACACTGAGGTGGTCATTCATTTGGCGTCTCCTATTGCGTTCAACAGCAATGTGTGTCATTCTTTGATTCTCAACATCTTCCTTATTCTTAACTGGTCTTGTTCTTTTTCTCTTTCTCTTTTCCCTTGTCGTTCCTTGTTGAGATTTGGAACATGATTGTGCTGTTTTTGTTTCTTTTTGTTGGTTACATTCATAGCTTAATTTCTCAATGCATGAAGTTGAAAGTGAAACTTTGTGTTGAAGTTCATTGCTTTCTGATTTCACTGGTGATTGCATCTCCAACATTTCTTGTGTTACACAGCTTTCAAATTCAAATGTTGCTTGAACTTGTTGTGAATCCATTCTAGGAATGTAAGATATGTCTTCCCATGGTTTTTTCATTTGTTGAAGCCTTAAAAGTGTTTGAAAGTTTGGTTCTTTCAAAGGAAAAAACTGTGGAGAATCAACACTTTGAAGCATTTGAAGAAATGGCATGTTATCTTCTAAACTTGATATGAGAAATTGTTCTTCTTCCTCAAATCTCAAACTTTGTTCGTCAAGTAATGTTTGGTCTAAACAATTCACTTCACCAAAGAACTGCAAGATATTAATTAAGCAAAGAGTAAAAAATGTGTTAATTTGTTAAATAATAATGAAAAAATAAAAGAAAAAGTGAAACAATGTTTGGTTAGATTTCACAATCAAAACTCAACTAAATAATTCAAAAGAAGTAAGGAATATATGCTTCCATGAATGAGGATGAATTTGGAGTTTGGTAAGAATGGAGAAAGGGGCAAGTAATAAAATAGTAACAAAAATAGTATGTCAACAAAAAAGAACCAGAGAAGAGAAATGTAATTTTTAGGAAAATAGTAACATAATGCATTCAATGCAATAATTTTAATTTTGAAGAGTAAATGCAGTACCTTTCTTGATTCTACAAATAGGATTAGAACAAAAAAAAATTAATGCAAAACTAAGAGAAAGAAATACATACACAAGAATTGATGGGTCCTTGAAGCCTCTCCATGATCAAAGTGGTGTATATGTCACACTTAAAATTAATTTAATGCTTTAGCTTTCAATGAGGGTGACCAACATTCCGTATGGTAATGATTTATACTAACAAAAGAATGGTAATAAATGTAAAACCATAAGAAGAAGCAGAATAAGACCCCATATGAGTAATACCCCAAAAAAATATACTCTTTTGTTTTATGATATTATTGATATACTCTCTTATATAGAATATAACAATAAATGCTTAGTTAGTAACCAACAAACAACTCAAGTCTCACAACAAAGGAAAGAGAATTTTTTGTGTGTGTGTGTGTGTGAAAAGAGAGAGAATAGTGTTGATCTAAAAACAGTAGAGGGATTGTGGTAAGAAATGAAAGGTGGAAACTTCTTAAATGGGGTTGCAAGAGATATGCTAGGCTATGCTATGGGATATATTTGAAGGTGTGTGAGAGAGGACTTGAGATTCTCTCCATTTATAAAAATAAATGGAGATTGCCATTAGGAAATAGATAGACACAAAAAATAGGTGGTGGGTCCTATTATTAAATGGGTCCCATCATTATTAATTATTTCCAAATTTTTGTGTATCTTTATCTCTGCAAATAGAAGAAATGGAGAAGAGTTTAAATGGAGAAGATCTTAACTCGTGAGAGAGAGAGTTGGTGAGAGATTTGTAAGGTCCCAAGCATTATTGGCGAGGTGTGTGGCAGTTTTGTTGTCTATCAGCAGGGACAGATAGTTGTGGGACTCTTCACCATCTCTCTGTGTTTCTCTCTCTCTTAAAAGATGAAAAAGAAAGAAACTTTGGAAAAGATTGGAAAGGTTTTATGTGGATTGTGTGGTTTGTTTGATGATGATGGATCAATCACTTCAAATTTTTCTATAGATTTTTTATTAGTTATACGTAAGTCCAAATTATGGAACTTGCAGCATGTATATTAGAGCATCCAAATCCATTATACTCATATGAGTTATTTAAATGGGTCCCACTTATTTTTATATATTATCTCACACTTTTTAATTATTTAAACAACTCAACCATATTTTTTAAATATTTATGCAACCCATCAAAAACTTAAAATGGATCCCATAAAACCCCACATTATATCTCACATATATATTTTGCATTAAAAATATAAAAATGTGTAATTTAAACAAAATAATTCAAATATACCAAAATACATCAAAAAGAAAACAACATATATTTAAAATAAATTAAATTGAAAATATATTAAATAACACAATACATAACATTTCTAAAGAAAAAAACACAATACATAACACAAATAATTTATAAAAAATAATGCATAAAAGAAATTCATAAACGTTAAAATAAATTACTACATAGAATACATGAAAAAAAGATAGATTTAAAACAATTTTCAATTATGATTATTGTCATGTCTGAAACGTTCCCATATATGTTCTATCAAGTCTTGCTGAAGATGGCGATGAATTTGCTTATCACGAACATGAAATCTTCTCCTTAGGTACTCCTGAAAATCAACATTAGTATCACTTGGTAGTGCTGTCGAATCGTTGCCTAGATGATCATAAGAATAATCAAAATTACCACCATAGGAGGCACACTCATCTTCAACAATCATATTATGCAATATTATGCATGTATGTATTATACGCTTGAGTGCATCCAAGTGCCAAGATCGAGCTGGGTTACGTATGATTGCAAATCGGGATTGAAGAATTCCAAATGCTCGTTCAATATCCTTTCTCGCGCCTTCTTGATGTTGGGCAAACAATTTTCTCTTTTCCCCTTGTGGCATTGGGATGCTTTTCACGAATGTGGCCCATTCATGATAAATGCCATCTGATAGATAATAGCCCATGTAGTATTTAGTACGATTGACTGTGTAATGGACTTCAGGAGCTCGCCCTTGCATAACATCATTGAAGACATCAGATTGGTTCAGCACATTGATATCATTGTTTGAACCCGATACCCCAAAGAATGAGTGCCAAATCCATAAGTCATGTGAAGCAATTGCTTCAAGCATAACAGTGGGTTTACCATGATCACCTCGAACATATTGCCCTTTCATTGCAACCGAACAATTTTTCCATTCCCAATGCATACAATCAATGCTTCCTAACATACCAGGAAAGCCACGTGCCTCCCCCATCTGTAGTAGGCGTTCGATGTCTTCAGTGGTTGGCCTTCGCAGATATTGTGCCCCAAATACGTTGATCACACCCCTTGTAAACTTATCAACGCATTTTAGTGTTGTGGTTTCACCAATTCTTAAATAGTTATCCACGTTATCAGCAGATGCTTCATATGCCAACATACGAATAACAGCCGAGCATTTTTGTAACGGCGAAAGACTTGATCTACCAGTTGTGTCAACCCTCATTCGAAAATACTCATCATGTTGACCAAGAGCTTCAACAATACGAAGGAACACATGTTTATGCATTCGGTAGCTTCGACGGAACTGCTCATCTGTGTATACTGGAGATTCTGGAAAATAATCATTGAATAATCGGTCATGTCCCTCTTCACGATTCCTCTCTATATTCCTTCTTTGACGCCTAGGCCTACTAGAGCTCGCGACCTCTTGCGTTTGACTTTCAAAGAAAAGTCTCACAAGTTCTTCATCCATGTCATAATTCATATAATCCATGAACATTTTTGCAATGTGGGAAGGATTGGAAGAATCCCTTTGAAAAATTTGATATTGGTATAAGATGTTAACAAATGGTAGAAATGGTTTATGTTGCTTATTGTGCATGTCAAAAGTATTTATATGGATATTTTAAATAACGGCTAGTTTTTAACGGCTGGTTTAAATAACGGCTAGTTTTTAACGGCTAATTCCAAGCCACCTTGAGTGGACAAATGTGGTGTTTCAAGCTCTTGATCATTTGATTGCACACCACTAGGTATAACGGGGTTCATTGGTTGAGATGAAAATTGTTGATATTGATTTGGATAAGGTGATATATGATATGAATAATTTCTAAAGTGTGAGTTATTTTGTGGAGTTGGGGTAAAATGAGAATTTTGAAAATTTGGGTTATTTTGTGGAGTTGGGATAAAAGGAGAATTTTGAAAATTTGGGTTATGGTGTAGATTTGGCATAAGAGGTGCATTTGCAAAGTATGAATTGTTTTGTTGATTTGGAATAGGTGGACTACCACAATTTTGCATAAAATTGGACCAAGGACTATGGTGATTGGGATTCATTGGCAAAAGAATTGTATAGAAGAAAATTTATGGTTGAGATGAAATAAATAATTTAGATTTAAACTAGATGTGAATGATAAATTATCATGAAATGGCTTTTTATTTATTCTCAAAAAAATTACCATTGTAGAAAAGAGTTGTTGGTGGTGGTATATGTTGTTGTATGGCATTAATAAAAAGTAATGGTGTGTAGTAAAAAAAAAATGTTGATGATTAAATGGTCTTCAATTGGATTTGAATGAATTATCTTGAATAAACAAATAATATTTTATTTAAAAGCAAAGCTAAAGAACGTTCTCATACAGAGAAACGGTTGTGGGAAAAAGAACCCATATGGGTATCAAATATCCAATGCACCCTGACACATTAACTTTGGTTTCTGTGTACGAACTCAAAAAAGAGACCGATAATGGTGCTCTTAGTTACACATTATGATAGATATGTCTAGAGTGGATCTAGAGTCTAGACCGAACCATTACATAAAAGAAAATGCTAACGATTGTTACAAGGTACTAGTTAAGCAAACTAATATATAAATATTGTATTGACAATGATATTAACCATTGATTTACAACTTATAACTAGTGTGATTTGCGTAAGTGAGATGGAAAAGTACATATTGAACAACATAGATGACATATATGTTTAGTGCTTAAAGTTTTAAGTTAAGATGTGAACTTAATTTTTTTTTGTGTGTATCGTTGCTCTAATCTCAATATAATGATCATTCAGACTCCCTTCATGATCCAATAATTATATCAAAGTTGATGGTTATCCTAAAAGGGAATAGTTACTTGTATCAATAGTCTCTCAGATAATGGTGGTCAAGCGAGTATCTGATTAACATAGTGGCAATGACAATGCAAGTGTATGTAGATGATGACACTTTCACTTGAAGAAAAGCATATCCAAATGAATGATTATACCTACACTTGAAGAGATTGTTGGTGACATATGTGAGTTAGATGTCCCAAATTGGATGAAAATCGAAGGTTAAACAACATTTAAGTGAGATGACTAATATACCTAATATTTTAATGTTTTAAGTTAAGATATGATGTCGAATTCTCTCTATGTAGTTGTTCTTAATCCATTATGATGATCTATCAAGTTCCCCTTATGAACCAACAATTTACACCTTGTCTTTTAATAATACAATACAAAACCAAACCGATGAGTTGGCATTTCTTAGACAAACCATTATGATAATATTTCAATGAATTATTTAATACCAATATATCATACTAATGAGTCACAACTTATAAATTTAATAAACAAAGCCATTATTTTTTATATGACTTTTAGGCTTATAAAAAAAAATGTATATACTGATATAAAATTTGTTCCATGATATTTGAACATCCTACTTTTTAATACATTCATTCAACACTTCATTTTATCTCTATTTATCTCTTTGTATCACATCACAAATCTATTACATCTATTATATCACTTTACTTTTTATTTAATTTAAGGTGTATACCAAAGAGGTACCCAAAAAATTACCATAAAATTTAGTAGATTAATTTTACATGTGTATGATAACAATTTTCTTTCTATAAAAATAAACCTCTCTTAAAGTTCAAGAGCACGTATTTGTGCACATGCCATCGCTTGTTTATCCGCCAGTTCTACTAGTCAATTTATACTGCATGTCTGCACATTGGGGCAGTCGGGCAGCCGTGCAAGTACAAAGGTAAATGTAAAACCTCTTGTATTTTTTATCCTTTCTGCAGTAAACAAAATTTATTTTGAATTAATTAATTTTTGTTAAAAATGATGAGAATGCAAATTAATTCAAGTTTAAATTCATTTTTAACCCCGTATTTTATTTAACTTAAGAAAATAGTATCTTTTTTTAAAAGTTTTGTTCAAATTACGTTCTTCCACATACACATTTTATGCTATATTTTGTACCCTTATTCAAAATAAATTAATTTTAGTTGGAAGTCGATCATTTAATAATCTTCAAATAAACAACGATAACTTTGATAGAACCAAATAGTCCCAAGTGACATTATACAAAGTGAGATCAATACATAAGCTTTTTTGACTGAAAATGTATAAAAGAGATTAAGGTCCCAAAATCATACATCAATCACATTATTTTTCAAAGAAATGTTAGATAATAACACCATATAGTCTCTCTCTCTCTCTCTCTCTCTCTCTCTCTCTCTCTCTCTCTCTCTCTCTCTCTCTCTCTCTCTCTCTCTCTCTCTCTCTCTCTCTCTCTCTCTCTCTCTCTCTCTCTCTCTCTCTCTCTCTCTCTCTCTCTCTCTCTCTCTCTCTCTCTCTCTCTCTCTCTCTCTCTCTCTCTCTCAAACAAAGAAACATACTCTCTTTAATCTACTACTATACACCCTATCCTTTACAGAAACATCATAATATTATCCATCACTAAAACAAATAACCTAGTAAAGCGATCCTTTAATACATCCCAACCAAACCAAGGCTCGTGCCAAAACAACGTATGACTACCATTTCCTATTTTCCTAGTGATATTATTGCTAGCATTATGGATGAAAGAAGATGATGCAAACACAAATTTCTTTAATGGCTTGGTTAAAAGCAGAAAAATAAATAATGTTACCTTAAGCATTAATCTTAATGGTGAAATGATGGAAGAAGTGAATTGATTTAAAAAAGATGTTTCTAATCACTTTAATAAGCATTTTGAGAAGAGAAATTTGTGTAGGTCATTTTTGTGTTCAACACCTATATAAAGTATATAAGAGGTATATGGAGTTTCATTAACTCAGTTGTTTTTCTTGGAGGAAATATACAAGATGTTTCACATTGTGATAGTTTCAATAGCTTAGGTTTGGATGGTGTAAATTTTGGTTTCTTAAAAGAATTTAGGGAAATGCTTAAAGATTTTTTCAAGATCTTTAAGGAGTTCTATGATAATGGAAGATTGGTGCATGTGTTAAATAACATATTTATGGGTCTTATAGCGAAGAGGATAAGTCATCAATCTTTGTTGGATTTTTTACCTATTTATTTGGTTGGATGTGTGTACATGATACTGTAAAAATGTTTGACAAACCAACTAAAAAATATTATGGGTAAGGTGGTGTTTGTAACTCAATCAATTTTTTTGAAAGGAGGACAATTTTTTTTGCTGGCTTTTCATTGCAAACATGGTTGTGGATGAAGCTAAGAAGAATAAAATAAATTTAACTATGTTCAAAATTGATTTTGAAAAAGCTTACGATTTGGCGGATTGGTCTTATTTAGATTCTCTAATGATAAAGATGAATTCTCCTTTTAAACATAGGCCCCCCATGTCTGAATGTCTAAGGACATCCACGATTTATGTCCTTGTAAATGGTAATCCAACTGATGAGTTTTTTTGGGTCACGGGCTAAGACAAAGTGATCGTTTATCCTTTTTTTTTTTTGTTTTTGATTGCAGCTGAAGGGTTAACTCTTTATTTTTGGAGGAAATCAAATTGGAAAAGTTTTGTGAGTTTGAAATGGGTAACGAAGAATCGTTTAAAGTTACTCATCTTAAGTTTGTAGATGATACATTGATCATTGGTAGGAAAAGAGGAGCAATATCCGTACTATTAAAGCAACTCTATTACTTTTTGAGTTGTTATCTAGGTTTAAGGTAAACATCCATTAAAGTCTGTTGAGTGGTGCTAATATTGATGCCTCTTGGTTAAATGAAACCGCTTCAATGTTGAATTGAAAAGTGGGTGCATTAGCTTTTAAATATTTGGGATTGACAATTGGTAACAATCCTCGTACATTAATTTTATGGTTGATCAAGTCATAGATAGATTGTTTTTTTTTGGGGGGGGGGGATACTATAATTAATTTAGGTCTATTTAATTTTTTAAAATAATTCCTTAAACTAAAAAATTATACTTAGATTTCTGGATTTGTTATTAATTTTCAATGAAGTCCTTTGGCTAAAAAGTATTTAATTGAGTCCTTAAACTAAGTAATTTGTAACTATCCTTAAAAAAAATAAGTAATTTGTAACTAGGTCATTGATTTAGGGACATAATAAAAAATTATTTAAAAGTTTTGGGATTTTTCTTTGGTTACATAAAAGTTTTGGGATTACTTAAAAGGTTGGAAATTCTTTTTATAATACAATTGAGACGATGAGTTATCAAAATGGAAAATGGTGATGGCATCTAGGTTGTCATCCTTTTTTTTTTTCCCGATGAGTGCTTCATTGTGAATGCATCACAAAACTAAACCATTTTTTGTTTCTATTTTATTATGGTAATGGTTGAAAAATGGGTCGTGTCGTCAGGTTGGATCGGGCCCACCCGTTACAAATTTAGTATCTATATAATGCGAATTCCTATAATATTTGTTTACTCTATATTTTTTTAAGTTTACAATATGAAACTTATTTAAAAAATTATTATCATTATTGGGATTCCATTATTAAGAAGTTTTTAACTTCTCTTTGTTTGAAAATCCAAATGCATGTGTTTCTTTATCATATTCAATGTAACAAAAACAACCCATATATCGATTTTTACTTCATTTTCGTTATAGGATCTTATGTAATTTATTGAACAATCTCCTTAATAAAAGGGGACCGGTCCTGTTTGTTTTTTGAATCATATATGATCTTTATCACTTCACTTTTTAACTCCCACACCCTAGCCACCGAACCATCCTTACATCTTTTAGGGATTATTCTTGTTGATGTGTTTCAAAAACCCTATTTTCGTCATTGTCTTTTCTTCTTTCTTGATACAAAGTTTTTTCGTTGTCTTTCTTTAACGTTATGATTAGCTCCTAAACAACATAAGGAATATAGTTTTGTTGTTTCCACCTAGGGGTGAAAGGAACTTCATTGAGGGCAGGGGTGTTGAATTTGTTGTTGATGAGAGAATAGTGGGCGTCGTGAAATCTAATGTTGCAAAGTTTTAATTGAGCCACAAGTGGCAACCATGAGGAAGAGAAGTACTTGATGTGGTGCAAATTGGAGAAGAATGAGGTGGAGTGGAGGAAATATTTTGCATGAAGCAATAGGAAAAGGTTAAAAAAAATAGCTTTAAGAGAAACAACAATGGTGGTGGAACAGTGGGTGACAAGAGGAGATTGTATTTTTGGATATTTTTTATACAAAAGAGGAAAAATCCCAAAAGAAACAAAAGTAAACATTTAAATGAACATTCTTAGGCATTTAATCCCTAAAAGTATCATTAAAGAGGATGCTATTAAGCTCACTAGGAGGGGTCTCCAAAATAATAACATTCTAAGAATCCATGGTAAGGCTGAAATTAGCAAGCTAATCGGTACTTTTGTTGCCTTCTCACCAAGTATGATGAACCTGAATGCGCTACGTACAATTCAAGAGATTTAGAATACGTCGAATAAATGAAGATGTAGTCATATCAATCTTGCAAATATATGTGATCATGTCAATAAGCAATTTAGGACCACTTTCTGCATAAAATGTGAAATTTTTTCACTCAAAACTAGCTCCAGAGCAAGGTAGAGAACCCATGTTTATTCATGATGACTATCACAATCGTTAAATTTGCAAAATAAATCCTCGAGCCATCTTTCATTAGTATACCAAAGAAGGTCATCACTAGCTGCATGATTCCCATTTTCTTTGCATGAACCATCACAATTGAGAATAAGTCATTCCTCCTAAGGATGCTTCCAACCAATGAAAATTGTTTCAATGTTACGAGGATCATCCTGAAGATGATTATGTGTGAAATCTGACATGGTGCTAGAAAATGGTTATATGGAACTAGTTGGATTAACTTATCTTTGAAAATTATCCTTGGAGATTGTCTGTTCTGCCAATAAATGCCATAAAGTACTCATGAAAGTTGTCTTCCACCTTGAGTTAGGATCTCCATTCTAATGCTTGTTGAGGTTAAGATAAACCTAGTTCATGCAATCAAAATAAAAGAAGCCAATCATCCAGTCAAAAAGTACAAGTATGATCCCTACCTCAGTTGCATACATGCAGTCTCCGAGAACATGAAGAGTAGTTTCATCCTCCATCCAACAACAACAACAAAAATTTGAGGCTATGCCCCTACCCGACCTACTATAACGGTAATTACTTAAAATATGATCATGAGTTACCAACCATAGGAAGGTTCGAATACAATGTAGACTATTCTAATTCCACAAATTTTTTCAGTGCCCTTAAATAATATTATGATTCCCATACTACACATTTATGATTGAGAAAAGATAGAGGAACTATATAGAAAAAAAAGGATAAATGACTGATCTTTACAATTAAGTAAGATAAATGACCTCTTGAGTAATTTTCCTATTTTCACATTGCTGTTAATACATTTATTTGGCGTAAACTAGGTATCCTCCGAGCGCAACTACAACTACTAATCCCTCGGGCCTTGTGGGACCCAAATTAGCGCCAAAATCTCCCTAAGAGTTTTAACGTTTTTGCATGCCCAAGGCTGGATTCGAACCAAGAAACTTGGTTGAGCTAGAAGAGACCAGATGCCAGAGCATCATATGACATTTTTTGCTATGTTTTTAGTACTTTTCTTTGCAATTGAAGACAAATAAGTTGAGAGATAGATGAGTTGTTAATGGTTTGAGGAACATATTGTATTGTTTTGAATCGAGTCGTTGTAATTCACTTTTATCCTAGATCATGCAACTCCATAGGTGTTTTGAGTGTTTTGTAGTGAGAAATCATGTAAATCGACAAATCAAGACATCACATGAAGGATCAAAGATATGAAGATTGAAGTCAATTTTTCTTAAATGGTTTTTGAAGACAATACAAAGTGAAGAAAATTCATTTCAAGTTCCTAAGAGTTTGCAAACGAAAGAACGATCGAAAACGGGAGAAAAATGCAAGAATTCGCACATTCGGGGCTGTCTTGGGCGTGACTCACGCATGAGACAATATTGCTAATGACCTAGGTGTGTCTAGCGCCCCTGTAGGCATGGCTAGCACCCGGCTGCGGGCAGATTTTGCTTGCAGCTTGTTTTTCAAGTCGGATCAATACAAAAAGCCCATTTTTCTTCACCTAAACCCTACCCAATCATTTGCTATAAATGGAGACCCTTGCTCTCATTAATTTTCATTCAGAAACACTTGACGATTAGAGGCAAGGGTCAAACATCGAAGCTGCAAGGCATGATTCTTCCTTCTCTTGTTCTCTATAGGGTATGTTTTTCTATTGTTTTATTATGATGTCTGTTGCCATGAGAAACTAAACCTCTTTATTAGGGTTCCATGATGAACTCCTTCTTATTTGTTGGATATTTTTAATAAAGTCTTTTATTCAGTTTATGTCTTACAATGTTCCGATTTAAAGTAGATTTGCCTAATGCTTTTTTCAATTGATTAACTACGTGAGTAATCTTGAAGATTGATCCGTAGGATTAAAGTAGGCACTGACAACCCGAATTTCTTCAGTTCCATTGACTTTTCTAATTACCACCTTTTTATACATATTAAGAAGTAAAGGTTTGAATTCCGACCATTTAATTACTCCCTTTTTTGGACAACATAGTACGCAATTTAGGCTGGTCCTGCAATAGTTGTTGTGAGAAGATTCGTGTGAGTTTATCCGCTTGTTTCATTAAATCATAAGTAGCATACATAATTGTTTAATTCCTTTAGGTTTTTATCCAACAAAGATGGAGGGGGGATTCAAAGGATTCTCTAATGACCGTTAATCATACGAATCACAAACCCTAATTCTGCACATAGCAGAGTAGTTCAACCCTGCAACTCTATCCAAATTTAATTAACTTTTATCGTTTAAAATAAGTTTTTTTAATTACTAAGTTGAACGACTATCCATGTGGAGAACGATAAACTTACGACTTTATTACTTGTTACGATTTAGTGCACTTGCCAATTTCGTCCATCAACTTTTTGGCACCGTTGTGAGGGATCGTTGATATTTCGACAAGGTAATTGGTGAAACTTATTTTAATTATTAGGATTAGGTTTAGGTAAGTCTAGGTAAGTTTTTCCTTTATTGTTTTAAGTTTTCAGATTTTATCTTTTATTTTATATAGGGTAGCGATTTTAGAGTAGTAATAAGGAGTTTTGTTTAGTTTGTTTTATCTTTTTAGGAAGTAAATCTTTTTAGATTAGGTTTGTTTTTATTTTCCCTATTCCTTAGGTTAAATTTGTTTCCTTTTCTATTTTGGATTAGATTTGTTTTTATTTTTCCTTGATTCTAGGTTAGTTTTATTTTTGCCCCATATTTTTAGTTTAGTTTAGTTATATTTTATTTTCATATCTTATTCAAAAATAACAAAAAAAATATGTTTTATTTAGGCTAGAATCTAGGATATATATATAAATCTTAATTTTAGTTGTTACAATTTTGTTCTCTATTTTCCTTTGAAAATCGAAAAATCTTATATATATATATAATTTCCCTTTGTAACCTAATTCTCTACCGTAAGCTTTTGTTCAAAAAAATTCCTTGCAAGTTATTATATGCGTGGTGCAGGTTCAGACATTTTGCTCTTTGACTCTGACATAGACAAAACTGAAAGAGCAATTCAGAGACGTATACAAGAAGCAAGAGAAGCAACAACTGTTCCTTTACCAAGTTTAAGTGATTTCTCATCAGACGAAGAAGAGCAAGTCATGGAACAAATCACACTAGGAGACTATGGAAGACTCGACAACCTTGATGAAGTGGATCAGGGGTTTCAACCATCAAACCCTGTCTTCTTTGACATCAAAAACTCAGTTCTCACTGCTTTGAAAGAGAACCAATACTCAGGTAAGGATGATGAAGATTGCAATGTTCATTTAACTGACATTTTAGAAGCTTGCAGCACTATAAACCCAGATGGAGTCTCGGAGTCTGACAAACGATTTAGGTTGTTGGGATACTCTCTTAATGGACGTGCAAATAATTGGTTGAATTCACTTCCAAGTGGAAGCATAATCACTTGGGACCAGCTTAAGAGGGAGCCATTTTTATCCAACTATCAAGTACATGGCAAAAAGACGTGCAATCTCCAACTTTCATCAAGAAGGAGGAGAAAAACTTTATGATGCATGGGAGAGATACAAGTTGTTGCTAAAAGGGTGTCCAGGACACAAATTCTCTGAAACAGAGGTAACTATTATCTTTACTAATGACCTTACAACCCAACTGAGAATGCTTCTAGATTCTTTCGCCGGTGGTTTCATAAGAAACAAAACAGCCGCTGAGATCCGTGAGCTTATTGAGAACATGTCCCTGAATGAGTATACACATCAAGGCGAGAATAAGAATGTAGCTAAAAAACAAAGAATCTTACGTTATGAAGCTAACAATGCTTTACTTGCAAGCCAAAAACTTCTAAACGACAAAGTCGAAGAGATAGTTAAGAAATTGGAAGCACTAGAAGAAGCAAAGCGGTCAAAGAATGAAGTAGGATGCGACTTTTGTGATCAAGATCATGAAACTGGAGCATGCCTTCCAGCAAGTTTGGGGTTATCAGAGAAACAAATGAAGTACATGGGAATTGTGGCTAGGCAGCAGAGGTACCCTCTTTCTAACACTTTTTATGAGGGTTGACCAACCCGTCAAACATCCTTTCCTGGGAAGAGTAGTAACTTTCAACCACCACCTCCCACTTTCCAACTGAAAGAAAGAATATGAGATATCATGGCCCGGTTTATGAAGTCCACCCAAGAGAAGCTGCGGGTATTAAAAGCTGCGGGTTCTCAGAGTAGCCGAATTAAAAAAGGAAAAGGTTAAGGTTGAGAAACTTATGAGTCATGAAACATGCAAGGGAATAAGTTTTGAAACAAGTCACTACCATGAAAAGAGAAAGGGAAACTTAGTGGTGGAACCCGTCCGAAAACGAAAAATGGCCATTGAAGTGGAAGAAGATTTAAAAAAAACGCTACCGGTTGAGAAGATTTTAGAAACAAGTCCTTGTTGCATGACTTTCATTAAGGAATTGGTAGAGAATGAACATGAAACAGAAAATATCGTCTATTTGGGCAGAAGAGTATGACCAGCAATAAGGACATCACTTTCAAATAAGAGGTCTGACCGAGGTATGTTTGTAATTCCTTGTTGCATTGGAGAACACTATATGGGAGAGGCATTTTGTGATCTTGGATCCAGTATTAATACTATTTCATTAGAGTCATTTCAAAAACTAGAGGGGTTTGTGCTTAAACCAACCAATGTTAGGGTAGAACTAGCAAATGGTAAAACTGCACTTCCAATTGGAAAAATAGAGGATGTAGTGATATAAATAGGTGACTTCTTGTTCTCTCTTGACTTTCTAATCATGTATGTAACGCCCTAATTCCCAACGTCGATTTAATAAATAATGCAAATAAATTTAAACAGATAGGATGTTACACATACTCATCCATCATTCATTCAAATAATAAATAATACGTCACATTTCAGAGTGCGAAAAATGCTTCAAAAATATTTCATAAAATAAATAAGTCTGATTCTCAACCGTCATTGTAGAAAATATCTTAAAGATTTCAAATGCTTAAACTTCATGAAATTAAACATTCAACGTTTGACCCCAACCCTAGTGTTACAGTTCAGAGCAGATGATTATTCGACTACATAAATAATTAGATAAAAGCTACGGAAGTCTATTTCCATCGCCACCTTCTAAACGTCCCGCAACAACAACAACAAAGGGGTGTGAATTCACATCATAACATTTAATTGGGATACATGAGTCAATTAAATAAACAGTCACATCGTCATTGCTCGTCATTCACATCTTATTCACAACTTCATCAAGATTACACACCACCAACATATACATCAGTTTCACATCTTTAGCAAATACGTCATACACTGATTATTAGTAAGTATAGCATTTCTTATCATTAGCACAAAGATCACATATGACACATGTACACCAGATACACACCATCAATATATATATCACATATACAACATATAACACATATACATCGTATACACACAACTTGCATCACACCACCATTCACAAGATATATTCACTTATATGCGATGATGCAACTATTTTCTATCACCTAAATGCATGCCGATACCAGTTTCTACTCACCAAAATTGTATGAAAGAGTTGTGTTACTGGACAATACAACACGCTGTCATTCGTCACCAGAATCTTAATAATGATATGATGCATGGATAGAACTCATTAACAACAACATCAAGATTTTATATGTCTTACTCATCATCATCGTCACCATAATTTATACGTCTTACTAATCATTATCGTCACCAGAATTTATACATCTTACTCATCATTACCGTCACCCAAACTTATATATTTTACTCATATATTATCGTCACCAAAGTTTATACATCTTACTCATCATTATCATCACCAGAATTTATACATTTTACCCATCATTATCGTCACCAGAATTTATACGTCTTACTCATCGTTATCGTCACCAGAATTTATATATTTTACTCGTCATTATCGTCATCAGAATTTATATATTTTACTCATCATTTCATCGCCAAAATCTATGTATTTTTTCTCATCTATTAAACCACCACAATCTACAGATTTTATCTCATCTGTTGCACCACCATAATCTTCATCTTTATCATCATCTATTACACCACCAGAATCTACATATTTTTCATCTTCTATTACACCACCAGAATTTACATATTTTTCATCATCTATTACACCGCTTGATTCTACATCTTTTTCTTTCTCACCAATGTTCAACCTCATTATACAATATATAACTCATTCCCCTTTAACCTTCGTAACTTATTCAACCCCCTCCCTATATCATCACTAAAGACAGTATTCAACTCACCACTTATCGACACTTCGACACGACAATGCCCTCACCGATTACGACACCATTACTACATCCATCCATCTCATTAAAAACAACCCATTACTCCATATTTCCAATAGCATCCCTAGAACTTACCCCATCATTGGTTCCTTGTTCATTCTCTACATCCTTTCTTCCTAGCGACATCATTTATCCTTCATTCTTAGTATTTAAGATTTTTACTACTCCATCGTCACTCCTTATAATGTTTTCCGTCTATACGACTAGGCTCATTAAGTTTTAAGACCCTATTTTCATATATTAGTTCATCGTTACTATCGTCTATTGTCTTAAGCCACTAACATCATACATTCATCTTACCCAAGTTTGCACTCTTTATTTTAACTTATAATATTAGACTTGACATTTATTCTAAGGTTCTACTATTATCTTCGTCGTCTGTTTACGAACTATGCCTAAACAAGTTCCTCTTACTTCACTTATCCACCTTTCATCGGTTTAAGCTTTAGACTCACTAATATTTTGAGTTAATCACCTTATATCATGCCTAAGCACACTCCCCCCTCCATGTATGATGGTTTAGGAACTTTACACTTACTTTTCACGCTAAGAACTTTACATTTACACTTACTTTTCTTTGCATTTGAAGACAAATAAGTTGAGAGATAGAGGAGTTGTTAATGGTTTGAGGAACATATTGTATTGTTTTCAATCGAGTCGTTGTAATTCACTTTTATCCTAAATCATGCAACTCCAAAGGTGTTTTGTAGTGAGAAATCATGTAAATCGACAAATGAAGACATCACATGAAGGATTTAGGATATAAAGATTGAAGCCAATGGTTTTTAGAAGGTTTTTGAAGACAATACAAAGTGAAGAAAATTCATTTCAAGTTCCTAAGAGTTTCTAGACGGTATAACGATCAAAAACGGGATAAAAACGCAAGAATTCGCACATCCAGGGCTGTCATCACGCCTGAGGCAAATTTGCTACTGTCCTGGGCATGGCTAGCGCCCTTGTAGGCCTAACTAGCGCTCGACTGCGGGCAGATTTTGCCTGCAGCTTGTTTTTCAAGTTAGATCGGTGCAAAAAGCCCATTTTTCTTCTCCTAAACCCTACCCAATCATTTGTTATAAATAAAGACCCTTGCTTTCATTATTTGTCATTCAGAAACACTTGACGGTTGGAGGCAATGGTCAAACATCAGAGCTTCAACGCAAGATTCTTCCTTCACTTGTTCTCTTTAGGGTATGTTTTTCTATTGTTTTATTATGATGTCTGTTGCCATGAGCAACTAAACCTCTTGATTAGGGTTCCATGATGAACCCCTTCTTATTTGTTGGATATTATTAATTAAGTCTTTTATTCAGTTTATGTCTTACAATGTTCCGATTTAATTAGATTTGCCCATTTTTTAATGCTTTTTCAATTGGTTAACTACATGAGTAATCTTGAAGAATGATCCGTAGGATTAAAGTAGGCACTGACAACCCGAAATTCTTCAGTTCCATTGGCTTTTCTAATTACCACCTTTTTATACATATTAAGAAGTAAAGGTTTGAATACCGACCGTTTAATTACTCCCTTCTTTGGACAACGTAGTACTCAATTTAGGTTGGTCCGACAATAGTTGTTGTGAGAAGCTTCGTTTCATTAAATCATAAGTAGCATACATAACTGTTTAATTCGTTTAGGTTTTCATCCAACAAAGACGGAGGTGGGATTCAAAGGATTCCCTAATCACCGTTAATCATTTGAATCACAAACCCTAATTATGCACTTAGTAGGGTAGTTCAACCCTGCAACCCTATTCAAATTTAATTAACTTTTACCGTTTAAAATAAGTTTTATTAATTACTAAGTTGAACGACAATCCTTGTAGAGAACAATAAACTTACTACTTTATTACTTGTTACGATTTGGTGCACTTGCCAATTTCGTCTATCAAGACCACCACCATCTCATCTAAGTGCTCTTGGGTTGCCGTCAATACATTGTGTGTCACCATGTTGCATACGTGTTAAGTGATTGCTTTAACTTGACAATAATTGAAAAAGAGACAATTTATTCTTTGGTTAAATATGTTTTTAGTCCCTATAAATATACCAACTTTTTGTTTTAGTCTCTCTAAAAAATTTCTTCAACTTTTAGTCCCCAAAAGTAGGGCTTGAAGGTTCAACTCGTTTGTTAGAATTACTTATTTCAAAAGTTTTTTTTTTAAATGTGCAAACATCTACAATTATATTAAAACTATGGAGCATATCAACTACTGTAGACACTTTACATTTCCTACTGTAGTACCAATACATGTTTTACTTGGTGATGCACTTCTCTTCTATATATGCTCTTCCTCTCTAATGTTTTTAAAACTCTCCGATGTGGGACTTATTTAGTGCACATATTGGTTCAAAAGCCTGAACAATTATTAGCTTTTTTTCCCTCTCTCTTTTATTATAATTCTTGTTAATTGTTATTCAAATTAGTAATAACTAATATAAAAAATAGTACATAATTATTAGAAGAAGAAGCTTGTAATATATATATCAGGAGGGATATTTTAACTTCAAGAGTAAGTCTATAATCTTACTCTAAATCTTGACCTTCAATTCCAATATCAATTAATGGCTAGGATTGAATAATAGTAATAGTTGTTATGGGGAGGTTAAATTCTTTTCTCCACGGAAAACAACGCTTATCGCTGCAAAATCTTATCACGACAAAACGGCATAAAACATCAAACTCATGATCATCATCATAGATCTCAGCCTCTTCTCCATTTCATGATGTGAAATCAATTTTCAAATCATAGTTATCTTTAGAATGTCTTAATTTTTTATTCTATATAAGTGGTTTTTCAAACTTCCACAAATCTCAAAAAGTACTTCTTTCGTCAATTTTCGTTTAGATTCCAATGGTTTCGTTCTTCTTCTCTTGGGTATAACTATCGCAGGCAATGGATTATGGAATTCATAATATGAATGAGTCATGCATATATTGTACATATGAAAGAAAGATCTAGAAACTGTTTTGTGATAAAGGATTGAAATAATCCAAGATGCTGGCAAGGGTACGCAGATTTGTGGAGTGTGTTTAGAGGAAGGAAGCGTAAAAGTGGTTAATGTTAAATAAATTTTAAAGCCGTTAAGGGCTATTGACTTACTTTTGGAGTCAATATATCTCTATCATATATATATATATATATATATATATATATATATATATATATATATCGAGTTGGTTCATGACCCAAACAAGTCGAACCATACTTAGCTCAAGTTCAGCTCGTTTATTTAACAAGCTCAACCCAAAGTTTGACACATTTGGTTCATGAACCAAGTTCAACGATTCAATTATCGAACCGAGTCTCGAACTATTTTTAAGTTGGTTCGGTTCATTGACAGCCCTATCCAAAAAGGTTTTCATCATCACTTTTGGACCCTACTTTTAAACCAACTCATGTGTAATCATCGTATTTTTGAATGAAATTTTGCAGAAATGTGTGGAATATTATAACAATCTCTCTAAAAAAGTTAGATTTTTTTAACAAACCATGAACTAAATATGAATTTTTAAGCGCCAAAAACATAAAATTTCATATTTAATTCTTGTTTTGTTAAAAAAATCTAATTTTTTTAAGAGATTCTTATAATATTATAAAATATTCTTGAAAAATTTTATTTAGAAATACAAAGACAACACACGAGTTGACTTAAAAGTAGAGGTCAAAAGTAGTGATGGAAAACTTTTGAGGAACTAAAAGTCGAGAAAAATTTAGGAAGACTAAAACAAAAAAGTTGATATATTTATAAAAACCAAAAACATATTTAACCCTTTATTCTTTATACCCGATTTAAATCCTAAAATTCTATCTTTTCTCAAAAACACATGAACCTTCATTAAACCATGTTTAACACATCTTGTTCTGAGACTTCTATATGCTTCTCAAATTTATTATCTGTGTACGTATTTCCTCTGTCACAAACCTTGGTCCAGCAAAAATCAGCAACTTTGGAGTTGAAATCTAATGAAGATTTTTATATCCATAATACCATTTTTCATAAATCAGATATCTATCAAGTGATTTATTCCTTATATATATTCATAATCAAGACTGTCAAGTTTCTTTCCAAGCCAAAATCCCTATATAATCTAACAAGATTGAAGTGATAAATTTACCAATTGGTTTCAACTTATCTCATAAAATATTATTCTTCAATTTTCTTGTAAAAACTACCTTTGTTCTCATTACAGCCGTGTTAAAGGTTCATGTGTTTTCGAAGAAGATACAATGTAAGGGTTTAAATCGGGTATATGGACTAAATTGTCTTTTTTTAGCATAACATGTGGTGATAAGGTGTATTCAAAACATGGATGAAAACATTACAAATCGGCCCAAAAAAAAAGTATGTTTTTCGTTCAATTAGGGACTAAAATGTTCCGATTAATTTTTATGAAGGATTAAATGTTGTATTTTTTTGGGGAAATTCTTGTTTACCCATCAATAAAAGGTGGATAATACTACCCATGTTGAGTTGGCCCAATCAAAACAGTGTATTTATATAACATTAAAAATAATAGAAAACAAACAAATAACTTTGATTGGTGCCAACTCAGCATGGGTTGTGTTACCCACCTTTTATTGATGGGTACCCAAGTTGTCACTTTTTTTTTGGTAAGGGACAAAATTGGCTCTCGGATTTTTCGTCAATGGCTACAATAGATCTTGACTTTTAAATTTTTATAAGATACACAATTAAAAATGTGCCAAAAAATCATTTGGGAATCTCAGCTAATATAGGACTTACCTTATCTCATATATCCACAGAAACATGTAGGACTACCTTATCACCATTATGTCATGAATCCTACACCGATTATCATATGAACTGGGTTACCTTCATTGAGTTCATCCTGAATGTTAGAGTTGACATTCATGATAAGATAAAGTGTGGACGGCAGTAGCTGATTTAGCTAACATAGTACATTTGGATAACTATGTATTAGTTTATAAGTTATAACCACGTATCTATATGAAATACTATTGAAAATGGCACATTAATAGCTAGCCTCAAAAGCCAAAGACATTATCCATTTTTATGAACATTAATTGGCAAGACTCACAATCACGATCTTTCACAAAATCTTCTACTCAATTTTACTGTGTAGATGCTTAATAAAGACAACCATGTGCAAGATATCTTGAATCCAATGTGTATGATGATTTTTTCATGGATTGTTGTTAACCCATTCACGCGGTCCAGTGTTCCACAAGCAACTATTCTGTCGTATAAGGCGTTTTTTAGTTCCATGCATTTCGTTTTTCCAATGGTTTTACTTTCATGGCCTTTATTTGGATATATTTTACTTAGATTTGCCTAATTTAGTGTGAAGGATTGTTTTCTTTTTCGCCATAATTAGGGTTTTGACTCCAATGGACGCCTCAAACTCACTATCTTCTCGGATAAGTTATTTGGACCCGTTACAAAACTAATCATCAAGTCGATAGGAGAATTTTCTTTCAAAAAAAAAGTTGATAAGAGAATTTGTTGTTTTAATACGGAGTTGAATTGTTTTTCAAATGGACGACTATATAACTGTATTCATTTTTTTTTGACAAAACCATATTCAAATTTTGTTTCTAGATAAACGAGTCACATTATTAACTCCTCAAATACCTTGTTAGTATTGAATGATGTATTTTTAAACCATAGTAAAATGTGAAATTATAATTGTCGATTAAAAAATAAATTGTATTTTAATAGTTTCATTATTTCATAATATTTATATTTTTATACCTAAAAAAATAAATTCGGTGATATGAAACTTGTAGTGTGATATGCAAGTACTCAATTGTTGTTGTTGTTCTATTGGATACAGTATAGCTAGGATGCATCATCGAATATTTCATTCACTGATAGCAGTATTAAATAAATCATCAAATAATTTTACTAAAAACTAAAAAAGAACTTTAAATAATTATTAAAATCACATCACATTAATTAAAGTATCATAGTTACACTTCCTGCTTATTCTGATGAGTGCCAAAATTATACGTCCATTCTACATCAATGATATGAACAAGTCGGTAGAGCATTTCTGTCTTAAGAACACAACCTGGTTTTCCATGACCCCACTAAGTAACTTGGCTGCATATGTTTTTTTCTTCTTCTGCATATGTGATATGTCGACAAATTATATCAACAAATTTTTGTTCATTTTCATAAGTCGTATTTACAAAGAGTGTTTTTTAGATAGATGTTATTTTATTTTTTAATGTAATATTAAATATTTTATTTCAATTGTACATTTTATTTAACTTTATGCATCTTTTTTTTTTTTGTTGAAAAAAACTGTCTGTTCTTGGAAATGGTATTATTTTATGATAAATGTTGAATAACTTTAATTTGATAAAGTTGTTTCCCTTGCTTTTATTTATATTATTTTCGGTAATTTATAATTTTTTTTAATCTGTAAAAAATTATATAACACTTATAATAAACCGAATTGAGTGATAAACAAGAAAAAACAAAAGAATTTACTAAAAATAAAAAATGGTCGATTCTTGGTGACTCTAGTTGTTGTTTTAAGAGTTAGTGACTTAGTGTGTCAGTTGTTGCCTTCACTCTTGGGGTAGAGGCAGCTTATATTGGGTCATATATCTTTTGTAATACTAATCAATGACCAAAGTTTAAAACTTTGGAAAAACCAAAATCTTCATTTCTATGTATCTTAGTAACTGTTGGCTTGGAAATTGGAAATGTGGCTTCATGCATATATCTCACTAGCTTCAAATAAATATTGCTGTAACAAATTATATGTCACACTTAGAAATTAAAGACGTTAGTTAGAGTCTGTTTTTTTACTCAATTAGAGAAAATATTTTTGGTTTATATTTTTTTGCCATAATTTCTAATTTAAAAACCGTCAAACTTTTTCCTATAGTAAGTTTAACTGCAAATATAAACCCAAAACCTATATTGTCAGTGTAAAAAAAAGTAAATAATCTAGCAACCAAATGATTAAACTCAAGTGATTAACAAACTTTAAATAAAAACAAAATATTCTGGAGAATTCAAATTCAAATTTTGGCTGAAATAATTGTTAATAAAATTTTACTTATCTTTCGACTGAATTTTAGATCAATGGGGTGCTCTTTCTGAGAATAACACGGTTAAAACCAAAAAAATTTAAGCAAGTAGAAGATTAAAATTTATCTTAATTAAAATGAAAAATAGTAAGAATATAGTGAAACCATAACTTTGTTTATGTATAATTTTGAGGTAATAGTAACTATTTAAAAATCGAGGAAATGAAAAATTGTTCAAGGGTTTTACTGTGTCCCTGTAGATGCCTTCACTCTTGGGGCATGAGCAGTTTAGGATGTTTTCCTTTGTCTGTACTATATACTACGTAATCAATGCCCACTACACTACGTATGATTACTCTTTACAGTTAAAAAATGACTAGAAAATACCAAAATCATATAAATTTGTAAGAATATTTTGCTGTTGGCTCAGAATTGTTGCATCATATTTTAATTGCATCATACATTCAGAAGCATGTTCTTCCAACACTAGAACCGTGCAAAACTTTGGACTGATTCTCTCATTGTAAAAAGCACGCGATTGCATGCAGATTTCAACCTTGACAATCAATAGGAGATCGGACGGTTCATATTACACTAACAAAATCCGTTTAACACAAAGTTAATTTGAGATCGATCGACTAAATCCAAATCTCACAACTTTGGTTATATCCATAGAATTTAGAACACAATTTAATTGATGCATTAAGGTAATACCAGCAACCGCATATTCATCAGGGGATGGCAAAATTAATGCTACAGTTTAAAAACTTTCTCACAATAATTGTACCTACAAATTCAATTGAGACTAGACTTATCATTAAATCAGACAAACTGATAACCCTTACAATCTCAGGCTCTTGCTTGCAAAACACATGATTTGTCAGTAATACAATCCAAAACACAATGGTTGTTGGTTGTTGCTCAAGTGGGGGCAGGGAATAGGGATCTTTTTGGGTAAAGTAGGAATGCTTGTAAGATATCATTTGAATCATACAAAAAAAATCATTTAGATGTGATGATTCAGATCTTTAGACTTAACTTATGATCCTCTGTTGAATTCAACTTTAGAAACACAAGAGCATTAAACTCTTTAGGGTGATCTTTGTTGTCCATTGAAACCTTACTCGGTTCAAGAGATCCGTTTCCACAATTGCGCATGAGAGATACTCGATTTACTCACATAAAAAGTAAACAAATAAAGTTTCAAACAAGACCTAATAAAATACTTGTTAACTATAAAGATATGGAAAGAAGTAACGACTAGTCACTACAAGTTACCTCCTCCAAAGTGAACAACTTAAGTAGTCTCAACTCTCAACTATTGATAAATAAATCAAAATTACTCACATGCATAATTTAGGTATTTTGAAATACTAATCACAGATTTTCTCACTTTATTATCAACTCAAGAAAAAAGTTAAATCACCCATAAAAGCAAAATTGTATAAAGGTAAGAGAGATCATGACATTAGAAGGCAATGGTAATGGCAGACACCTATAGAGACTCCCACAAACAAGTCAATGAGAGATCAAAGTATGAGTGAGTTACTCATATCTGTGCTGTATTTCATAACCAAAATTGTGTATGCTGATGAAAAAACAATCGTTTAGAAGTTTATGAATTGGTCTGGACTTTTCCTGCAGCCCATGGACTCATATTTGGGCCTGTTTTGGGTCCAAAACACTAGTTATAAATCAGAGAAAAACAAAGTGGCAGTGAAGCATTTAACAATAACATCATATGGATAAAAAAATTGGCATGCAAATGTAAATGCTCAAATCAACACACTTGAACAACTAGAAAGAGCAAGGAAATATTATTATCATTATTATTGCCATGGAGATAATTGAGTTCCAGAAACACAATGGCAACTAGTCTAAGTTAAAATTTCCTCTCATCATAACAATCAATAGGAAAAAAACTAGCGCTCTATCTGAATAGTTACATGGCTGATGTTATAAACTCTTTTGATGTAGTCAACAACCTTGTCCAACACCATGTCTGCATCGGCGTCGCGGTTGATTTTCACATGACATGCTAACAAAATCTTCCCAACTGTAATGGCCCAAATGTGGAGCTCATGAACAGCCACAACTTCCTCCATCTCCAATATCCCCCTTTCAAGCTGAGTAGCATCAATCTCGCGAGGCGTACTCTCCATCAGAACTTCCAAAATGTTTCGCAGCATATTAATAGTTGTTCCCAAAACAATTGCCGAAAAGAATAGAGTGCAAAGTAAATCAACTATTTTCCATTCTGGTTTATACCATATAACTGCTCCTCCAATCATTACTCCAATACTTTGGATAGAGTCGCCGAGTACATGGAGATAGGCCCCTTGCACATTTATGTTCCTCTTCTTAGATATTTCTTTAGATTCACCGAGAAGTGGTTCAGTAACACCTTCATGTGCGTGATGGTGAATGTGATCTTCATGAGTATGGTGTGCGTCTTTTGAATGGTCTTCGTCATGATGGTGAGTGTGGTTGTCATGAGCATGATGGTGGTGCTCATCTTTTGTAAGATCATGTGTAGAAACTGTAAATCCGTGACTGTGGCCATGATGACCATGTCCGTGGTCATGACCGTGACCATGGCCATGATCATGACCTAATAACACAGCCATAATGATGTTAACCACAAGACCAAATGCAGCAACTGAAAACATTAAAATACCATCCACATTTTGAGGACCGGCGATGAGTCTATCAATGGCTTCATATACAATAATCCCAGCAAGCAGCCATATTAATTGGATAGACACCAAAGCACCGAGAATCTCTATTCTGAAAAAACCATACGACTGGCGCGGAGTAGCTTCCCATCCCGCAGCCCATAAAGAAAACAAGGAGATGGCGAACGCTGCAACGTCCGAAAGAAGATGTGCTGCGTCAGTCAGTATTGCAAGACTGTTTGCTTTGAGCCCACCAACCAGTTCAACAGTCATGAAAATCACACACAGGATCACTGCCATCAAAAGCTTTCGCATCGATGTTGAACGTTCTTTAGAATCCTTAGAGATGGATCCAGCATCTGAGAATCCACATGGTGCTTCACCGCAAATCTTCCTTCCAGCATCAGGAAGATCAGCACTGATTTCGATAATTTGCCCATGCTGAGAGCTGTGCGCATCCATCTACAATATATTAATGCAAATGACTATTTCTTGAGTTTGATATAAACCAGAATACAGACGCATACAGTACTCTAAACATTAAACAGAAGCAATAAATTATTGAATCAGCCATCAAAAACTTTGTACATGACATGTACATAATTTCTTTGAAAATCTAATCCATGGATATATTTCTCCATAAGTAGAATACGTAATTAAACGAAAGCTAGCAAAAAAGGAGTAAGGTCTGAATCTCATAAAACAAACAGCTATGTGATGCTGCATCAACCATTATCCAATAAAACGTCTAACAAGTATCGAACAAATTTCCCTTTTCGAATAGTTCGTCCAATTTAAAAACGGCTTAAAATTTCACATTTTGATGGTCATAGCAAATTCAAATAAATAGCGACGAGTACGAGTACAGACATCAAACGGCGAAAATTTAAGCCGTTTATTAAAATCCGATGACGTGTATGAAACAGCACTGATTTAACTCTACAATCTACATTGGTAAAAAAATACTCTACAATCTACGAAGTACTAATACTCTTTCAATAAGAAACAGTCAATTGATTCAGTTCCATTTCAATACATTATTAACAAAAGTACGAAACAAAGCAGCCACAGACAATAGCAAACAGGGTCAATCCATTATGAACATTCTTCAAAGTTAAAACCATGCAAACACAGGATCCATAAATCTAAAACATACATAAAGAAAATCCAGCATCCTTGATCAAGATAATGAACATTGACAAAATGAAAGGCAAACAAAAGTAACAACTTGAATTGTTAGAATCCTTGAAGCACAAAAAAAATAAAAAAAATTGGCATGATCAATGAAAAAAGGTGGTGAATATCAATAATGAACCTACCCTCCAAAAGTTGAACACACACTCAATTGATATAGATAAATAATACAAACATCTAAATTATTCAATTGATTAGGTAACACGAATCAATTACATTCATTCACAACAAGCATTAACACCTAATACAATATACAATAGAATCTTCCAGTACCATGACAAAGAAAAACCAAAAAGTTTCAACAGCACCATAACCAAACCAAAACCTAAAGAAACAATAATTGCATAACACTAAGAGACACAAATACTGGCTCAGCACACATGCAAAGTGCAAAACAGCCTAAAAACAACAGCATTAAGACCAAACAACAAAACATATAACATTAAAAAAAAAACAATAAACAAATGTGAAAAGGGTATTCAATCTTATCACAAAACTTATATCATTCGCTTAGTTTTTCAAAAGGGTATTCAAATTCATCATCAAAAACACAAATTTTTGAGCAGAAAAAGAATAAAGTTTCAATTTTTTTTAACAATAGGTATGAAAAAGAATTATGAAAGAAAAGGGTTTGTGTGAAAGAGATAGAATAGTGTTATGAACGTACTTTCACAGCAGTGTGATCCTTGTTGATTCTGAATCCTCTGTTGATGTGTTTAGGTTTATTCTCAGCGGCTAGTATTCTGAAAAAAGTAAAAAAAGCTATATATAGGACAAATATATGTGACAAATATATTTGAGTAAAGAATCATTGATAAATAGGAATAGACCACTGACACCAAGGTATATATCACCAAGAGAATATTTGTTTTTCTTTTAAAATATTTCTTTCTCCTTTAAATTATTTCAAAAGTTCGATTTATTAACAAAACAATTGAACTTAAATGATTAATGAATTCTAACAAAAATAAATTTTTTAAAATAATCCACGTTCAGTTTTTAATTGAAATAATTTTTTGTTTTATTTACTTACTTCTCAGCCGAAATTCAGATTATTAAAGTCTTTTTTTCTCTTAAAACATGGTCAATACAAAAAAAAAAAAAATCACTAACTTTGTAATTGATCAATTTTGGTCATTAATTTTTATATGCGCAATTTCATCCTTTAATTTAAAAACGGGTCAAATTGGTCACTTATTTATGTAAGTTAAAACATTAGTCTTTTAAAAAATATTTTGTCATATATATTTTTTTAAAGAATATTGTCAAGTTTGAATAGCTTACATAAGTTAAATGATCAAATATGATTAACTTTAAAAGTTTTTTTATGACATTTTTTTTTAAAATAACTTTAAAATTAAGGACCAAATTGTGTTAAGATACATAATGTAAGAATCAAATTGACCAATTTTAATTTTTCCTTTCATAAAAAAAACAAAAGTTTTTTGTACTCAACAATTTCCAATAAAAAGTTCCCGTAAAAAAATACAATTTCCAATAAAAGTATTTTTTTGAGGGAATTTCCAATAAAAGTTTTTTTTTTAGGCAAAAGGAAAATTATATTAAAATAAAAAGAAAGATACAGAGATTGGGGGGCATGAGACCTGACACAGGTACAATCCAAATTGGAATACATCGTGATAAACCATACCAAGTGGACCGGTCCTAATCTATTGTAACAAAAATTCACTAGTCAAGGGCGTAACCCAGCGAACCCGCGTACGAGCATGAAACTAGGCTACAAAAAAATGAAGAGTGAACTTTTGCAAAAACAGTTATGATTTAAAAATGGCGAATGGATTGACTGCCAACACAGTATCAAAATCCAAGTGTCAACAGCTCCCTGAACAACAAGCAGCAAGCAAAGAGCTCTTTCGAGCAAGTACCAATAAAAGTTGTTGACGTAACAACACTATATTTATCTTTTCCTTAAAAAAAACACTATATTTATCTTTAACAATTCTTCTTTTTTCTTTAGGAAATCTTTAGCAATTATTTAAATCTCAATTTTAATACAGTTTCAATAAAATGTACTATTTTAAAAATAACCAAATGAAGAATAATATTAAATTTATGAATAAACTTTTTTGACTGGAATTTTTGAATAAATTTTAAAAACATATTTTTAAATTATTTAATATCTACTTCTTTTTTTTTCGACAAAATAATATCTACTTCTTAATCATATCATTTGGGAATAAACTTTTTAAAAGATTTTATACTACTTATAAATATATATTTAAAAAAATTAAAATTATATAAAATACTTAAAATGGGAACAATTAAATTATCCACTAAAAAAACAAGTCAAAAAGGAAACTTTATTTAGACTGATATCATACTCTTTAACAATTACATATTAGTTGCCCTCGAACCTTGGAGTGTGCTCCTCCTCAATCTCTCAGGTTCGAATCTCTCTGATGTCAATTTGGATGGACTAGCTTAACTTCTTAAAAAACATTTATATATTTTTATATCTTTTCAAATTACAAACTAATAGTACATCTTCTTAACCAGTTTATTTTTTAAAATTCAATTTCATTATTTTTGAAGGGAAAAATCAAATTTCTTAGTAATTATACTAAAAAAAATATTACTTGAAAAGTTTATACCAAAATTATACGATCGAAAAATATCTATTTTTTAAGTTCATATAATATCAGTATAAACTTTAATTGTTCATAAAATATCTATATTTTAGGTTCAAAGACTTTAATTGCTAGAAAAAGGTTAAAGACTTTAATGATATTTTAAAAGATATTATACTCTACATAAATATCTTTTTTTTTTCACAAGACTCTACATAAATATCTATTTTATGCTTTAAAAATTTTTGGATTCAATTCAAAGGTATAAATTTTCGAATTATGAAACATTTATTTGTTCATTATGAATTTTATAATTATATATAAAACATGTTATACCTTCTTTCAAAAAAAATGTTATACCTTTTGAAATTATATACTTTTGAAATTATAACATCTATTTCATAATTATATCCATAAAGTTTTTTATTCTATCAAATAATATATTTTAATAATTTATCATAAAAATAAGTGAAATATGATATATATTTCTTAATTATATGATAATTTTCATAAACATTTTTTAAGATATATATTTTTAACATATGTTTGTATTTGTGTATTTTGGTAATTTCTATTTTTTAAAAGAAAAATATATATATATTTTAAATCATATAATGTATATTTCTTATGCATATATTTTAGGATAAATTTTGTATACAATATTATACTCTCCGAAAATTGACATTTTTTTGTTGAAATTTTAAAATATAATATAATTCCTTTGGGCCATTTGAAATTTTACAATAATATAATTCCTTTGGGCCATATTGTAATCACTATAGATAGATATTTTCAAATTTATTGTAATTTTTTTTTTGAAGAAGCCAAATGCAATATGTTAATGAAGGAAAGTTCCAATTAAGCATAAAGGGTGTCAAAAAGGGAACCAAACTTGGTCACAAGAAATACAAAGAAACACAAAAATTAAAACAAAAACCGAAACGCAACATTACATGGTGACATAAGCAATACAAACCTACATATTAGCCCATTGAGAATGCAAAAATAAAAATGAACAAGGTTTTTAACTTTGAACACCAATAAAAGAAAAGTTTGTTGCGGTCAAGTAACTGATCAAGAGACAACTCTTTATTGCATAAGATACACAAATTACGCTCCTTTCAAAAGAACCATGTACAAGCCAATGATATCACTTGAATGCAATGAAGGGTATTCTTCCTGAACAAATGTGAACCACCAAATTATAAATCATGTGTGCAGATATACACAAGAAATCCCCAACCAATGCAATACAAAAGACCAAATACTGTAACAGCCCAATTTTTAGCGTTATATTTATCTGTCATTATTAATTAGTATTATTTATTTAATTATATTTGTTAATTGATTATTTATGTGTGATTGGTGGGTTAGTAGAATTATTAGTGCTTGAGTGGCATTTTTGTAATTATGCTAGAACCAGTAATTTGAATTTTAGAGAATAGTGATGTATAATTAATATGGGGGGTTTAAGTAAAGTAAAAGTGTACAAAAAATAATTGTGAGACAATTGTGACTAAGCTCATTAGTGGGAATAACCCTAGAAACATATTATAAATACACTAGTAGTGAGTGGTGGTGAATTAGGTTAAACATTATAACACAAAATTTTGAGAGACAAGTGGGAGAAGAGGCTTGGAGAAGAAGAAACTAGAATAGCTCAAGGGGAAGGGGGAATTCTACTAGAAGTAGCAAGAAAAGTGAAGAATTGAGGTAAGAGGGGAGATTACTTTCATCAAGTGGGTTAAATAAACACTTATGGGATTTGGGTGTTTTAGATTATGATTAATTACATGATTAATTGCTGCTGAATTGTTGAATTTTCGTGCTCCTAGTTGTTGATTAAATTAAGCATGCTAAACCTTGATGAAATTGCATTTTTTTCCATGTCAAAATTCCTCTTTAATTATGATTAATTGATATCTTTGTGAATTTTGCTGAATTTGATGATTAGCATGATAATTGAATGATGTTTGTTGATTATGAAACTGATTATGAGTATGTGTATGTGTTTTGTTTGAGAAATCATGAAGTTATGTTGAATAAGTTGTGATTTAAGTGATTTTGAGAAAAATGATTAATTGAGTGAATTTGCTTAAGTTGCTACTGTTTTGATTATGTTGCTGTCTTATGATGAAAAGCATGCGAATCTATGTTGGTTTTGTGGCTTTGATGAGAATTAAGTTGTTGTTGTTGGTGTTTTTGCTAAAATGACTTAATTAAGTGAAAATTAATAAGTTGTTGCTTAAATGGATATGTTGCTGTTGGAATAGTTTGAATAGGTGTATATTGTGATGTTGAACTTGATGAAACACTGTTGATGTTGTTAAACAAGTTTAATTGTTAAGTTGTTGGTGAAAATGGAATTTAGAGACGAACTTTGAAATTTACCTAAAAACCTTGAGAATTCATGTCAATTTGATGTTTCATGGTGTATCCATTGTTCAATTTAAGTGTATTGATCATGAGTATTGTTTGTAAAGTGATTTTGGGTTAATTGGGATGAAAAATGTGATTTTTGGGAGATTTTAGAGGTCTTTTTGTAAGGGAAAAAACAGGGACTTTGCTCAGTGAGCCCTGTTCTCGTTGTGGCGAGATTAGCAGATACAACATGTACTGTTATGCGTGTTTTAGCCATTGGGGGACGTTTTCGGACATCCCTGGGCATCTCTTTTGTGTTGTTTTGATCATTCGTTGATGGATAATGATTGCTTGCCATGAATTGATTATGAAGTTTAATTTTGAGACGAACTTGGTGATTTTGGAAAACTTAGGAATTGTCGAAATGAACTTGATAATCAACTACAATAGTATGAATGATGTTGAATCATGAATATAATGTGGTGTAGTAATAGGTTGAGGTAACCTTAATTTATTCATGAAATGTGGATTATGTGAATTATGGTGAATGAATGCAAGAATGGAGTCTTTATGATTAAACGATGAATAAACTTGATGAAATGCATTAATGTGAGATTGGTGATTGTTGTATGTGGCTAAATGCATTATGTGGTGAATTAAATAATGTTGTAGTGATTTAATTAGTGATGTGGTGAATTGAATGATGATGTAGTGATAACATGAAATGTGTGGAATGTATGGATTTGATAATGCAAATAAAATGTGGTGAAATGTAGCATGGTTTGAGATCATGATTTATATGTGGTGTGCATTGTCAAGTCTATACGTGAACATCCATGCATTTATTATCGGTCAAATGTAGCTTGATTTAAGATCAAGATTTTTATATGTAGCATGGTTTAAGACCAAGATTCAAATGTAGCTTGATTTAAGATCAAGATTTTTATATGTAGCTTGGTTTAAGACCAAGATCCAAATGTAGCCTGATTTAAGATCAGGATTGGTGCCACATGCATGTAGAGTCGTATTAGGCGCATTACATTCACATGAGTCGTGTTTGGTAATGTTTTGGTGTGAACTTGTGCATTTACGTGGTAAATGTTAATTGTCGATATGTGGAAATTATGGATTCATAATTGTGCAATTGGTGATTTATAGCTGAAATGATGATTTAACTGTTTGTGATGAATTATGATGTGAGAATATGATTTATATAATGATGACGAACTATGACGCGAAGTTACAATTTAATTACAATGTGGTATAATTAAGTTGGTAATTACAATGATGAGGGTATGCTATGAATTGTGAATTATGCATGATTAGTAACCAGACTTTTTGTAGTGATGAATATTTTAATGTTAAATGATGTTTTGCCTGAGTCTTATATGTGTTTATTGATTCTTTTGTTGAATGTATATCTTACCCTCTAATGGCTTTATTGTCGCCTCATCCATGAGTTTTACCCTTGGGGATGTAGACTTGCAGGTTGAGGAGTAGTGTTCGGTGAGTTGTGCTGAGGATGTCGTCACGTCTATTCTCCATTTATGTCGCGTTTATTTTTGAGGATGTCTAGATTAGGTGCTCTGATCTAGGAGTTCAGGATTTATTTTACTTGTTGAATTTTATGAGGATGTATTTATTTGAGATTTTTATGATGAGACCCGAGATGATATTTTGTTGAGATGATTTATTTCCGTTGTGCTGTGATGATTGTTGAGGAGATTTTCATTATGAGAAATTTGTATGAGTTAATTGGTGATTTGTTAGATTCCGATTAGATGTGTTGCATGATTTATCACTTAATAATTAGTCTCGGGGATCGGGGTCTTACAAATACTAGCAAAGAAAACGCAATCCATGAAAAGTTGATTAATAGATTATGTTCCTACAACCTCATGAACACAACAAAGAACCAGAGTGAACCACTCCACAACGTACCGAATTCTCTTTTGTCAAAATCCTCTTGTTTAGAGTGCTCCACGCTAATAACAAGACTTTGAGGGGCAAAGATTTGTTCCATATTATGTCTGAATGAGAATCATAATCGAGCTTCTCTCTATGCGCTAGAATATGATAAACAACTTTTAGTGAATAACCAACCTCAATATATATTTCCACAACCATTTGTCAGCAGTATTTGCAAAATTACCCTGCACAACAAAATTCTCTAGCAAAGATACACACTCAACTAACTGATCCTCCTCCCAAGTAAAAAGTCTTCTCTTCCACCTCCACCCAACCCTCTATCCCCCAGCCTACCTTCATCATCTCAGCTACAAAAATACTACTATCAACACATAACTCAAAAAGACAACTAAATATAGAACACAAATGACCCCCTTCTAACCAAATATCATTCCAAAAAGAAGTGTTTTCACCATTCCTCACTATACATACCACACAATCTACTGAGAAACTGACACCATCTTCAATGATGTCCCAAAGTTCATCATCAACACCAATGATGTGACTATACATTTTGCTTTTCCACCAAGAAAATTTTGCAGCATCTTCATTGAAAGATGGAGGTCTAGATCAGAGGTGGAATTTATGTCGTTGTAATCATAAGATATATCATTGTTATTGTTATTAGTACCACCAGTACCAGTGTAACACCCCGATTTTTCATATTAATTTATTAGTATTAGTGTTATATAATATTAGTGATATTAGTACTATTAGGAATTGTTTGTTTGGTGTTTTCAATATAAATTGTTGGATTGCGGGTATTGAGAAAATGGATTAGTTAGTTAGTGGTGGAAAAATAAGAAATTATGAGAAATTAAGGAGAAAAGGATATTTTTAGTGAACATGAGAGAATAAAGGTGTATTAGCGAAAAGGAGGTTTAAGTAAGTAAATAAGTAGTGTTTTAATTAAATAGGAAAGAAGGAAGTGTAAATAGTGGAGAATAAACTGGTGTAAAAGTTATGAGAAGAACCTAGTCCAATTAAAAGATTATAAATAGAAGGAAGTCACAAGAGAATTAGGTTACAAAACACAAAGATCAGAATTGAGAGGAGGCAAGGAAACTAGGGTTGTGAAGAGAAGAGGCAAGGAGAGAAGCTTAGAAAGAAACCTAGCCGTAGAAGTTGCTTATTCCGCTGAATTAAGGTAAGGGGGAGTCTCTATTCACCATAAGGGTTGTATGAACATGTGGGTAGTGAAGGATTTGTGTTTTTCTTCCTTGTTTTCATGATCTTTTAATAAATTCATGTTAAATTCATGCTCTAATTTGTTGCTGTGATTTTGGGTATGTTCTTATCTCTTAATTCATGACGTTGATGTGCTAAATTCGTGATTCAATTATGGTTGTGTTGTGTTATGCTAAATTCACGATTTTGTTTATCTTTAGATTGCAAGGATTTACATGACAGTTTAAATTATAATCATGGTTTCATACGATTTTGTGTATCTGTGCTATATTAATATTAAGTCAGATTTCATGTTTTTCCGAGTTACTTAGCAATAGCTAGAGTTCGAGCTATCCTTCAGGCCATTGAGTCGCTAGTCTGTTAACTTTCTAATGTGTTTTGAGTTTATGCTTACTTGCCGTGATGATGATACTATTCCATTGCAATTGTTTTAAATTTTGTGTTGTCCCTGGGTCGTTACAATAATTAACTAATGAGTATATATTTCATTCTATTTTGCCTAAATGTGAAGGTATTATTTGTCTGACTTTATGATTGTAATTAAATACAAAGAATTAAATTGTGATTCATGTGTTTGTTGGTACTACCTTTTCACTTAATTTGTTGATATTATTTTTCATTCTTAGATAGCTCTATTGCCACTAAGACTTATTCTCTCTATTCGAATGACTCTGAAATTATTATGATTGTCAGATTTAAATATGACTCGTTCGCTTATGTAAATCAAAATAATATATTCTATTTTTTTTAAAGTGATTTTATAGGTATAATAGTTATAATTTAAATTATTTCTACTATTTTTAAATATATTATTTTGAGAGGAGTAATTTAAATGAATTATTTGATCATGTGAAGATAATGTGTAATTTTAAGATGTGTAAATCAATTTGTTATATAAAGATGTGTAATTATTTGAATATGTGTGATTTAAAGATGTGTTATATAAATGTGTGTTATCTGAAGATGTGTGATTAAATGATGTGTTATATAAAGATGTGCTATTTGAAGATGTGTGATTTGAAGATGTGTTATATAAAGATGTGTTATTTGAAGATGTGTGATTTGAAGATGTGATTATATAAAGATGTGTCATATAAAGATGTGTTATTTAAAGATGTGCTATATAAAGATGTGTTATATAAAGATGTGTTATTTGAAGATGTGTTATTTAAAGATGTGTTATTTAAAGATGTGTGATTTAATGATGTGTTATATAAAGATGTGATATTTGAAGATGTGTAATTTAAAGACGTGCTATATAAAGATGTGTTATATAAAGATGTGTTATTTGAAGATGTGTGATTTAAAGATGTGTTATATAAAGATGTGCTATTTGAAGATGTGTTATTTAAAGATGTGTTATTTAAAGATGTGTAAATGTTGAGTCATATAAAGATGTGCATTGTTGAGTCATTGTTTGGTGTTCATGCATTCATGGTCAGTCCGATTTAAAGATGTGATTTAAAGATGGGGGATAAATCAGTAACATACCTCTGATATCCAAAACCGGTACCACATGCATATAGAGTCGAGTTAGGGACATTGCATACATAACTGCAAGTCTATTTGAAGATGTGTAATTAAAAGATGTGTCATTTAAAGATGTGTAACTATTTAAAGATGTGATATTCAATGATGTGCTCCTATATGATTAGGTGTGAATGATCAGTGCTTTTGTTAATGTCTACTTAATGTTATTACTTGTTTTGAAGCTTACTTGTTATTATAAGATGTTGAATTGATGCCTGGTGATTGAATTCAATGAATGTATATGTTATAAATGTGAATATTATCTGAGTGTAATGTATACATGCCTAACTGTAATTAATGATTGTTTTATCTGAATCTATACATGTGTTTGTACCTCTCTTGTGTTGAATATATTCTCACCCTCTTAAATTTGGACTGTACTCTCGCCGGGTACAGATTCGCAGGAAGAAGATAATTAGTAGCAGTGAGTCTCGGAGGATGGCGTTGAAGCCTTCTCTTTTATCGCTTTTGGGAGTCTTTATCGAGTCGATGCTCTGATTAGTAACACTAGGGATTGGGAGCTTATTTTTATTTAAGACTTTGTTTTAGAATTCATTTTGAATTCGGTTTGATGTTGATTTCATGATGTGACAATTACTTTGAATATTTTGAAATTTATTCCGCTGCGACGTTTTCGATATTAAATGAAGGATTTTTGGATTGATTAAGATGTGTGACACCCTTGTGTGTTTAATTATTTATTTCATTTTATTAGAAAATAAAATGTGGGGTTTAGGGTGTTACAAGTTGGTATCAGAGCAGGTCGGTCCAGTCCGGGCCAAAACTTCTTTGTTTTTCCTTTGTATGCGAGAGGTACGTAAATACCTTCAATACTCGTTTCATTCTAATAGATGGTTCATGGTTACGCAGAACGAAATGGCTGGAAGGAACGATCAAGCGATTGCAAATGCTATGACTGCAGTGGCTCAAGCTTTGAACAATGCTCTTCAAGGACAGCAGAATTACCATGGAGGGGCTGATGAGCAACGACTGGACAGGTTCATGAGGAACAATCCACCAACTTTCAAAGGGAGATATGATCCTGAAGGAGCACAAGTTTGGCTGCAAGGGATCGAGAGGATTTTCAGAGCAATGGTGACTACCGATGAACAGAAGGTCAGACTGGCAACACATATGCTGGCGGAGGAAGCTGAGTACTGGTGGACAAATACCCGTCAAAGACTAGAAGTTGCAGGTGATGGAATCACATGGGAAGTCTTTAGAGGAGAGTTCTTAGGGAAGTACTTTCCGGCTGACGTTCGTAGCAAAAAGGAGGTGGAATTTCTTGAGTTGAAGCAAGGGAACATGTCAGTTGCTGATTATGCGGCCAAGTTCGAGGAACTTTCTCGTTTCTGCCCGCATTACAATGCTGTGGGAGCTGAGGTGTCCAAGTGTGTGAAGTTTGAGAGTGGATTGCGCCCTGAGATCAAGCAATTCATTGGTTATCAGGAGATTCGAGTATTTCCAGAGTTGGTTAACAAGAGTAGAATCAATGATGAGGACAGCAAGGCCAGGTCGAACCATTACAAGAGTATCAATGACAAGAAGAGTAAAGGTCAAGACCGTGGCAAGCCTTATACGTCTCCAGTAAATAAGGGAAAGGAGGAGGCGACTGGTGGGTCTGAACGAAGTGGGGGAGAAAGGTGCTTCAAGTGTGGTGGAACAGGGCATCGCTTCGCTGACTGCAAGAATCCTACATTGACTTGTTTTCAGTGTGGCAAGACTGGACATCGTGCAAATGAGTGCCGGAGTAAGGAGGTAGTCTGTTACAGCTGCGGGGAATCTGGTCACATCAGCACTAAGTGTCCGACTCCGAAGAAGGTGAAGACGGATGGAAAAGTTTTTGCTTTGAGCGGTGAAGAGAGTTCAGAGCCAGACAACCTGAATTGAGGTAATTTTCGAGGACGAAAATTATTTAAGTGGGGGAGAGTTGTAACACCCCGATTTTTCATATTAATTTATTAGTATTAGTGTTATATAATATTAGTGATATTAGTACTATTAGGAATTGTTTGTTTGGTGTTTTCAATATAAATTGTTGGATTGCGGGTATTGAGAAAATGGATTAGTTAGTTAGTGGTGGAAAAATAAGAAATTATGAGAAATTAAGGAGAAAAGGATATTTTTAGTGAACATGAGAGAATAAAGGTGTATTAGCGAAAAGGAGGTTTAAGTAAGTAAATAAGTAGTGTTTTAATTAAATAGGAAAGAAGGAAGTGTAAATAGTGGAGAATAAACTGGTGTAAAAGTTATGAGAAGAACCTAGTCCAATTAAAAGATTATAAATAGAAGGAAGTCACAAGAGAATTAGGTTACAAAACACAAAGATCAGAATTGAGAGGAGGCAAGGAAACTAGGGTTGTGAAGAGAAGAGGCAAGGAGAGAAGCTTAGAAAGAAACCTAGCCGTAGAAGTTGCTTATTCCGCTGAATTAAGGTAAGGGGGAGTCTCTATTCACCATAAGGGTTGTATGAACATGTGGGTAGTGAAGGATTTGTGTTTTTCTTCCTTGTTTTCATGATCTTTTAATAAATTCATGTTAAATTCATGCTCTAATTTGTTGCTGTGATTTTGGGTATGTTCTTATCTCTTAATTCATGACGTTGATGTGCTAAATTCGTGATTCAATTATGGTTGTGTTGTGTTATGCTAAATTCACGATTTTGTTTATCTTTAGATTGCAAGGATTTACATGACAGTTTAAATTATAATCATGGTTTCATACGATTTTGTGTATCTGTGCTATATTAATATTAAGTCAGATTTCATGTTTTTCCGAGTTACTTAGCAATAGCTAGAGTTCGAGCTATCCTTCAGGCCATTGAGTCGCTAGTCTGTTAACTTTCTAATGTGTTTTGAGTTTATGCTTACTTGCCGTGATGATGATACTATTCCATTGCAATTGTTTTAAATTTTGTGTTGTCCCTGGGTCGTTACAATAATTAACTAATGAGTATATATTTCATTCTATTTTGCCTAAATGTGAAGGTATTATTTGTCTGACTTTATGATTGTAATTAAATACAAAGAATTAAATTGTGATTCATGTGTTTGTTGGTACTACCTTTTCACTTAATTTGTTGATATTATTTTTCATTCTTAGATAGCTCTATTGCCACTAAGACTTATTCTCTCTATTCGAATGACTCTGAAATTATTATGATTGTCAGATTTAAATATGACTCGTTCGCTTATGTAAATCAAAATAATATATTCTATTTTTTTTAAAGTGATTTTATAGGTATAATAGTTATAATTTAAATTATTTCTACTATTTTTAAATATATTATTTTGAGAGGAGTAATTTAAATGAATTATTTGATCATGTGAAGATAATGTGTAATTTTAAGATGTGTAAATCAATTTGTTATATAAAGATGTGTAATTATTTGAATATGTGTGATTTAAAGATGTGTTATATAAATGTGTGTTATTTGAAGATGTGTGATTAAATGATGTGTTATATAAAGATGTGCTATTTGAAGATGTGTGATTTGAAGATGTGTTATATAAAGATGTGTTATTTGAAGATGTGTGATTTGAAGATGTGATTATATAAAGATGTGTCATATAAAGATGTGTTATTTAAAGATGTGCTATATAAAGATGTGTTATATAAAGATGTGTTATTTGAAGATGTGTTATTTAAAGATGTGTTATTTAAAGATGTGTGATTTAATGATGTGTTATATAAAGATGTGATATTTGAAGATGTGTAATTTAAAGACGTGCTATATAAAGATGTGTTATATAAAGATGTGTTATTTGAAGATGTGTGATTTAAAGATGTGTTATATAAAGATGTGCTATTTGAAGATGTGTGTTATTTAAAGATGTGTTATTTAAAGATGTGTAAATGTTGAGTCATATAAAGATGTGCATTGTTGAGTCATTGTTTGGTGTTCATGCATTCATGGTCAGTCCGATTTAAAGATGTGATTTAAAGATGGGGGATAAATCAGTAACATACCTCTGATATCCAAAACCGGTACCACATGCATATAGAGTCGAGTTAGGGACATTGCATACATAACTGCAAGTCTATTTGAAGATGTGTAATTAAAAGATGTGTCATTTAAAGATGTGTAACTATTTAAAGATGTGATATTCAATGATGTGCTCCTATATGATTAGGTGTGAATGATCAGTGCTTTTGTTAATGTCTACTTAATGTTATTACTTGTTTTGAAGCTTACTTGTTATTATAAGATGTTGAATTGATGCCTGGTGATTGAATTCAATGAATGTATATGTTATAAATGTGAATATTATCTGAGTGTAATGTATACATGCCTAACTGTAATTAATGATTGTTTTATCTGAATCTATACATGTGTTTGTACCTCTCTTGTGTTGAATATATTCTCACCCTCTTAAATTTGGACTGTACTCTCGCCGGGTACAGATTCGCAGGAAGAAGATAATTAGTAGCAGTGAGTCTCGGAGGATGGCGTTGAAGCCTTCTCTTTTATCGCTTTTGGGAGTCTTTATCGAGTCGATGCTCTGATTAGTAACACTAGGGATTGGGAGCTTATTTTTATTTAAGACTTTGTTTTAGAATTCATTTTGAATTCGGTTTGATGTTGATTTCATGATGTGACAATTACTTTGAATATTTTGAAATTTATTCCGCTGCGACGTTTTCGATATTAAATGAAGGATTTTTGGATTGATTAAGATGTGTGACACCCTTGTGTGTTTAATTATTTATTTCATTTTATTAGAAAATAAAATGTGGGGTTTAGGGTGTTACAAGTTGGTATCAGAGCAGGTCGGTCCAGTCCGGGCCAAAACTTCTTTGTTTTTCCTTTGTATGCGAGAGGTACGTAAATACCTTCAATACTCGTTTCATTCTAATAGATGGTTCATGGTTACGCAGAACGAAATGGCTGGAAGGAACGATCAAGCGATTGCAAATGCTATGACTGCAGTGGCTCAAGCTTTGAACAATGCTCTTCAAGGACAGCAGAATTACCATGGAGGGGCTGATGAGCAACGACTGGACAGGTTCATGAGGAACAATCCACCAACTTTCAAAGGGAGATATGATCCTGAAGGAGCACAAGTTTGGCTGCAAGGGATCGAGAGGATTTTCAGAGCAATGGTGACTACCGATGAACAGAAGGTCAGACTGGCAACACATATGCTGGCGGAGGAAGCTGAGTACTGGTGGACAAATACCCGTCAAAGACTAGAAGTTGCAGGTGATGGAATCACATGGGAAGTCTTTAGAGGAGAGTTCTTAGGGAAGTACTTTCCGGCTGACGTTCGTAGCAAAAAGGAGGTGGAATTTCTTGAGTTGAAGCAAGGGAACATGTCAGTTGCTGATTATGCGGCCAAGTTCGAGGAACTTTCTCGTTTCTGCCCGCATTACAATGCTGTGGGAGCTGAGGTGTCCAAGTGTGTGAAGTTTGAGAGTGGATTGCGCCCTGAGATCAAGCAATTCATTGGTTATCAGGAGATTCGAGTATTTCCAGAGTTGGTTAACAAGAGTAGAATCAATGATGAGGACAGCAAGGCCAGGTCGAACCATTACAAGAGTATCAATGACAAGAAGAGTAAAGGTCAAGACCGTGGCAAGCCTTATACGTCTCCAGTGAATAAGGGAAAGGAGGAGGCGACTGGTGGGTCTGAACGAAGTGGGGGAGAAAGGTGCTTCAAGTGTGGTGGAACAGGGCATCGCTTCGCTGACTGCAAGAATCCTACATTGACTTGTTTTCAGTGTGGCAAGACTGGACATCGTGCAAATGAGTGCCGGAGTAAGGAGGTAGTCTGTTACAGCTGCGGGGAATCTGGTCACATCAGCACTAAGTGTCCGACTCCGAAGAAGGTGAAGACGGATGGAAAAGTTTTTGCTTTGAGCGGTGAAGAGAGTTCAGAGCCAGACAACCTGAATTGAGGTAATTTTCGAGGACGAAAATTATTTAAGTGGGGGAGAGTTGTAACACCCCGATTTTTCATATTAATTTATTAGTATTAGTGTTATATAATATTAGTGATATTAGTACTATTAGGAATTGTTTGTTTGGTGTTTTCAATATAAATTGTTGGATTGCGGGTATTGAGAAAATGGATTAGTTAGTTAGTGGTGGAAAAATAAGAAATTATGAGAAATTAAGGAGAAAAGGATATTTTTAGTGAACATGAGAGAATAAAGGTGTATTAGCGAAAAGGAGGTTTAAGTAAGTAAATAAGTAGTGTTTTAATTAAATAGGAAAGAAGGAAGTGTAAATAGTGGAGAATAAACTGGTGTAAAAGTTATGAGAAGAACCTAGTCCAATTAAAAGATTATAAATAGAAGGAAGTCACAAGAGAATTAGGTTACAAAACACAAAGATCAGAATTGAGAGGAGGCAAGGAAACTAGGGTTGTGAAGAGAAGAGGCAAGGAGAGAAGCTTAGAAAGAAACCTAGCCGTAGAAGTTGCTTATTCCGCTGAATTAAGGTAAGGGGGAGTCTCTATTCACCATAAGGGTTGTATGAACATGTGGGTAGTGAAGGATTTGTGTTTTTCTTCCTTGTTTTCATGATCTTTTAATAAATTCATGTTAAATTCATGCTCTAATTTGTTGCTGTGATTTTGGGTATGTTCTTATCTCTTAATTCATGACGTTGATGTGCTAAATTCGTGATTCAATTATGGTTGTGTTGTGTTATGCTAAATTCACGATTTTGTTTATCTTTAGATTGCAAGGATTTACATGACAGTTTAAATTATAATCATGGTTTCATACGATTTTGTGTATCTGTGCTATATTAATATTAAGTCAGATTTCATGTTTTTCCGAGTTACTTAGCAATAGCTAGAGTTCGAGCTATCCTTCAGGCCATTGAGTCGCTAGTCTGTTAACTTTCTAATGTGTTTTGAGTTTATGCTTACTTGCCGTGATGATGATACTATTCCATTGCAATTGTTTTAAATTTTGTGTTGTCCCTGGGTCGTTACAATAATTAACTAATGAGTATATATTTCATTCTATTTTGCCTAAATGTGAAGGTATTATTTGTCTGACTTTATGATTGTAATTAAATACAAAGAATTAAATTGTGATTCATGTGTTTGTTGGTACTACCTTTTCACTTAATTTGTTGATATTATTTTTCATTCTTAGATAGCTCTATTGCCACTAAGACTTATTCTCTCTATTCGAATGACTCTGAAATTATTATGATTGTCAGATTTAAATATGACTCGTTCGCTTATGTAAATCAAAATAATATATTCTATTTTTTTTAAAGTGATTTTATAGGTATAATAGTTATAATTTAAATTATTTCTACTATTTTTAAATATATTATTTTGAGAGGAGTAATTTAAATGAATTATTTGATCATGTGAAGATAATGTGTAATTTTAAGATGTGTAAATCAATTTGTTATATAAAGATGTGTAATTATTTGAATATGTGTGATTTAAAGATGTGTTATATAAATGTGTGTTATCTGAAGATGTGTGATTAAATGATGTGTTATATAAAGATGTGCTATTTGAAGATGTGTGATTTGAAGATGTGTTATATAAAGATGTGTTATTTGAAGATGTGTGATTTGAAGATGTGATTATATAAAGATGTGTCATATAAAGATGTGTTATTTAAAGATGTGCTATATAAAGATGTGTTATATAAAGATGTGTTATTTGAAGATGTGTTATTTAAAGATGTGTTATTTAAAGATGTGTGATTTAATGATGTGTTATATAAAGATGTGATATTTGAAGATGTGTAATTTAAAGACGTGCTATATAAAGATGTGTTATATAAAGATGTGTTATTTGAAGATGTGTGATTTAAAGATGTGTTATATAAAGATGTGCTATTTGAAGATGTGTTATTTAAAGATGTGTTATTTAAAGATGTGTAAATGTTGAGTCATATAAAGATGTGCATTGTTGAGTCATTGTTTGGTGTTCATGCATTCATGGTCAGTCCGATTTAAAGATGTGATTTAAAGATGGGGGATAAATCAGTAACATACCTCTGATATCCAAAACCGGTACCACATGCATATAGAGTCGAGTTAGGGACATTGCATACATAACTGCAAGTCTATTTGAAGATGTGTAATTAAAAGATGTGTCATTTAAAGATGTGTAACTATTTAAAGATGTGATATTCAATGATGTGCTCCTATATGATTAGGTGTGAATGATCAGTGCTTTTGTTAATGTCTACTTAATGTTATTACTTGTTTTGAAGCTTACTTGTTATTATAAGATGTTGAATTGATGCCTGGTGATTGAATTCAATGAATGTATATGTTATAAATGTGAATATTATCTGAGTGTAATGTATACATGCCTAACTGTAATTAATGATTGTTTTATCTGAATCTATACATGTGTTTGTACCTCTCTTGTGTTGAATATATTCTCACCCTCTTAAATTTGGACTGTACTCTCGCCGGGTACAGATTCGCAGGAAGAAGATAATTAGTAGCAGTGAGTCTCGGAGGATGGCGTTGAAGCCTTCTCTTTTATCGCTTTTGGGAGTCTTTATCGAGTCGATGCTCTGATTAGTAACACTAGGGATTGGGAGCTTATTTTTATTTAAGACTTTGTTTTAGAATTCATTTTGAATTCGGTTTGATGTTGATTTCATGATGTGACAATTACTTTGAATATTTTGAAATTTATTCCGCTGCGACGTTTTCGATATTAAATGAAGGATTTTTGGATTGATTAAGATGTGTGACACCCTTGTGTGTTTAATTATTTATTTCATTTTATTAGAAAATAAAATGTGGGGTTTAGGGTGTTACAACCAGAATCAGAGGTGGCACTTAAAGCGGACATGTCTTTCTTAGGATCTTTTATCCGTCACACTATTAAGTGTTTAAGCAACATGCTAGGAGTTCCGATACCAACTGAAGATGAGAAAAACACAAGAAGAGAGGGTTGAATTGTGTTGTCTTTTTCAAAAACTTATTTTAAGTGTTTATCAAAACAGTTTAGAGTCTGATGAGAAACAAAGTTCTATCAGGTTTTGAAACAGAGTATGCAGTGAAAATAACTTACACACACACACATCTATATATATATATATATATATATATATATATATATATAGAGAGAGAGAGAGAGAGAGAGAGAGAGAGAGAGTTCTACTCCCTCCGTCCCAAATTGTATGACGTTTTGGGTATTTCATATGTATTAAAAAATATAATTAATTTTGTGTGGGAAAGAGATATTATGAGTTGTTTTACAAAATTGTCCTTAATAAATGGTATGAGAAAGATAAATTAAAGAATTGAAAAAATATAGAGTAATAAATAGTTAAGGATATAATAGGAAAAATAACATTAATGTTTCATTGGTATTGTAAAGCAACATATAATTTGGGACAATTTTTTTTTCCAAAGCGACATACAATTTGGGACGGAGGGAGTACAATCTAGGTAAAACAACATTTATATATTTTTTCGTTAAGAAAACAATTATATATTATTATATCTTTTCAAATTACAAACTAATAGTACATCTTCTTCATCAATTTATTTTTTAAAATTGAATTTCATTATTTTTGAAGGGAAAAATCAAATTTCTTAATAATTATACTAAAAAAATATTATTTGAAAAGTTTATACCAAAATTATAAGATCGAAAAATATATATTTTTTAAGTTCATATAATATCAGTATAAACTTTAACTGTTCATAAAATATATATTTTTTAGGTTCAAAGACTTTAATTGCTAAAAAAAGGTTAAAGACTTTAATGATATTTTAAAAGATATTATACTCTACATAAATATCCATTTTATACTTTAAAAAAATTTGGATTCAATTCAAAAGTATAAATTTTCAAATTATGAAACATTTATTTGTTCATTATGAATTTTAGAATTATATATAAAACATGTTATACCTTTTGAAATTATATACTTTTGAAATTATAACATCTATTTCACAATTATATCCTTAAAGTTTTTTATTCTATCAAATAATATATTTTAATAATTTATCAGAAAAATAAGTGAAATATGATATATATTTCTTAATTATATGATTTTATGATAATGTTCATAAATTTTGTTTAAGATATATATTTTTAACATGTGTGTGTGTGTGTTTGTATATTTTAGTAATTTCTATTTTTTAAAAGAAATATAAATATATATAGTAAATCATATAATGTATATTTCTTATGCATATATTTTAGGAAAATTTTTGTATACAGTATTATACTCTAAAAAATTGACATTTTTTTTATTTTGAAATTTTACAATATAATATAAGGCCATTTGAAATTTTACAATAATATAATTCCTTTGGGCCATATTGTAATCACTATAGATAGATATATTAATGAAGAAAAGTTCCAATTAAGCATAAAGGGTGTCAAAAGGGAACCAAACTTGGTCACAAGAAATACAAAGAAACACAAAAATTAAAACAAAAACCGAAACGCAACATTACATGGTGACATAAGCAATCCAAACCGACATATTAGCCCATCGAGAATGAAAAAAGAAAAATGAACAAGGTTTTTGACTTCGAACACCACTAAGAGAAAAGTTTGATGCGGTCAAGTAACTGATCAAGAGACAACTCTTTATTGCATAAGATCCACAAATTACGCTCCTTTCAAAAGAACCACGCACAAGCCAATCATATCACTTGAATGCAATGAAGGATATTCTTCCTAAACAAAGATGAACCACCAAATTATAAATCATGTGTGCAGACATACACAAGAAATCCCCAACCAACGCAATACAAAAGACCAAATACTAGCAAAAAAAAACGCAATCCAAGAAAAGTTGATTAACTGATTATGTTCCTACAACCTCATGAACACAACAAAGAACCAGAGGGAACCACTCCACGACGTACTGAATTCTCTTTTGTCAAAATCATCTTGTTTAGAGTTCTCCACGCTAATAACAAGACTTTGAGGGGCAAAGATTTGTTCCATATTATGTCTGAATGAGAATCATGATCATGTTTCTCTCTATGCACTAGAATATGATAAACAACTTTTAGTGAATAACCAACCTCGATACATATTTCCAAAACCATTTGTCAGCAGTATTTGAAAAATTACCCTGCACAACAAAATTCTCTAGCAAAGATTCACACTCAACTAACTGATCCTCCTCCCAAGTAAAAAGTCTTTTCTTCTACCTCCACCCAACCCTTTATCCCCCCAGCATACCTTCATCATCTCAGCTACAAAAGTACTACTATTAACAATAACTCAAAAAGACAACTAAATATAGAACACAAATGACCCCCTTCTAACCAAAGATCATTCCAAAAAGAAGTGTTTTCACCATTCCTCACTTTACTTACCACACAATCTACTGAGAAACTGACACCATCTTCAATGATGTCCCAAAGTTCATCATCAACACCAATGATGTGACTATACATTTTGTTTTTCCACCAAGAAAATTTTGCAGCATCTCCATTGAAAGATGGAGGTCTGGCTGAGTAAGAGTTTTTATTATTGGAGGTGGAATTTATGTTGTTGTTGTACCAGTACCAGAATCAGAGGTAGCACCTAAAGCAGACTTGTTTTTCTTAGGATCTTTTATTTGTCACACTGTGAAGTGTTTAAGCAACATGTTAGGAGCTCCGATACCAACTAAAGATGAGAAAAACACAAGAAGAGATGGTTGAATTGTGTTGTCTTTTTCAAAAGCTTTTTTTAAGTGTTTATCAAAATAGTTTAGACTCTGATGAGAAACAGAGTTCTATCAGGTTTTGAAACAGAGTATGCAGCGAAAATAACACACACACACACACACAAATAGAGATAGAGAGAGAGAGGGAGAGAGAGAGATAGAGAGAGAGAGAGAGAAAGAGAGAGAGAGGGAGAGAGAGAAAGAAAGACGACATAAACAATTATCATGGTTCCTCTCATAAATCGAGGTTAGTCTAGTCCCCTTGCACTTTCACGAGATTTTTCACTATAATCTCACTATATTACAATTTACTCAAACACACAAGAGACTTCCTTTGCTCAATCACACAAGAAAGAAACTTCTACAATCTAAGTTTAATCAAATAAAAGAGATTGTGTTTTACACTTGATATACAATGAGAGGTGTAAGAAGTTTTAGTTCATATGACTTCTGATACTTAAAAATTTCTAAGATATGAAAGTTTGTAAGAATTTCTCTAAGTGTTTGTACGCTATATAATTTGATAGAGTAAAGGCACTTGTAAAATGATAGAAGTCTTCTTATTTTTCTTTTTTTTTTCAATTTTTTTTATATAACAACAAAATAAAATGACATAAATCCTAAAAATTAACGATATTGCCTTGTTGAAATTAATCAGCAGTCCCTGACAACAGTGTAAAAAATGTGATACAATTTTAGCAAGTGTACTAAATTATATCGAAGTAATAAATAAATTCGTATCCACATAGACTATTCTAATTTCTACTTAGCAATTTCTTCAATATTAAGGATGAGATTAAATGGGGGGTGCATTGAGGCAATTGGTTTGGTTTGCAATTTAAAGTAAATGTTTGTTGTAAGAAATTAAAGAGAAAAGGATCATGTCTTTCGAATAATCAGTTCATCGTTAATTGGGAATATGGACCTAAATCTTATAATCGTTCCTCTAGTTTACGATAATTATTAAAATAGCTTTGGTCAATTCCTTGACTCAGAGCCCTCTTTTAAGACTACAATTACCTAATCCCTTAGGTGAACCCGTAGTCCTTAAAGGTTTGAATGAGCGTTAATTTAGAAATTACAACTTAACAACTTTCTATCCCTAGATTATCTGTTAAGTGAACAATATATTATATCTAAGTTATAAGCTGATGTCAGCTGTCATATAATCTCTGTGTTCAATTTATATTTGATCAGAACATAAAAGCATTAAGTACAAATGATACTGAATAAACTAGATTTGAAATTATAAGGTACTAGAGTTTACAGATTACATGGCTCAAAATCATAGAGGAATTAGTTACTCATGGATAAAACATAAACAACTAATACAAAAGTAGAATTCATCACATTAATTGGATGACTAACTATGAATTTTGATGGCTTTCCACAAGATCTCCAGTTCTTCAATTCCAAAACTGTGTTTTAATCTCCAAATTTTTCGACACCTTGGCATAGAAACATGTCTGGCTTATATAGATCCTCTTTCAGTAACTGAAAAATCGTGCACTGATGCTCAGAAATCATGTCATGATAGCACATTTAAATTTAAAATTTCTCCATACGCTCCTCAAATCGTGACCCAATTTTTTTAACAAATCAAAACTCTTGAAATTGGCCCAAAATCGCGTCACGAAGAATAGAAATCGTGGCACGATTGTTGCTTTCCTTGTCTCCTCATTTTCTATCTTTTTCAGCTTTAGAACCACTCCAAATCATCTGAACTCTACTAAATATGCATAAAAACAACTAACAAAATAACATATGACCTAGTGACAATGGACACGTTATATATTTCAGTTTCGCTATCAAAATTCAAGAATTGAACCAGAAGCGACAATATTTAAGTGGCTCGAATTCGTCAAGTTTTTGTATCGTTTTGATTCATTTTAAATTTGGTATACTAATTGGCACATTTGATACAAAACCATTAAAATCACATTAAATTATGATAAAAGAATAATATATATAATAATGTAGAATAGAAAATGTGATTTTAATTTGCATGCATTTGTAGTTCCATATATGTGCTTGAGTTTTTTGCAATTGTGTTTGTCTTTATTATTGTAAATAGAACTAGGGGAAACAAAAACCCTAACGAGACATCGCTTCATTTTCGAACAAAGGATATGCACAAAATTTATATGTTCAAATTTCTTGGAAAATTATTAATTTGAGTGCATAAATTATAATTGTGAATGTTGTTCCGTTCTCTAAAAGTAGTGCATATAAATTGTCAAAAAAATATTAACGACATGTAGTATTGTGTCTTTGTGTAAGAAATTATTACATTTAGAATAGACGATCTCATATTATATGTGCATGATAATATGAAAGTAGTTGTTAATTTCTTGCTTATTTTGATATAAAAAATAATTTGGGTATGTTTTTAGTTATTGTTAGTTTATATTTGTTCATGAAGAAAAGCTATAGAAAATATTCATGATTTTTTTTTGAAAGAAAAAAATTCATGATTTTAGTTCATTTTTTATTTCCTATTGTGATATTTATTTGGATTCCATAAAACATATTTGAACATGAAACTTAAATATAACATATAGAATTTATGATGCATATGTTAGTTATGCTATAAAAGGTTACTTTTAATAATATAGAAATAGATTATATAGTGTTAGATTTAATTTTATGCGAAGTATATATGACATGCATATTTAGACCTATCTTGTGAAGTTAAAATTGGTTATGACAAATCTTTATGATCATGTTGGTTGTTTATATATATATATATATATATATATATATATATATATATATATGTTCAAGATCAAATGACACCATGATGTCAAAATTAGTTTGACACCAAATCTCATCCATTCATTTCATTTAATCCAAAGGTTTAAATATATCATCAAATTAATTAACATACACCAAATACACTCTATCACCTAATTAAGAAACATATCTGTCATCATTATTCATAATCAAACAATCCCTTTTTATTTTCGGTAGATTCAAACCTTTTTATTTCCCCCTAAATTATTTCTTTCGGCCATAAGCACAAACACAAACTTTTTAATTTTTATAAAAACATGATAAAGCGTAGGGCTGGAAATGAGTCGAGTCGAACTCGCCTCAATTCGACTCGGCTCGATAAGAATTGGTTCAGCTCGAAACTCGACTCGAGTTCTCGACGAGCCTTTTTTTAAGCTCGAACTCGACTCATTTTAAGTTCACGAACAACACAGTTCGGCTCGTTAGGTTCGGTTCGCTTGCTCGAATCACATAATTTAAAAGTTTTTTTTTAAATAAAAAGTCAATTTTTTAGCTTTTAGATGATATTTTGGTATTGTTGCCAAATGGTTATTGATATTTTTCCCATTAGAAAGTATTTTGATTTCTGGGTATACTAGAAAGTGTTTTCGATTTCTGGGCATGAAAAGTTAGAAGAATCATACCATTATTAAAAACAAAAACATGACTATATTCGTGGAGCATGACAACATATATTTCTAGTGTTAGAGCAAAACTATAACAATATTAAAAAAAGTCTACGATTCCTTTATTAATATCAACAAATAAGAATCATACCAATATTAAAAAAGTATGAAAAGTAACCAAATAAAGACAATGAAACATTATGAAGGAATTATAATTTAGTGTTAGAGCAAAACTTAACCCATGAAATTGAGTGACAATACTACTAAAACCAACAAATGAAGATGAAATAGTGATGAGCTATATTTGCAAAAGTGATCTTTTGTTGAATCTAAACGACATGGAGAGATGAGAAGTTGATGAATTGTCTTTTTGCCTTCCAGTTTGGTTTGGAAAAATGGGGGGAAGAGTTTTCTTTTTTAGTGGAGAGGGAGAGCAAAGGCTGTTTTTTTAGAAAGAGGAGAACAACACGCATGGGAAAATGGTACAGAGTTAATTCTTTTTCATTTGGGAACAAGTATTCAAGAGGACTAGGGGTGGACAGAAACCCGCGGCCCGCTGAAACCTGCAATACCCGAGTCAACTTTTGGTCAAACAGGCGGTTCGGGTCGGTCAAACGGGTGATCAGATTGTCAGAATTGGTTTAACACGGGTTGAAACGGGCGACTGCGGATTAATTTATGAATCCATCGGAACCCGAACCCGCCCATATATGCTTATAATAGTATTTTTTGTCTGGATATACATGTTACTTGTCTGGATATACACGGTACTTTACTGAGACATCACTATGTGACATACACAGAAACTAGACAAAGTTTATTTAGTAAACCATTTGTTCTCTTTTCTCATTCTTCTCCAATTCATAACAAAGCCATGAAAGACTATGACGAAGCTGACAAATAACCATTGTCCTCTTCCTTCTTCATTTTCTTTTTCTTTTTCTTCTCAAATCCAAACTTTTTCATTTTTTTTTGCAAGTTTTTGTTGGTTGACATATTGAGATACAGATCTGGATTCTTCTCTCGTATTGCTTTGCTTTTGGAATTTTTCTTGATGTTTGAAGTCATTACCCGAATCAATCCGCCCGAAAACCCGAAAACCGATTGACCCGTAACCCGTGAAATCCACAACATAATATGGGCGGAGATGGGTTCAGTATTCTCACCCGCGGGTTGGGCTGGAGTGGACATTTGGGCCCGAACCCGCCCGTTGTCCACCCCTAAGAGGATTACGTACATAAAAATATTTAATACATTAATTTTCTTAAGGAAGTATTTAATACATTAAAATTTATGGTATGTAATTATTTTTTAAAATAAAACTAAGTGTGTGTGTGTATATATTATATACACACACATACACATATACATATAATTGAGTCAATTCATTAACCAAACGAGTCGAGCAACATATAGTTCAAGTTCAGCTCATTTAGTTAACGAACTTAATTTTCAGCTCAAATTCAGCTCATTTGGTTCATGAACCAAGTTCAACGAATTAATTATCGAATCGAGTTTCGAACTATATTCGAGTTGGTTTGGTTCATTGACAACCCTAATAAAGCGTAATTCGGTTAAACATGGGACACGATGAGTTCTCTAAAAAATAAGACACTATAAGTGACAAAATAATGTAACTAACATGAACAATTCAAGAATCATTTGGGTGGTTTGATGGTATCTGCTATTGATAATTTTGCCGAGCTTGTTGGCTTTTTTTAATACAATTTATTTCATTATTAAAAAAGTATGAGTATGAAATAAAGGCAAAGAATATCATCGATGGTGATGATGACTCAAACAACCATAAGTATGAGTATTTATAAAAAAAACCATAAGTATGAGTTTTATCATTCATTTTATAAAAAAATTAGAAAAAAAGTTTGAGTACGTGCTCCCTAAAAAAAAGTTTGAGTATGTGTTGATGGCAGAAATAAATAAATCTAAGGAAATAAAAATGGATGCTTGATTATGAATTAATGATGATAGATATGTTTCTTAATTAGGTGATAGAGAGTATTTGGTGTATGTTAATTAATTTTGTGATAGATTTAAGCCTTTAGATTAAATAAAATGAATGGTTGAGATTTGGTGTCAAACTAATTTTGACACCATGGTGGCATTTGATCCTGACCTATATATATATTGAAGGCGAGAAAAACACAAGAAGGGGGGGTTGAATTGTGTTGGCTTTTTCTTTCTCAAAAACTTAGGTTAGTTCAGAATCAGATATTGATCAGATTCTGAAACTATTTTCAGAGTTGTTTTGCAGCGGATATAAAGTAAATGAGAGAGAGAGAGAGACACAAGCAATTTATCCTGGTTCCTTCCACAACCCGGAAGTAGTCCAGTCCCCTTGTCACTTACAAGAGATTTTCACTATAATCACAAAGATTACAATTGCTCAAGCACAAAGCAAGAGACTTCCTATGCTCAAACACAAAGTAAGAGACTTCCTTGCTCAAACACTAAGTAAGAGACTTCCTTGCTCAAACACAAAGTATGAGACTTCCTTGCTCAAACACAAAGTAAGAGACTTCCTATGCTCAAACACAAAGTAAGAGACTTCTTTGCTCAAACACTAAGTAAGAGACTTTGAATCAAACAAATTTACAAAAGAATATGTTTGAGTTGAACACTTGATATACTATCAGTCGTGTTCACAAAATACAACACAGATTAAGACTCTTTCGAATTTGGCAGAGTTGCGTTTCCAGAAAACAGAGTAACATAGTCTTAATCTTCTTCTTCAAATCTTCAATCCTTTATAGAGGAATAAAGAGTTGTTGAGAAGAGCCAAATTCATCAAAAGAGCCATTGCAATAGAAGCTATATCCAGCATTAATTCCTTCCTGACATGGTGTGCGAAACAGATGAACAGAGGAATGGAATTTTGAATCGTTTCCTTAAAACAGGGAGAGTGTTTCGTCCAAGGAGACAAACTGTTGCAGAGAGCGGTTTTGACTGTACAGTACGTTACTGTTGACAGTGACAGTTGTTGACTTCTGCGTTTCCTTAAAACTCAGACGCAGTTCTTCAGAAGCTGGTCTTCAGACACTGTTCATCAGACGCACTTCTTCAGACGCAGACTTTAGACGCACTGTTCATCAGACGCTGTCTTCAGAAGCTAGTCATCAGACACACTTTTCATCAGACGCACTTCTTCAGAAGCTGGTCTTCAGACGCACTGTTCATCAGACACACTTCTTCAGAAGCTGGTCTTCAGACGCACCTTCAGACGCTGGTCTTTCAGACGCACCTTCAGACGCTGGTCTTTCAGACGCACCTTCAGACGCTGATTATCTTCAGACTTGCAACACAAGCTTCAATGTTTTCCTTCTGCTCTTAACTTGATCTTTCAGAACCACCATTAGATACACCAATTAAATATATGGTCATGTACACTTAGAACAAGCATTAGCATATCCAATTTTCTTTTTAACACTTTGTTATCATCAAAACTCAAAAGAGACTTGTTCATACATTTTGTTCCAACATATATATATATATATATATATATAATGGATTGAATATATTCAAGTGGAAGTAGAACTTTAAATTGAAGTGGTTATTAAATATTTTAGCAAAGATATTAATGACATAAAAGTTTGTGTAATGGTACAATATACTCATAATGACTAAAGTGTCATGGGTTGATGATAGGTGGTAAATACTATCAATAGAATATAAGTTGAGCAATATGCATAGCTTTGAAAATTCAAAAATCTATGTGAAGGATTGAATGTTCAAAGTTTATAAAAGTTAAAATGAAATCTTGCAATTATTTGACGAAATGATTGACAATGATATGATGTCTTCGAATATGAGGTTGATATGACATTGAAGAGATCAATAGGGATGTGGTACAAGCCCAAATCTAACTAATTACCAATGGTGGAAATTCAACTCACACTTGAGTAGCATCAAGTCTTGGGTTCAATGGTGAAAATACACATATTAGAGTGATTGAAGTACTTGACGATAGATACATCCCAAGGGGTAAAAATACATGAACCATAAGAAGAAAAAGGGTAGAATGAGGTTTTCTCTTAATAGACATATATCATATATTTGTTGGAATGCATACTTATAGGGCATTTCTGATATAGTCTACCTATATGAGAATGAAGCGGGGCCGCTTCATAGAGTTCAAGGGCTTGACTCTTAAATTCTCATGAAAAGGATAAATGACACAAGGCGTTAACAAATGTGTCATTTCTACAATTCGATCAGCGGTATCGAGATTTTATGTGAGTTATGCACATTTGTTCTAATGAATAGTTAATTCAAAGCTTGCCTACCATTCTATTTGGGGTTTAGTGAAAACTTAAATCACTAAGTAAAGGTTCAAATCGTGAGATACCTTTATCTGAAACCATGATATTTCTAAAATAATGGATTTATATATATATTTTGAAAATGGCGGAGGATTGTGAGAGTAATTTTGGAAAGTTGCAATGGTTAAAAGAGACCATTTTAGCGAAAGGGTGCAATGCTGGATCATTGAAGCAATGTAACCATTCATGAAAAACTCTTCTAAAAAATTGTTTCTCTTCACCATAGGACATATGTTTCTCTATAAATAGAGACACTTTGGAGACAGAACAACACTCAGAAGAAAAATAGAGATAGAAATCACATTCTTGTGAGTCAAAATTATGTGGAAAATAATACTAAATCATTCTTTCTTTTCTCTAATGTCCGAGAGAGATTGACAGAACTTTATTTTGTAAACTATCATTGATCAATATGTTTGGTGTGAATGTGCAAGTCATGTCAATGATTCCATATTATCCTGAAGGCGATTCACTGGTATACTCTTTTGCATCCGGTTGACATAAATGGTGTGGGTGAATCGAACCTAAAGGTTGGTGTGTCCCACACACGCTTTGGAATTTATGTGCACTCTTCATTATGTTCATCTTCATCATCTTCCTTGTCAAGTTATTGCAGTAGACCCTCAACACAACTTCTAACATTTTATACGATTAAGAAACGACAAAGTTGATAATCCAAATAACATCTTTAATAACAAAAATATTATCGTTCTAAGATCATGGCAAGTTCTGCATGATCTAATTGACATGGAGGAAATGGCATTTCTTTAAATTCAAGAAGTTCAACAACTGTTATGACGGTTACAGCTCCTGAAGCGGTTACTTCCATTAAAGGTGATGCCAGTTTTTGAAATAAAGGTCAAGAGATAATTACTTCTATTCATGTGATGGCGTCGATGGAACCACCACAAAGAGTTGCATTCAAGGAGAATGTAGGAAACATAACTTATGGATAATAATTTAATACAAATATCACTACTAAAAAAACTCGTTTTTAGTGATCGATTTAGAGACCGAAATATTCGGTCACCTTGATGACCGAAGTAGAGACCAAAATAATAATTTAATACAAATATTGTCACTAATATTCCTTTAGCATCACGTACTAGGCTCTTACTAGCCTTAACTTCATTTGGAATGCCTCCAAATTACATTAATTATGTAACTGGTTTGCCATATGTCCATCCTGCACAAAAGAATAATAATGGATTGAATTTAACTAATGAAAATAATCATTTGTTTCCGCAAATGACTAGAGAAGCAGGGACTATTACAACATTGATGCAAAATACAGAAAAAGTTTGTGTTGCACTAGCCACACACATGGCAAATATGTGGCTCAATGAAGATAAACACAGTCACAAACAGAAATTTAGGCGATAATTAAGAAATGTTTTCCAATAATGATTCTTATTTCATTTGGAAAAAAAAGGATAAATAAGCAAGTTTGACAGGGCCGACCCAAGTGTAAAGCTATTAAAGTCTTAGTTTTAGGTCCACCAAAAAAAAAATTCATTAGATTTTATAATGAAAAACCTCATGGACAAACAAAAATACCCCATATATTAAATTTGTTGTCCCTTATCGAAAAATTCATAATTTTACGTAGAAAACCATATTTTAACGTCCTAAACATGTCTTCAAAAAATCATGAAACAATTTAACATTTAGGTCACTTTTCTGGACTTTATACCGATAGGGAAAAATATGAGGTTAAAAATAGGAAGAATTTCAAATTACGGGGGTTAAAATTTGAGTTTTTTTAATTTTACAGGGTCGTTTTTTCAAACTTCACGTATACTACAGGGTCAATTTGAATAATTAACCCATTAAAATATTCTTTAGGTCACACTTACTATTGAATATGTTTACCCACCCGATGAAGACAATTATTATGCCATTAATGCAAAATACTACTCCCTCCATTTTTTTCTTTTGATGTTTTAGAATTTCAACTATATTTCAAAAATAATTGATGTTTTAGTATATTTAATATTTTTCCCAAATTTACCCTTGTTGGAAAACACACCATAATCCATTAAAGAAGTTGTGCCCTTTGTCTTATCACATGTGAATTTAATCATAAATAATGATATTTTAGGCCAAAATATACAAATATTTCTATGTTTTAATTATTTCTTAAGTCTTGTGTCAAGAGGTAAAATATCAAAAGATAAAAAACGTAAGGAGTAATAACGTTTGTGCTGCGCGCTAACCACACCCATGAGAAGAAAGTTTGATGAAGCTAAACACGGTCACAAGTAGAAACTTAAGAGATACGAAATATTTTTTTGATAATGATTAATGATTTTTATTTCATTTTTCAAAAAAGGCTAAATAAGCAGGTTTCACAAAATCGATACAAAGATAAGGCTACTAAAGTCTTAGTTTTAAGCCCGCCAACAAAAACTTACTTTTTATTAAATTTTATAAACAATTTTTTTTCATATGCAGACAAAAAAAACCCATATAATAAATATTTATATTAAGCTTCACTTACCATCAGACTCGGCTTTGGGAGAGTGCAAACAGTTCAACCAAGCCGGGCGTCCAACATGTATGTGCCTCAAAAAAATTATAGCCTAATACTACACCCCACTTAAATAAATAAAACATATGTTCATTCTTTTTTCAGTACGCGTTTGGGTTTCTTCTTCTCACTCAACACCTCTCTTTCGCTTAATATTTTTTTACTTCGTTTCATGTTTAGAAGTTCTTCTGAATCTGATTTTTTAATGAAGCTTAACTACACAACTTTTGTTATACATTGCTTAATAAAGTACTTATTAGTAATTACTTTTTAAAATTTCAGTGTATAATTGCTAATTTTGTTTAAAGTTGCAAATATATGGTTCTAATATATGTTGAATGTCGAAATTTTTGTTATATGTTGAATGTCGAAAAATATAATCGCTACTTTTGTTATATGCTGAACGTTGAAGGTTGACTAATTTTGGTATATGTTGCTAATATATGCCTCATAAATTTCAGGTTCTACATTTTTTTTCCGGTCTTTCTCTATGCCTCCTAAATTGCCTCTTAAGATTAGAAAGTTTTAAAAAAATTGCGTTTTTATTTTACTGGGGCTTATTTTACTATGAGAGCTGAATCTCCTATTTCATAGAAATGGCGCTGCTTACCATTGGATATGTTTACCAACAGATGAGGACAATTATTACACCATTGATGCAAAATGCTAATAATGTTTATGTTGCACTAGCCACACATATATTAAGAATGTGGCTCGATGAAGATAAACACTGTAACAAAATATATTTAGGAGATACGAAATCTTTTAATGATTTTTATTTCATTTGCCAAAAAAGGTTAAATAAACAAGTTTGACCGGATTGGTTCAAGAGTAAGACTATTAAAGTCTTATCCTTAGATCCACCAACAAAAACTTATTTTTAATTAGATTTAAAAAAAAATAGAAACATCATCAACAAACAAAATATCCCATATCTTGTAAAAAAAAAAAATCGCATATATTAAAATTTGCTTTTAGACCTGATTTACTATTGAGAACTATTGGATTTATATCATGGAGTTGGATACAGATAAACCAAATATTGCAAAATACCTACCTAACTTGCAGCCTCACTACAACAAAAAAATATAAAACTTAATAGTAAAATGTTATTAATTCCTAAAGTTTGAGATGTCACAAACTATTTTGGAAATCAGATGCCTTTGCTTATTTTTACCAAGTTTTGTAACTAATACTTGATTAAAAAAATTAAAATGTTTCTTCCTTTCTTAGTAAACAAGTTTAACCGTTTTCCCTTTCTTGAAGTAAAGACAAGAGCTAAAGTGACAATGTACATGTATCATGTATGCTTCTTTTTGGCTTTTTATTAAAACAAAGCACTTTATGATAGTTTAGAGGCAAGTATTCATTTTATTTTAGTTTGCTTCATGAAAACCCATGCATGCATACGAACTCAACTTACACAAACATAGTTGCAAATTGTAAGTGATTCCAACTGTCCAAGATCCAAATATCATACGTAGAATTATACGTAATTGTGGGTTTCCTATGTACAATTTTTGTACTTCTTAGAAAGAATCAAATTGTACTCCCAAATTTACAAAACTCGCATATTATGCGCATCAAATACTTGCACTAAACCTAAATGGTGTTTTCCCATACCCGTGACATTGCACAATGTGGGTTTAAGTACTTCATAACCACCTTGTGTTAAACATACAAATATGCACCTAGAATACAAAAACAAGTCATAAAAACAAAAAATACTCAAGATGTTCTTATACACTTATTTTTTTACTTATAATCTTCCATATCTAAATCAAATAAAACAATTATGAATCTACACAACTCACTAGATCTTATAACTAGACGACCCGTGTTCCTACTCTATATAAATTGGATACAAAATATTAAATTTGATCAAAATCGAATGATCCAAATTACTTGATGGCATATTTTCTAATTACATAAACCAAAATTCATACTCCGTTTTGTGTGTCATAAATGAAGAATGAGTTCAAAATGTCTCGCATTCAATGCAACACTTCATACGCTTCATATTTCGACTCTATGAAATTATTTTTCACATACAAACATAAAATTCAAATCATCGGATCTTGATCCAACATTTGAATATTTCTTTAAAAAGTACGTATATATCGCAGTTTGTAAATCTCTTCCTATACACTAAATCAGGGATAGAGTATAAAGATGAAGTGGGAAAAAAATGATTTCATAAAAAATCCAATTTTGTTACACAAAAAGGCACTCATATGCAAGAATACCTACTGATTTTAAAATCATTAAAATGTAAAAAAAAAAAAAAAAAACCAACACACATTAATATAATTTATTACACGCAAATAATGCTATAATTTAAACTGCTTTTTGTTCCCCACAAGTTTTCTTAAAACCCTGATTCTATTCGGATCAATACTTAAAAAAACACGGTTTTGTCCAACTCACTTATTCGAGGTGAAAAAATCGTGTTTTTTTCCTATATATCCAGAACGGTACTTTTAAACGGGTCGTTTTTTTTTTTTAAAAGAAAACACGAGGATGGAAATAGCTCTCATAGCTTCATGTATCCACATCACAAACTGGAGCACCAATAAGAGGAATCTGACCCACAAGACCTTTCTTCAAACCCAACAATAAATCACACTTGGCATACATATTATAATGTGCAGATTTTATCTCACCAGTTTTCCACCTTAACCTACCTTGAAATATAAGTTTCACACCCACCACCCCATAATTCTCATCCACCACCAAACCATTCAAAACATCCACCGAAACTGGAACCGGCACGCCTCCTAACTCTGGCGACAACGACACGATTTCATGCTTCTCCAAGTAAAGCGACGGAAGCATATGATGAGGCGTAATCGGATGGTTTCTATATGATACAAAGGCGGAAAGCCTGTCAAAGTAAATGGATACACGTTTGTTTGGATTCCTTATGAAGATTGTGAATTGTATTGAGATTGACATGTCTGGTGGTGAAGTTACATTGAGACCATAGATTGCAGCACTTGTGACTGTGATATGAGGTTTTGAGGGATGGTATGCAAGCCATAATATGAGGAGTATAATGCCAAGTAAGAGGAAGAAGATTGTGATACATATGCAATGTTCACGTTTTGGAGCATTTGGTACTCTGTAACGAGGAACCATACTTTTGTGTTCCATGGGATATTGATGTCGTTGTTGTTGCCGTGGTTGTACCATTTCGGGATATTGATGATGTTGTTCTTGTAGTTGTTGTGGCATTTCGGGGTATTGACGACGTTGTTGTTGTTGTGGCATTTTGTTAGGGAAATGAGGTTGTGAATGGTGTTGTTGGTTTGGATCTTCTTGACGTTGTATATGTATTATTTCTTCTTCCATTGTGTGTGTGTGTGTGTGTGTTTGTGTAAGAGTGTGTGTATATGATTGTTGCTTGTGCTTGAGTCTGTGAACAAGTGAAAAAGTGAAAGGAAATGTATATAGGATTGTAGATGGAAATGGAATAGGGAATTTGAATTAGGTTGCTTGGAATCAAAGTATAACACTTTCCAATTCTTGTTTAGATCAATGGCTGATTATTGATCTGATGAGTTCCTGTATATTATGCTATGTGTGTTGCTTTATGTTTTGTGCCTTGCTTTTTCTTTATCCAAGCTTCTTTTCTTTTTACTAACTTGGTTTAATCCAAACTCTTATTGAGTATCACAAACACCAAATATAATATGACTGATGATCACTCTCCTGCAAGTAGGACCAACTCAGGTCTAAGCCACCAAGGCCTAAAAAAGCCTCAAAAGGATATACTTAAATTCAAGGGAGGATTTACATATTCTGTTACTTGTTAAGTTGGTAACTGGTGTGTTAAATGCTTTAGGGCATCACAAGTCTGATGAAAATGAAAATTTCATATATCATATTATCCATTATTCCCAAATAAATATTTTAAAACCAACAAAGATTGATTCAGTTGGTACGTAAGGAGTTGACTTATATAGCACAATGTCGTGAGTTCAATTCCCATTGTTAGCATTAGATACTCGTTCGTTGCGACCCTAGCAAGACTCTCATATCCAACTAGAAACAAAAATCTATCCATTTTAAATATAAGAAAAGTTTAAAGGGCACCAAGTACCACTTGACAACTGTCATGAAAACAGAGACAAAAAAATTGACTACACTTAATTTTTATTTTTTTTCAGGGTAAGCATCACATGTGGTCTGTGGAGCCAAGTTCCCTGTCTGCTAACATTAACAGAAATACCTTCTCTTTTTAGTAACAGTAAAATGTGAAAGCTATGACAGTGGTGATTTTATTTATTTTAACTTTTCACAACCAAAAAGAAATACCAAAAAGGGTAGCATGAACCCAAAGAGAGACTATACCAGGTATGATTGACCCAAGAGAATAACTGAGCAAGGCTATGTGGCTGGATTTGAGCCTTTCACTGATGCATGTTCTACACGTTTATTTCTGGTATAGCTTGGACCATTGCCTTGTCTTGTTCCAAAACTTCCAAAACATATTTCGTCCCACAATTGCATCATTACTTACTAATGCTTTCACTCTGAAAAGTCCCTGCACTAATTTTTGGAAGGATCACTTTTTAACATGAGTGAATTGAATTGCAGCTGCAGCAAAATGTTCATCAAGCACATGCCAGCTTAGAAATACTTTATGTTTTTATGTTTATTGCCATGTTGCACCTCTTTAGTACAAAAGAGATACCAGATTGAAAGAAAGGTGAATTGAAAATCAGTAGTACATGACAGTAAAAAACTTTCAATTAGAAAGTTTTACCTAGAAAATCAAATGGAGATTTCAGAATCAAATGCTATTAGCTTCAAACAGGTATGCTATGCAACCTAGTCTTCAATTTTTATTTATCAAGATAACAAAAAATCATTTTCAATAACTTCATAATAAAGAATGGATATTCGGGTTAAAAATTCACATAATCTTATGAGAAAGTTGTGTAAAAATTGTTTTCACTTGGTAAGTCATCTCAAATTTATTTAACAGGAGAGGATGTATTTAAGTGTCAATTGAGTTAAAACATGTTCAAGCTTACAAAACAGGTGCTTAACTGAATGTTTTCAAACTGAAACTAAACCCTATATAATTTACCTGACCATAATAGTGTTGAACCAAGAAAAGATATAAACAGCTGCAATCAAACTGCAGAGTAATCCCACTAAATATTTACAATTCAAAAGTTAAATGCATCAATCAGAAGAAAAAGAAAGAAGCCAGAAGAAAACCCTAGGAATGTTTAACAGTACCCTTTAGGTATTTCACTACTGCTTTTAGGACTGCCTATTGCTTCAAGAAAAAACAGATTATTTCACTGTACACACTTCACCCCTAATCTAATCCATGTGAGCAAAAGTCAGTGCTAAAGTCAATGGTAGTTTAATACCAATGTAAGTTAAAAAGAGCAAAGTTTCATTGATCACCACTACTAGCATCTACACTTGGATGATCATCATTTTGTACTTTGCGTACGAACTGCCCTTTAACCCGAAGACGCTGCTCTGCCAGTTTTTTCCGGCTCTGATATCGAACCTGTGCAACAAATCAGAGCATTGAGATCTGTAGTCAGACATGATATAGGAGTTCCCAAACTAATTGAATCATAGATACACATCTACGGCAAATTTCTAAAGAAGCTTTACCACTAGTCATAGTACCTTTTTCTCGAAGCATCTCTCTTTTCGCTTTAATCGAAACTTTGTTAGAGCTGCTTCTCTTTGACTGGAGCGATGAGAATCACTCGATCTAAATTCATCATCATCACAATCATAATCATAATTACTGTGATTATAGCGCCTACCATCACTAGAAGTTCTTGAATTCTTAGTAACCGCATTTGAAATAGCCTTTCCAACATTGCCACGACTATTAATATGATTTGAAGCATGACAAAAGTCATTGCCAAAACCCTGACCAGCACTAGGAGAATCATGCACTGCATGATCCAAATCAGTTTTTTCAGTAACGTTTTGATTATGAAAACTGTAGTTAGCATCATAACAGCAATTATGATGATGTTCTGAATTGTGACTTTCAGGATTGGACTGGGAGGAGGAACTTGAGGGAAAAGGAGAGCTCTCTTTTTGGCAATTTGATTTAGGAGTCAACATGTGATGGAAAACATTATCAGCTGAGAGTCCAAGTTGTTCATACTGAGCCATGATTGCAGTGGTCATATTTTCCATTTTAATTGAGCCAGCATACTGAAAACAATTACCAGCAGTAACTACAGATAATTCGTGAGACTTATTAGAATTCCAATTGGAGTTTTGAAGAAGTGGCCGCAACATCTTACTGCCATCATACCTACATGTAGAAATTTTGTCGGTCATTATTAGAAGAAAAAAAACTATAATCATGAAGAATAATATTGCATGTTGATTTTTGAATAAAGCTATATGAAAAATACTATTAAATTGAATTATTATATACTGATTTCTTATCATGCAATAATACAAGCTGGAAATCAAATCTAAACAGTTAACAAAAATATGACTTGATACATAAAGTCACTAATTAATCCTTTGATTGCTGAGTCACTAATTAACAAAGTCTTTTCAATGCATTCCTTTGATTGCTGAGGAACGAAGGCAAAACACTGCTATCTCTTTAATCCTTAAAAGCATAGCTATATTTACCATAATTAGGTTGCTCTGATAAACCATACTGAGGCTCTCACAATTATCTTTTAGACCAAATCACTTGGTAATCAGCTTTTACCTAGATATAGAGGACTAGGAGCGAGAAAAAACAAAGTAAAAGTGAAAAACAAAGAACAGAAATTATGACAAACTTCCATTTTTTGACTCATTTGTTTTTGTAACATCCCGCTTAAACGTAACTTTTATCAGTATCAGAGGAATTACGAGTAAGTAAGGGTAAAATTGTAATTTCGAGATGGCAAGGCTTTATATAGGAACCAAGATATTTTCATTTTATTTTTCCTACCCTCTCTCTCTCACTACAAATCAGAATCCCCTCCCCTTCTCTCTCTAACTCACGCCATTCTCTCTTTCACCACCAACCTTTATCCATCATTTTTCCTTCCCTAGTTTTTTGTGTTGCAATCAAGCAAGCTTTTGGGAAAGAGGAAGCTAAGGAGAATCAAGAAAGGAGTAAGATCAAAGCAAGGGTTTTGGAGTTAAGAATTTAACAAGCATCAAGCAAGGATCTAGGTGAGCTCCTTAGGGTTTTAGAACCCACTTTGAGTGAGTTGGGTGTGATTTATGATTTGAGCAAAGTTTAGAGATTTTGTGCCCTAATCCCTTTGCTTGCCAATTCCTTGTTAATTCATGTTTTAATCAGTCAATTTGCATTAGAAATCATTCCTCATGCTGTTGGGAAGCTTGGGTAAGTTAAAATGGTTGAAAAATCACGTTTTTGAACCTTTTCTATCCTGTCATGGTGGCTCTGCGAAGTTGAGTCTGAACCACTTCGCCTAGACTTTGCTCTGTGAAGTTGAGTCTGAACCACTTCGCCTAGACTTAGCTCTGCGAAGTTAGACTTTGCTCTGCGAAGTAGACTTTGCTCTGCTAAGTTGACAACATTTGTTTTTTTGACTTTTTATAAATGTACCAATTGTCCAAGTGCCATGTACAACATTAAAAACCCTATTTTTCTCAAGGAACACTATTTTAACATATCCTAAAGGTTTCCAACAAATGAGAGTATGAGTAAACAAGGACTATGCAAAGCACTAGAGGTACAAATGGTAAAGGTTAGAGGAACATGAAATTATTATAAGTGGGATAGCAAGCTGATAGATACGGTACAGTTTATACCAGAAAGCGCAGAAATAGAGGGAGAGAAGCACAAGATCAGGATGATGCAACTACTTCATCTAAATAAATGCATCAGATATGACTGCCACGTGGCAGTGAGAGAATAGGGCTCTAGATCCTATTTATACTGAACTAATCATTGTTAGTAGATACAGAATTAGTCATATTGCAGTCTCTGCATAGGAGTGCTAAGCAGCTCGAATTGCTTACCCTAATTTAATTTCCAGTATTTCTTTGTCTCTTTCATAGTATATTGTATACAGGGTTAGATCCCGTTTGATCTCTAACCTTATTACATAAATAAAACAGTATACTTTTCTTCTTTTGAATTCTGTGTTGTGATTTCTATACCTAGGCCAATTGGATCCTATCAATTGGTATCTAGAGCCTTGGTTAGATCTTCATCAGTTAATGGTCGTGACGACACAAAGCATTATGGATAATAGAATTGAACTCGTAGAACAGAGAACGAGCGTGATGGAAGCGACGTTGGAACAAATGCGACAGATGATGGTAGAAATACACTCACGTCCCCAGATTTCATTGGATCAGGTTCGTCAACTTATTGCTGAAACGCAACCTCGCCGTCGTCAAGGGCGTAATCGTAACAACGAGGAAGACGAGTGGAGCGACCAGAGCGCCGTTTCATCAGGATCACGACGTCGCCCACGTAACAATGGTGGTCACTGTTTGGGTTTGGGAGGAAGTAGGAGACGATTGGAGATCCCAATCTTCAAAGGGAGGATGCGTATGGGTGGTTAGTACGAGTGGAACGTTATTTCAAGTTGAATGAAATACGTGTGCAGGACAAGGTGGATACGGTGGTGTTGGCGTTAGAAGAGAAGGCTTTGAATTGGTTTCAATGGTGGGAGGAGCAAACGCCATTAAGAACGTGGGAAGAGTTCAAAATAGCAGTCCTTAGAAGATTCCAACTTGGGTTATTGCAGAACCCATTGGGACCACTGTTGAGTTTGAGGCAAAAGGGTAATGTGATGGAGTACAGGAACAAGTTTGAAGGACTGGTAGCACCTCTACGTAGGGAGGAAAGGGTGATGTTGGAATCAATTTTTTTAAATGGCTTGAAGGAGGAAATTCAAGCAGAGCTAAAATTATATGAGAGCCATGACTTGGCTGAATTAATGGACAGGGCTTTACTCATTGAAGAAAAAAATGAAGTGGTTTTGAAGAGAGGAAGTGGTTGGAGGTATAAGGGGGGTACCACTAGGTTCAAGGACCCTGGTGAGTACAGTGGGCTTAAGAAGGAGAACGAGAAGAGTGGTTCAGTGACTACTGATAGGCCAAAAGGAAGAAGACTTAACCCCGCGGAATTGGAGGAAAGGAGTAAGAAGGGACTGTGTTTCAAGTGTGGGGATAAATGGAATAGGGAACATGTGTGCAAGTTCAAGCACATGCATCTGAAATTATGTGAAGCAAGTAGTGAAGAGGAGGAAGTAGAGGACTGGGGGACAAAGCATAAGGAGGAGGTTGAAATAGTAGAGGAGTTAAAGACTTTACAACTGTCCTTGCAGAGTAAAGAGGGATTCACTTCCAACAAGTCTTTTAAGGTGTGGGCTGACATAGGAGGCAAAAGGGTGTTGACATTGATAGACTCGGGAGCTACAAGCAATTTCATAGCTTCTAAATTGGTGACTGGACTCAGTCTAGCAGTAACTGAGACACCTACTTATGTCATTGAGGTGGGGAATGGAGAGAAGGTGAAGAATCAGGGGGTATGTGAAGAGTTGGAATTCAACATCCAGGATGTTAAGTTCCAACAGCACTTTTTTATCATGGAACTCAGTGGTTCAGAGATGGTGTTGGGCATGGATTGGTTGGCAAGTCTAGGCAATATAGAAGCAAATTTTGGCAACTTATGCTTGAAGTGGTAAGTGCAAGGGAACAAGCATATTATTCAAGGAGATCCATCCATGTGTAATAGCCAAGTAAATTGGAGGACCATGTTAAAGGCTATTTCTAAAGAAGAGATGGGATTCTATGTTCAAGAAGTAGAAGGAGAGTTGAAGGACAAGATAAATCATGGAATTACTTCTGACTGGGAAGAAGTAATTGCAAGATTTGAAGATGTGTTCAACATGCCTACTGGGTTACCACCACATAGGGAACATGATCATGCCATAGTATTACAACCAGATGCAGTTATCCCTAACTTAAGACCATACAGATATCCATTTTACCAGAAGAATGAAATAGAGAAAATGGTAAAAGAAATGATGCAGGCTGGAATTATCAGGCCGAGCACAAGCCCTTTCTCAAGCCCTATTCTGTTAGTAAAAAAGAAAGATGGAGGTTGGAGGTTCTGCACTGACTACAGAGCTTTAAACAAGGTAACTGTGGCTAATAAATTTCCTATACCTGTAATTGAAGAGCTATTAGATGAACTAGGTGGCGCGACCATATTTTCTAAATTGGATTTAAAATCTGGTTATCACCAGATTAGAATGAAAGAATCAGATATAGTCAAAACTGCTTTTAGGACCCATGAGGGCCACTATGAATACTTAGTCATGCCTTTTGGCTTGACCAATGCTCCCTCTACATTCCAAGCATTGATGAATGAGGTGTTAAGACCCTATCTGAGAAAATTTGTATTAGTCTTTTTTGATGATATTCTCATTTACAGCACCAACAAGGCTGAACATGTATTACATTTGATAAAAATTTTGCAAACTCTACAAAGTCACAAATTGTTTGCAAATAGAAAAAAATGTTCATTTGGCCAGGCAGAGATTGAATACTTGGGCCATATTATTTCTGGTGGGGGAGTATCAGCTGATCCTAAGAAAATAGAAGATATGTTAAAGTGGCCTATTCCTAAGGATTTAAAAGGGTTGAGGGGATTTTTGGGCTTAACTGGTTACTACAAGAAATTTGTCAAGAACTATAGCAAAATAGCTTGGCCATTAACACAGTTACTGAAGAAAGATAATTTCAAATGGGGTGAAGAACCACAACAAGCTTTTGAAATTTTAAAGAGAGCAATGACCACTATACCAGTTCTAGCTATGCCAGATTTTAAGAAGGATTTCGTGTTAGAAACTGATGCTTCTGGCCATGGAATAGGTGCAAAAATGGAGACCATATCTGCTGGGAAGAAAATTTCAAGTTCACACTGATCAAAAGAGCCTAAAACACATCACTGAACAGAAATTGATGGGTGAAGATCAACAGAAATGGATAGCAAAGCTGATTGGTTATGACTTCGAAGTGAAGTACAAACCAGGGAGGGAAAATAATGCTGCTGATGCCCTCTCAAGACAGATGCAATATGCCACTATTGCGATGGTACAATGTGAAGCTTGGGAAGGATTAGAAGAAGAGATACAGGGAGATGAAAAGTTGAAAAATCTTATTCAAGATTTAATGAGTAACTCAATGAGTCATCCTGGTTACCAACTGAGAGGTGGTAAACTGTTTCATGAAGGAAGGATAGTGATTCCAAAACAATCACCCAGGGTTGCTTGGATCCTACATGAGTTTCATGATACAGCCACTGGAGGACATTCGGGCTATCTAAGGACTTACAAGAAAATTGCAGGCTTGGTATATTGGGAAGGAATGAGGAAATGCATCAAGTCCTATGTTGAATCTTGTGAAGTTTGCCAAAGGAATAAATACCAAACTTTGAGTCCTGGTGGTCTTCTACAGCCATTACCTATTCCCACTCAATTGTGGAGTGATATATCCATGGATTTCATTGGTGGATTGCCCAAGGTTCAAGGAATAGATACTATTATGGTAGTGGTTGATAGGCTGACTAAATATGCTCATTTCGTGCCTGTGAAACATCCTTACACAGCCAAAGATATAGCAGAACTATTTGTCAAAGAAATAGTCAAACTGCATGGATTTCCTAGTTCAATAGTTTCCGACAGGGACAAAGTTTTTCTGAGTTCGTTTTGGACAGAGTTGTTCAAACAGGCTGGTACAAAGTTGAAGTACAGTAGTGCATATCATCCCCAGTCTAATGGACAAACCGAGGTAGTGAATCGATGTTTGGAAACGTATTTAAGGTGTTTGACAGGGAGGCAGCCTAAAATGTGGCCTAAATGGTTATCTTGGGCAGAACTTTGGTATAATACCAATTACCATGCCTCTCTTAAATCCACTCCTTTTGAAGCCTTATATGGGAGAAGCCCACCAGTATTAGTTAGAGGAGATGCACATCTTTCTGCAGTAGAAGACGTCAACAAACTAACTGCTGAAAGGAATGAAATGATTAGGGAAATGAGAGAGCAACTGCTGAAAGCACAAGACCAAATGAGGGTACAAGCCAACAAGCATAGAAGAGAGGTGGATTATCAGGTAGGAGATAAGGTTTATTTAAAAATCCAACCTTATAAGTTGCAAAAGTTGGCCAAGAGGTTCAACCAAAAACTAAGTCCTAGATATTATGGACCCTATGAGATAATGGAAAGAGTAGGGGTTGTGGCTTTCAAACTCAAATTACCAGAAGATAGTAGAGTACATCCGGTGTTCCATGCATCCCTGTTAAAAAAAGCAGTCTCAGCAAATGTAGAAACATAAAAGATATTTAAAAAGTAAGGTGAAGCACCTCAACCCAGTTGGACGCGTCGTTGGACGATACCTCGTCTGCGGAAGACATAAGGATTAAGGAATCATGGGATACTCTAAGGAATGACTTGGAACCTTGTCGGGAACCGCAGTTTGAGAAGTTAAAGTGAGGTGTGGACTAAGTAACAATTCTGAGTACAGAGTTAAGGAATTGCAGTACCAAACCTAGAGACTCGAAATGAGGAATTATCGGTCGGTTTTTGAAACCTCTAGACTCCTAGCAAAGATAGAGTGTTGAAGAATCAAACTCGAATCGGATGAGATTTTAATGTCCAAACAGTTAAGAGAATTAATTATGGATTAGCGAATTATTTGGACAGATGAAGCTAATCACTCAAATGTGGTCATTGAGCGTGAATCGCAAGTAAATTTAATCTCATCAGATCAGCCGCATCTCCCGAACCATAAATGTCAGATTTGTGAATTAAGAAGAGAAGATGGTATGCAACCTAAGAACTAAGATGGATGAATAAGTGGTAATAATAAGACCTGTTGCATATCGAAGCGTGAATCAGATATTCAGATGTGTCCTATTAGTAAGAAGATTGGAAATAAGCTAAGGTTAACTGGAATTTTACTCAATGAAAGGTGGATATTGAATAATAAGTTGTTAGAATTTAGTGAACCGATGGACGAACAAAGTCGAATTTCCTTGATTGGATGAAGAAAGCAAGTTCAAGATAACGCAAGATTAAAGTAGACCAGTATTTTGAGGAATAATCAGAATTTTAGCCGAGAAGTATTTTGAGGCTTTATTATCAGAAAGATCGGCACTAGTACGCAAGTTAATGTCGTGGTTAATGTTAAGGAGTTATATGTTTTCAACCGAAGAGTTTCCTTCCACAAATATTCTAGAAGCTGAAAGAGATCACCTCGTGTCGATAAGTTTCTGAGGGCAGTAATAAGGTATAGATTTCGGATTGTTCAACTATATGCAGAATTATTCAGATATTAAGATCAAGATTTGAATTGTGAAAACAGTAAAAAGTTACTGGAGAAATCCGATAGATAATGATAAGTGCTGAAGTTTAAGATCGATTAATCAGGTGCTCGAAGAGAGCCAGTAAGAGTTTGAATCTATTCCAAGGCGGATTGTGTCCGGAGAAACTCAAGGGTAACCTAAGGGGCATGATAGAGTTATGGAGACCGAAGTTGTCTCGGAAAAGAGCATAAGTATGGAATCCTACGGATAAGAATAAAAAGGGAAAGTAAAGGAGACTCACACTATGAGTGGGTTCAGTATATAAAGATGCAAATCTGAAAGGGTACTCGAGAAAATTAATTTACGAAACAAGTATATTGTTTACGTCTAAAGGAAAACACAAGTCAGAAGATAACTAGTCAATAAGGTAAGTAGTTTTGAAGTGATGCATGATATGAAGTTGACCCTTGTTATTAGTATTAGGACTTCGACGAAGGATTACCACACTTGAATAAGCAGGTAGTCTAAGTCGCAAGTGAAGCAGCGAGCCGTAAAATGGTTCTCCTATGGTACCTACAAAGTTATAAATGAGTAAGATTGGTCAAGAGAATTTATATGGTAATAGTGGTGTATTACTCCTATTCCAAAGCAAATTGTTTAAAATCAGAGTTGCGCAACGGAGGAGTAATTTAAGAAATGAGTTAACGAACAATCCTAAGTTGAAGCTTAGGTAACAAGGATGCCTGTGAAGTCCTTGTCAGATGAACGACAGGAAGGTATTAAGGGTCCAGTTCTTACAACGCGCAGAATAGCAGTAAGCAGTGACGTCTCGAACTTATCATAAGTTCTAACAAGAAATTTTAAAAGTTAAGCTGAGGGATACTTTAAACCTCGAAGTTCGTGAGGGATGAAAATCAAAGCAGTTTAAGAGTATGTGGTAAGATATAAAAAGGATGTGTTCCTACTAGGTTAAGTCTAAAGCGAATGAAATCACAGCTAGTAAGGTAACCCAGCTATTTTAGCTCCATAATTTCAAGTAGACTTGAAGAGTAAGTTCAGCCAAGAAAGAATTATTCATGAGGCAACAACAGTAAAGGTTGTGGTTGCGAAATAATATTTTTGGATTCGAAGCATTGGTCAGAAGCGACAATGCAGTGGCATATGAGTTTATTTCACGTTGAACCCACGTTATGTCAACATGTCACATGTACCAGACTATGTTTAAAAATGCATATTTATCAGGCAAAGTTTATGCTACTCAGACAGTAGTGTAATATATTTTCAGTTATGGGAAATGCGTCAGTAACCGAGGTACGCAGATCAGAAATTATTCGTAGTCTACAGTAAAAAGCTACGCGAGTCAGGGTTATTAATAAAGGACTGAAAGTTTAGGCATGCTATTTTGGTAGCGGTCAGAGTAGAGTTTTTCCTTTCGAAAACAAGGTTCTTGACTCGATGTTCAGAATGAAAAATGAGTTTATAATATCGACAAAAGTAACCATGATTTATGTTGTGGGATAATGTATACTCAGGGAATAAACATGAGTTAAGAATAAGAAGAAGAACTTCAGCTGATGTGGTATTGTCTCAAGTATTTTTGATTAAGAATGATGTCTCATTAGTTGGACAAGGCTGATGTGATGTACTGTGTACCCGTTAGTAGTGTACACGTACTCGATCATATATGTAAGCTATGTGCTTTAAATTGTATTATAGTGTTATGTGAGGCGGCTTATACCACTCATCACTTGGACTAAACTCCCATAAGTTTGGATTATCGGTAAAGGAAATATTAATGCTATGATTAAGGAATATCTTGATGATACAAGATTGTCAGAATCCTAGTAAGGAAGAAAGTTCCCAAGACTTTCAGATACGAGTTATCGTTGATTAGTTAAAGCGGAGCACGAGTAGCTTATAAGATTTCTCGAGCCCTTAAGGATTCCGCAGTGGGAACGGAAGTGATGCTTATAGTTGTGATGAGTGTTACACCAAGATGTCAGAAAGAAAGAAGCAGATACCATAAGTGATGCCTCCTCCTTGTGTCGGTAGTGGAGGTAGTTGCAGTAGTCTTTACTTTCAGTTGAGAATACTCAATGTCAGGTGTTTTTCAGTGTAAGGATAATTCTATATAAAGAATGTTACGATTGTAACTGTAAGATGCCGTCTTACGAGGCGAAAGTCAAAGACAAGAATTCATTGGAATTAAATTGTAATGCAATTAACTTTTGAGGAATGGAATTATTTGAGGAAAACAAGATTGACCGATGTCGGACAATGAAGGAAACTTATGGGTTCATTAAGAGTATCCGATGCTTAATAACCTTAAGATGGATTCACACGAAGTGTGTGGACAAGAGGCATAGTTAAATGAGTCGGGTATTGGTTCAGATAACCGCACGCCCTATTATGTGATGTGCTTCAGGCCTTTCAGTTAGAGAGAAATTGTCAAATATTTTTGACTTACAACGATGGAAGTCGTGGCTATGGAACAGTTCTAACCATCCAGGTTTAATCGAGGTTCATGAGTAATCTATATGTCAGACCCTAGAATAGGCATGGAGTCCGATAAACAAGTTAAGTGGAGAATTGGCTAGTAGAGAAAGAAGTATGAAGGATCCATTCATATGTGATCTTAAGAGGATTCTAAAATTTCGAGGACGAAATTTCTTTAAGGGGAGTAGAGTGTAACATCCCGCTTAAACGTAACTTTTATCAGTATCAGAGGAATTACGAGTAAGTAAGGGTAAAATTGTAATTTCGAGATGGCAAAGCTTTATATAGGAACCAAGATATTTTCATTTCATTTTTCCTATCCTCTCTCTCTCACTACAAATCAGAATCCCCTCCCCTTCTCTCTCTAACTCACGCCATTCTCTCTTTCACCACCAACCTTTATCCATCATTTTTCCTTCCCTAGTTCTTTGTGTTGCAATCAAGCAAGCTTTTGGGAAAGAGGAAGCTAAGGAGAATCAAGAAAGGAGTAAGATCAAAGCAAGGGTTTTGGAGTTAAGAATTTAACAAGCATCAAGCAAGGATCTAGGTGAGCTTCATAGGGTTTTAGAACCCACTTTGAGTGAGTTGGATGTGATTTATGATTTGAGCAAAGTTTAGAGATTTTGTGCCCTAATCCCTTTGTTTGTCAATTCCTTGTTAATTCATGTTTTAATCAGTCAATTTGCATTAGAAATCATTCCTCATGCTGTTGGGAAGCTTGGGTAAGCTTGGATAAGTTAAAATTGTTGAAAAATCACGCTTTTGAACCTTTTCTGTCCTGTCATGGTGGCTCTGCGAAGTTGAGTCTGAACCACTTCGCCTAGACTTTGCTCTGCGAAGTTGAGTCTGAACCACTTCACCTAGACTTAGCTCTGCGAAGTTAGACTTTGCTCTGCGAAGTAGGCTTTGCTCTGCTAAGTTGACAGCATTTGTTTTTTTGACTCTTTTATAAATGTACCAATTGTCCAAGTGCCATGTACAGCATTAAAAACCCTATTTTTTCTCAAGGAACATTATTTTAACATATCCTAAAGGCTTCCAACAAATGAGACTATGAGTAAACAAGGACTAGGCAAAGCACTAGAGGTACAAATGGTAAAGGTTAGAGGAACAGGAAATTATTATAAGTGAGATAGCAAGCCCTAAGCATCACATATGATAACGATATGTCTAGATCCAGATAAGATTAAGGGTTGGAATTCCAGCAACCAAGTAAGTGGCTTATGAGAACGATAAGCCTAGAACCTTATATTATAGGTTAAGTATCAAGAATAATTACTTGAAGAATGCATCAGATATGCAAAAGCTTATAGTAAAGTATCAAATGTACTTACAAGTACTTAAGATAAAAATTATGCTAAAGATTATACGTGTTCAGCAGACTCCGGATTATGCCGGATGGGATTTCTCCGAAAGGGATATCCACACGTAAGTTTATAAGTTATATGTATGTATATATATATAAAGAAGAATAATAACAAGTTAATAAAAAGACTAGATGTGTCTCCTGTTTTCTCGCTAGTTAGAACGCAGGGGGTTCCAGACTAAGCTGGAATGGTGAAGTTACCATCCGTGAGGATAGCTACACATCAAAGTCAAGAAAGTTAAATGTGTCTCTTGTCTTCTCGTTAGTTAGAATACAGGGGGTTCCGGATAAAGCTGGAATGGTGAAGTTCCCATCCGCAAGGGCAGCCACACAAAAGTAAGAGGAGTCTGGTGTTAGCCTGATATGATAGGAATTTCACCGGTAGCAGGGATATGTATTCTGGGGTTACTCCACCTGGATGCACTCCATAAAATGAACCAAGATAAGTATTGTTTGTTCAACGCTAACTTACTAACTTAATGATAAAGAAAGATGTATATGTATATTATACAAAGAGATATGACAAGTAGTCACCAGTTATCAGAAAGTGATCATAGACTTCCCCTCGATCACTAAGTATAAGATTAAGTATATGATAAGAGACATATAGCGATCCTAGCTTTTCCTTGATCGTAAGATATGTAGAGACTGACGGTGATCGTAGGTTTCCCCGAGATTGCCAAGAGTTAGTGCATGGCGACCCTAGGTTTCCCCGTGGTTGCCAACAGTAGGTTGGGCTGGAGCTCACTGAGACATTATGTCTCATCCCAATCCTTCTGGTGCAGGTTCTTAGGTAAGCATGAGGTTCGTGATGAAGTTCTGCAAGGGAGACGCTGAATGGAGTGCAGATGCTCGTCTTGTACCAGCTCAGGAGGTTGTCAGACAATATATATATATATATATATATATATATATGTGTGTATTTTATGGTACTTGTTTGGTTGTATATACGAGCATGTTCGTATTCATTCAGTTGTATTGTATTATTATTATTGAAAATTTTAATGTATCCGGTATCAGACTAATACACATGCTAAATATTCTAGACAATTTAATATGGGTGTTACAGTTTTCTTGATAGTTCAGATCAAATAATGTATACTGCACCTAGGTTTTGTGTTTTCATATCAATTGAGAACTAAAAATGTGAAAAGAAAAGGGCGAACTCACCGAGAAAAGGCAGAAGCATTTGAGTGGTTCAATCTTTGCCATTCATCAGTTGCTTCACTTGCTTGTTTGCATGAGCTTCCAGAAAAATCACTTCTTAAAGAAAGCTCCAATTCTTTTTCAAAATCAAACTTGGTTTCTTTATCACCATTAATACAATGGATTTCCTTAGTGTGCTTATGGAGATTCCCAAATGTGGAAATCAAGTCGACAGCTCTGCTAGAAGGTTCTATCAGTCCGTCACTACATTCACGTATCTCGGTATCAATATCAGGGTTCTCTCTGCTTGACTCAGCTCTATATATTTCACTTTTGGGTTCAATTTCAGCAGTACCGCAGTTTTGTTCTAGCCTTGAATCTGTCAATTTAAAAGTTCTATTACATCATGCAGCCTCTAATGCAAATGTAAATGATTTCTCTAAGTAAATGTTCTTAGAAGATGAAACAATTGTAATTGTAAAAAGTTATTAATTAATTTTAACAATAATTCTAACCAAAGAAGAAAATGAGTGAAATTTCAATACCTCCTGTTTCATCATTATGCTTAGTTGATCCTCTTTCAATTTTGTTAGACTCTGCATGCTTCAACACATCAATGTTGCTTAATTTCACAGAACTTTGCATCTGACAGGGCTTTTGCATATTATCCATGTATACATTCTCAGCATCGGAAAATGGCATTGCACATGTGCTCTGCACATGAATTGGAAAAACTTGTAGCTTCTAACTGAAATTTAATGAAGGCAACCTTATGTAGAAAGAAATTTTTCCTTAAGCTAAGTGACTTTTGAGATGCATTGTAAATATGTGTTCAAATGTTACTAAGCCAAGCATGGAGAGAAAAGTGTGGATACAATTCCAAAAAAAAAAAAGCTAAATTAAACATTAATAACTTCACGGAACACATCAAGGTTTACCAAAAATGACATATTTAAGTTGCATTATGAGATGAACTTATAGGAGGAACTTACTTGAGCCATGCTCAGTTTCTCACTGCATTCATTATTTTTCTGTGAGGAAGCCACAGAAGCAAAAGCAGTCGATTGGTTGCGAGCAAAATTGTCTTCTGTCGCAATTTTAAGGTTACTTTGTGCAGATGTTGTATTTTGGAGAGGCCTGTTAATCTGTATAAATAACATACGACAGAGATTAAAACAAGCACAGTACATATATGATAAATTTCTAGGACACGGTCAAAGAAGGAAATACATAAAAAAAAGATTCAGAAATATGACATACAACGTGCTTTCTCCAGACATGCTGCCATAAGTTCGTAAGCTCATTCTTCCGAACAGGTTTGATAAGAAAATCAGCTGCACCTTTACACATGCACTTCATTACCGTGCTACGTGAATCATGAGAAGACATCACTGCATGCCCGTGAGCGAAAACTGTTAGAATATTATAGTATCTTCGATTTCTATGAATCATGAATCTCATGTTATTGCCACGACTGTTACATTTTCCCTTTTCAAGAATACATTTGTAACAAGCGTAAAGTTTCATAAGCTTTAACTTGAGGGCGAGTGTTAGAATATTATAAAATATCTTACAAACGGTAACAAGTAGCAATTCAACATACTTATAACGGGAATGCTTTTGCCGATTTCATGCTCCATAATTAAAGAAAGAAGTGCAAATCCAGATATTGCCGGCAATTCCATTTCTGTTAATACGAGATCAATGTCAGTTGCCTTCATCTTCATCATCTCCCATGCCTTTGATCCATTAGAAACCGGAATAACTGCATAAAAAATATTACCATTAAGAAATAAGCCTTCAGCAACAAAAGATTGAACAGGTTGAAAATTCAATAGAAGCATCCTTGGAATGTTGTTGTCATCAAGCAATTCAAGAAACTAGAGCTATGAATCATTGTAATAGGTCTCAGAAACTCAAAGATTAGACGGTCCAAATTCAAACTCCGTATTTTCAATTATAAAATTTAACTTACACACACATTTGTTTTGGATCGTCAATCTGAAATGTCAATGCTATAAAAATGTTCATATTTACAATCCATAAAATTAAATGAAAAACAGAAACTATTAAACTAATAACTAAACTATGTAAAATTCAACAACATGAAGAAAAATAAACTTACCTTTGTAATGGCAATTATTAAGAAGTGAAGTAATTAACCTCCGAGTAGCACGATCAGATTCAACAAGAAGAACAGTAACATTTTTTGTTGGTAGAAACATTTCCCATTTAAATACACCATCCTCTTTCTTCTTCTCTTCTTCCATTTCATTCATTTTTCTTTTTAATTCAATTTCTTCCTTCATTCTCCAACATAAACTTCAAAAAATTATTGTTATAAGAAAATTAAAATTGACCTCATTAGGTGAATGGATAAAAATATCAAGAGAAAAATTAGGTGAATTTTAGTTGAAGTTGAATAGATAAAACGATTTTGCAAAACCGCGAAAAACACTGAAAATATCTTTTTTATTGAAGAATCTTTCTTTGTTATCAAGGATCAAATCAAAACGAGGGTTGTTACTGGTGAGTGACGTGGAACAATATGAGCCATTGGTTTTTTTTAATGTAGTGTTTGAGATGTTATCTTGTGGGGTCCATTGATAGGACACGTGTCGATCTGTGCTTTTATGTTGTGAATGGGGTCGTCGTCTTCAAATCCAAAATTAAATCTTGACTGACCTTGCTTGCTTTTCATGTTGTGGTGAGGAGACTTACACGTGGGGAGCCCTAAACTAAAATTTTATTAATTTTATTTTTTAGGAGAATTTTTTTATTAATTTATTATTTGATGTTACCTTATCCATATTTTTATTTCTTTTATATAGAATATTCTCTTACTTTACTTTTGTAAGATGAATAGACTTTTTTAATAAATATATTTCATCTAATTGTTAGAATATTTTTTAAATTCATTAAATGATTGATGTATTTGATTTTTAATATGCATTAGTTATTTAATGTCTTAAAAAAAAATTACATATGATAATGATCGAAGGAGGTAGTCATTTTAATATTTGAATTTGCTAAATGATGTCGATTTAGATCTCCCTATTTTAACTTAATAGAAATTTTAGTTCCATTATTTCTAAAACCACTGTTTTGGACACCCTATTTTCAATTTTAGTGAATTGTCACTCTCATTAATGATGTGACAGTAACTTTGCACATGTGTGTTGTGTAACAGCCCGATTTTTAGTATTAGATTTATTTATTATCATTGTTTGTTTATTATGTTTATTGATTAATTATTTTATTGGGAATTAGTGATTTAGCGGATTTTGGGTGATTAAGGGTATTTTGGTCATTTTGAGGGTTAGTGGCATTTTTGTAATATGATAGAAGTTTGGAATTTGAATTTAGAGAAGAGTGGTGAAATAGTAAAGTGGGAGGTTAAGTGAAGTAAAAGTGTAGAGAAATAATTATGTGATGAAATTTGACTAAACTCATTAGAGAGGGTAAGACATTTAAAGAGAAGTGTTAGTGTTAGTAGAGCTAGGTCAAGACATTTGCACAAGAATCACAAACGAGGCTAGAGAGAAAATAGAGGAAAGTAAGAACTTTGGAGAGAAAGAGAAGAGGAACTCAAGAGCACTAAGGGGAAAAGGGAGAATTGAAGTTAGGAAGCTAATTTTGAAGAGAATTGTGGTAAGGGGGAAAATTATTTTCATCATATGGGTTGTTAATAAGCAATTGGGTAGTTGGGTTTTTTTAGCTTATGCTTAAATTCATGAACTTATGATTAATTGTGTTAAATTCGTTTTCCTTTTGGATGATTAAATTAAGCATGTGTTAAGTTGATGAATATATGTTGTTGTTTTACCAAAAGTCATGTTTGATTATGTTAAGTTGGTAACTTTGTGAATTTTGATGAAGAACATGATGATTGATTATGATTATGCTTAATTAAGTTGAGGTTGAACATGAGTGTGTGTTTAGTTTGTGAATTTATGTGATTATGATGTTTAAGTCATATGGAAGTTGTTGTTGATGTTGTTTATGAGAATTTGATTAATTTGGTGAAAATGATTAAGTTGTTGTTGAAATGAATTAAGTTGATTCATGCTAGTTGAATTAAGTGATTTTGAATATGTTAAGTTGAAATGAAAGTTGAGAATGTTGTTGTAATGTTTTGTTTGGTCAATTAAGTTGTTTTGGGAAGAAATGGGTTTTTGAGACGAACTTTGAATTAAGTTGATTTAAATTGGAATAAGTGATTATGTAATGAGTTGTTTAAGCTGGGTTTGAAACATAATTGATTAATTAATGTTGGGTTAATGACTGGAATCAATTTTGGAGTGTTTGGGATCGAATGGTGTCGTCGAAAAACGAGAAAATTGTCGTTTGTTGTGCTGAGCAAAACACACGGTTTGGTTGTGCAAAACGCACGGACCGTGCATTTGCTACGACATTGAAAATTCAAATAACACACGACCGTGCGTTTTTAATGCACGACCGTGCTTTTTTCCCAGGCTTGTAAAAATCCAATTTTTGACTTTTAAAGTGTAACCAAGATGCATATTTGGGTCCCAAACCCCTAACCTTGATCATTAAGAGTTTAATTGTGATGTTTATGATTGATTAACAAGGCTTATGATTGAAGATAACTTAAGAATGAAATAAGCTATGAATAGGTATGTAATTGGTCTTTAATTGAACCATGATGTGAACGTAAACTTGATGATTGATCATGAGCTGTAATTAATGATGGAATATGAATTATATATGAAGTGTAGATGAGTTAATAGGTTTATATAACCTTGTTTGTTACGTGTGTGTTGTGATGATGTGAGTGAAATTAAATGATGATGTGATGTTATGGTGTGAATAACATGTTAATGTTTGATAAGCGAAGATGATATATGATGTTTGATAAGCGACGATGATCATATGAAAGAATATATGATAATGTTTGATGATGATGTATTAAGTGACGATGATTATATGAAAGGATATATGATAATGTTGATGATGTTGGTCTTGAGTCTTATTTGTGTACGTGTTGTTGAGTCATAATACATGTATATGCATTCATTCATGAGTCAAGTCCAACGATGATGTTAAGCGACGATGGAATCACTCGGTAAAATAATTCCGATATCCAACCCGGTACCACATGCATGTAGAGTCGTTAGGCGCATTGCATATACATAATGCGTTGTATGCGGCAATGTATTGGAGTGAACTTGTGCATCTAAGTGGTAATTGCATAATTGGTGATTTGTGATTCGATGAGATTATTATGACTTGATTTGATGACGAATTATTGTTGAGAATGTGTTATGTACATTACGAGGATTTTGTTGAGATGTTGATATGAATATTCTTGAGGATATACTTGATGAATGATTGTTGCTAGATATACGTTGTGTATGATTTGATGATCGTAATTTGAAGTATGGGGTAACTAGACTTGTAATTGAATGTGATTATGAAATTAATGTTTTATAAGTTAAACCAGGTTTTATTATGATGTATGATTATATGATGATGATGATGATGTTGTTGTTTGCCTAAACTTACATGTGTTTATCAATCCTTTATGTTGAACGTATATCTTACACCTAGTGACTTTCGTCGCCTCATCCTTGTTATGTAGACGTGCAGGTTGAGGAGTAGCTTTTGCATTGTGGGTTTGATCAGGACGGTTGGATGCCTACTCATGTTATTGATTTCTTTTGGAGTCTAGATTAGGAGCTCTGATCTAGGACTTTGAGATTTTTGCCTTTATGTTATTTTGATGTTGTGAGATATTTAAGATCGAAACTGATGTTATTATTATTTTGTTGAGATATTATGTTATGAACCGAGACATAACATTTGAGATGTGATTTTATTTCCGCCGTGCTATGAATATAATCGATAAAAGTTTTATATTGGAAATTTATATAAGATGTATGTTGAGTAGTGAGACCTTAATGTGTGATTCATCGCTTTATAAATGTTCTCGGGGATCTGGGTCTTATATGTTGGATTATTCATTTTTCATGTCATTAATAGAAATGATTAATTATTATTTAAAAAATAGAAATGATTAATTATCTATAATACACTATTTAGAAAATAGCATATTTTGGTTCTTTTGAGCTGTCTTTTTCTCTTTCCAAAATTACCCTTAATTTTCAATACAAATAATACATATAACAACTAGATAAGAGAAAATTCAAATATTAAAATAAAAGTGTAACAACCGAGATACAATTATATGTCCAATTTTTTTCCTTTATCCTTTAAAAAGTGTAACAAACTAAATGAGTATATCTATACTTACTTTATATAAAGAAAATATGAGATTTTGGACTGACTTTTTCATTATACCCTTAAACACATTTTCTATAAATAATGATTGTTGTTGATGTCATTACAAAGATAAGAATTTATATTATATTTTTGTTGTCATATTGTTGGTGTCATTGAAATAGATAAACATGGTTAGTTTAGTTTGTTATAATTTGAATGCAATAAACATTTATATGTTTACTTTCAATCAAAATCAAAATTTCATAAAAAAAACATCATTCATAATTTTCAAACGTTAGCACACTAAAAAGAGCGGAAGGACGGACACTCGTGTCCGTCTTTTCGCTAGTATACATAATAAAAACTAATTGATTAATAATTAAAAAAACAAAAATATAATTAAAATATAAATGAAAAGGAATAAGATTGGGGAACAGATCGTGTTCTTCCCTCAAACGACATCACAATCGATGTTGAAAACAATTATATTATAGCAACAAGGAAAGATGATAAGCTAAATGGATATGATTCATTATCAAAACTCGTGAAACATCCACCAATTGTGACCAAACCAGAAAAGTTCAACTAGTTAAACTATGCAAAGAAGAAAGAAACAAAACTCAGAAGCAAAATCACAACGTAAAAGGGTCACTAAAAATCAAGATTTTGAAGGAAGAACAGAGGAACATCAACAAACATGGAATATCGACAAGGAGAAGCCTTTTAGATTGTTTTGCATTGTGAAGTCATCAATAAATCCACGGGCAGATTCCAGAGAATCAATGGTGAAGATGATTGTTCAGAAAATGGTTATGACTCGAAAAAGAGAAAGGAAAAGAAGGAGATTGAAGATGGGGGATTTTAGAAATTAAAGTCCATGTTCCGCCAATCTAATTCTTTTTCTTTTTATAATTTAATTCAATTTTTGTTTTTTAATTATTAATCAACTAGTTTTCTTATGTATAGAATTAATTATTTCAACTAATGACATGGAAAATGATTAATCCAACATACACATGCCACATCACTGCCACATCATCAATGAGAGTGACAAATCACCAAAATTGGTGGGGGACTAAAAAAAAACCCAAAAAATGTAAAACAAGGGGGCCAAAATAGTGGTTTTAAAAACAGGGGACTAAAATTTCTTTTAATTAAAACAGGGGAATCAGATGTGGATTTAAGGCAAATTATTTTTAAAACAAGGGGACCATTCTGTTTTGGCAAGCACAAAAGTTCTTGTTACATTTCTTATACATATTCTGATTCCAACCTTATTGGATTGACTTGAGAATAAAGTATCAATGTTACATTTGTACCTTCCTTCCTTGGGTTTTGTCCACCTTGTAGTAGTAGTAGTTGTGTTCTGAGCTTTGTGTTGTGGCTGGTGTACTAGTCTTGTTCGCCATTCATGTAGCATATTTTTTGCTCTCTCACAGAAAAGATTGAGCATCTACCACATCATTCCATATTTTGTTGTTTCTTTGCTTTCATATACTCCAAAGAATGCAACAAAATAAATCTGCCTCAACAACACTTAGCACCTGCAAGCATTTATAGATAATACCTAAACTTTCCTGCTCATGATTTATTACATAAGAAATGATAGAATATGTATGCATGATCACACATGCTCCATATGTCACGACGACTTCCTGGGCAATTTAAAAAAAGATGGAGATTGTCTTCATCATGAGAATTACATAAAGCACAAGCAGAAGAGTAGCTAACTCCTTTATCTTGAAGCCTCATTCGAGTTGGAAGGCAATTTCTACAAACTCTCCTGATAAAGTTTTAACTTATGGAGGGATTTTTAGCATGCAAATCAAATCTCAATACCCATTTACTTTAAAAGGAGAAGTGTCAAGTAATTCTTGCATACATAGTCTATAAGCACTTCGTACAAAGTACTTACCATTTTCTTTCTTCTAGATTAATCTATCTTCGTGCACTGATGAAAAATCAAACTCAGCAATGGAATGTTCTAGGCCTTCTGCTCCAGTAAAATGCAATCTGACACTCGCAGATTAGCATCATGTTGGGCAGGTAATACGATATCATTAGCCAACCAATTATTGTTCCAGATTGGTATATATAGTTGACTCATCACCTATCCGCCATCTGCTTCCCATTTTAGGTTGAATTTAGAATTGCAGATGCTTCGCCAAACTAAACAAAGTTGGGTTGTGACCTAACCTTGCTTCAAAAAAATTACAGATTAGATATTATTTTTCCTTATCGAGCCTGTCATGATTCTCCAGCCTTGCTTACATAACATAACAAGATTGAATGTTCCCAAACTTTTGAAACTCATCCCTCCATCGTTCTTATGCATGGACAACTATGTTAAATGAGGCTAATGTGGTTGTTAAAAACTGATATGGTAAAGCTAATTCAGCAAATAAAATTTATTAATTAAAGAGAGGCGTTGAGGACGGCGGAGACAAGGAGCAGGTAGCGGTGGACGGTAACAGTGGAGGAGATGAGACGGTGAGGTGAGGTGAGGCGAAGAGGTAGAGAGAACATGTCTGCATTTGCTTGAGCTATTTTTTTTTTTTAAAAAAATACAAGTTTTAAGGGCTTTTACAAAATTGCCCTCCACTAAATGTCGAAATATCAAAACTACCTTGCCACATGGGGGTGTAAAAGGGTGGGTTGCCACACAGTATGGGTGTTAACGTATCAGGACTGCAGGGGTATTATGTTTAACTAGATCACCGACCCGTGCGATGCACGGGTCCTACCGACTTCTCTATATTGTTGGCCTCTCAAATTACCTCGTAGTGGACACCCAAAGTTGTTATCCTTTTTTTTTATACAGACATATAACAGTTTTATAAACAAAATTTAAAGTGATGTTTAAATCCATGCATATATCATCGATTATAAATCCTTTCTTTAACGTAACTCTTATGCCAATCATTAAAGAGAATGATTTATGATCGATGGTTTGCTCTAACTATTTAGGCATATACTACTATTGCCAAACACTCCCTGCCACACTCCCTTATTTGTTTCTATGCAATGTATCTAAAGCATGTAGTAGAGGACGTATGCGTACGTCTGAATATACATATAGATCAAAATGTAATAAATAAAATTCAGAATAGTGGTTCAAGGATGCATATAGGAAACTTTTTAATATATAAACATTGCATGTAAGTAATCCATTCAAATGCATATAAAACCCAGTTTCCAAAGAATAATGAATAGATATGTTTGCCATTATTAGTTTTTCTGGCATATAAAACCAGGAAGAATTCTTCACATGTATTGAAGTGAGATGCTAAATAACATATAATTTACTAAATCATAAATTTTCTGGATATAATTATTCATCATATTATCAGTCTCCTGAGTTCAACAAACAACTCCATTGATCATATAAAACTTAAAATTAAGCTTAATTTGCAGCGTATACTGTTGCATTGTTAAGATGTGTAGAATGATAGTAGTAGAAATCACATAGGCAGATAACGATGTTTCAAACTCAAATTGTGCATATTACTCAAGTTGTACACATACATCGATTATAAACCATTTCTTTAATATAACTCAATGTCAATCATAAAAGAAATTACACCATTACAATGTGGCAAACAAAAGAGAATTACAACACCAAAACAACACAAACTTAAGAAAAACACATGTGATCACCTAAACTCAGCAAACTAAACCAATGGAGGTAACTATTGGCACAGAAGCATGAGCTGCACAATATAATTATAAGGCAACTCTCAACAAATATAGCTACAGTCCAAATGAATGTGGCGAGCAAAAAAATAGCCTAAAATAGACAGTCTGCAAGCCGCACTCTCTTCTTATACTGATACATCAACTTCCCAGTCATGATACAGCTGCCAAAGTCCTGAAATAGTATGCATATATCAACACTGCTAAAATTGGAACACAATAGTTAGGCCCGTATATCGATGACAGGCTAAATCAATCAAAAGCAAAAGGACCACACTCAATCATATGTGATGCATCCAACATGGACCGAAGCATGGTTTAGGAATGCACAACATAATTATGCAGACCAGAATTCTGCACAACAAAATTATGCAGACCAGAATTTTGTAAATCGCAGGAACAATGCAGAAGAGTCTCAATGGCACATACCTGATCTAGGCTATTAAATTTTTTTACATAGACTGTGCTTTTTTCCAACAGCACCAGAAGATTGGTTGTGCATCAGTATTACGCGACCATCACGGCAGTTTTAGTATGGCCCGAACAACATGGATTTCTAGTTTTTGAACATACTAATTCTTTCAATGCTAATTGCATTCAAATTAACGTCATTGAATTCTTCTTACATTTCCTCCGCATTAGCTGCAACAACAAATTTAGATTATACGGTAACTCACTAAGAAGCTACAAACTAATTAACTCAGCCTTAAATCATTATCATACTCACATATACACAATTTAACACCCTTATTGAATGTATTTAATTCCACTCATAAAAAGCATTCAATATAATCAAACTTGTGTCTCAACACAAATTTTACCAGTTTCATACTCAAAGAGTATAGTATTTTAGTAGGTTGATTCAGTTCCTTTGGTTCAAAACAAAATCTAAATTTCAACTATTCAATTCCTAACTATAGTTATTATTCCTGAGAGTATAGTAAGACCAGAGACAATAGCAAATATGCACAACAAATATAAAAGCAAAAATTGGTAATCCTTTATACTCTTCTTTGAGTTTTGGCTCCAATCAAGTATCTGCAAGACAATATCAAAGAATGTTATAATACCGAGCTCATGCAATATATCACACCCAATATACATTCACACAAAATTTAAGGTATCACAACCAATTTCATTTTAAAATAAGTTTAGCAGAGTTAAAACACAATCAAAAAACAAAAGCATCAACATTTGTTACACACTAAAATTAAGGCAAAAAGGAAACATGTTGCCATTGACTCATGAAGCCTTCACACTTGACAGAATACAAAAATCAATTAACTTTAATATGGTGAGAAAAGAGCCTTCACACTTTTCCCATGTGAATAGGCCAAAGACACCAAACCCGCATTATTAAATCACAATGATGTATTAGATCAAGTTTAAATTAATTCATACGCTAGAATTTAATCTAGAAGGAACATGTTTAAAGTGAGATCATATATAACTCACGTGTAGCTGGCTTGTGCCAATGGATGAAAACAGATTTAGAATTATGCAGCACATGAAGTTATACAGACAACATACGTCTACAAAAATATTGGAAAATTAAGCATGAAAAACCATATCAAATGAGCTAGTAAGCAAGCAATACACATAAGCATCAGAAAATTTTATTAGAGGACCTATTTAAAATGACAGATTAATACATAACTATTGCAAAGTAGGGTATGTATTCTCAAGTAAAGATCATCCATTGAGTGAGAAAAATGGAAAGGCAACATAGACATACCATAGACACTTGGTTCCAAAATAAAAACATCAAAAATGCATTTTAATATCGGCCTAAAGTCTCCAAAACTGCAACATGGCAGTTTAAACAACATTAAAATTCAAACTCTATCACACATTTGAAAAGAAGGATATCGACACCAAAATATAACATATTTACCTTCATATATCAAAAGTTTAACTCCCAACCCATCAATGAATTTTCCTATACATGATAAGGTGACAAAAGAATGAGAGTGCATAATAACAGATCCTAAAATATTTTTATTATTAGAGATTAAACTGAAATAAAAATTTAGAAATAAATAAGAACAATATGGTCCTAAAAGAACTGTTATATACAATTTACTAATTTTAGAACAAAGTCTAGTTCTCACACTTGTAGGCTCATTTCTGTCTTATTAAAAACCCCACCATCTAAATCTATGATTCCTTCCTTGTCTTGGCCCTTGATTCTTGGAACAGATTCAAAGATGAAAGCTTTTACCTGTAATACATAACTATTGCAAGATACATAAATTTGCAAACTTTGTTATGCAAATATAAATCAATGGATAAACACTTTCAAAGATAAAAAACTGACGTTCTTCTCAAACAACCAAGTTATATTAACCTATCTCATGTAATAGGAATCTCTAGCTCAAAATACACAGAAGCACCTGTTGAAAACACAAATTTAGGATTATAAATCACACAGACATAAAATCAAAATCAAGACCTTCAACCCAAAAATATACAAATCAAGATAAGTAGGTATCTAAAATCAATTTTTTCGTAAACTATCAAAAGATCATGATTATTCACTAAAAACCCTAAAAACAAAAAAACGAAATTAAACCAATACCCTATTATGGTGAGGATGATTTGAATCAACGAAAGGAAAAGTTGTTGATCAAGAATTAAGGTAGTATTGGTTCCTTAACAGAGTAAGAAAAGCATAATTTGAAGTGAATCTAAAGCTCAGTGAATCCTAACAGTTAACATGTCGATCGTTGCCGCCGTACCTGCTCATATCATCGTCATAGTTCTCTTTCCCGTCATAGTTGGCTTCATCAATGGTTAAGGCAGGAGGTGCGCGGCAGATTTCAATTGTTTGATGGAGGATATGGTTGTTGGTGCGATGGTGGGTGTAATAGGAGGAGATTGTGAGTAACACGGCCATAGCTAGTAAAGAGATTACAAGAATGAGGTGGAAGGTTAACAATTCAATGGGGGGAAGAGGTTTGTGGTGAGTTCATAACAAAGATAAAGAGTTTGGATTCATGAGGGAAGAAGAAAGATAGGATCTTGAGTGTTGCAGACAAAAGCATGAAGCAGTCTAGGAAGTCTCCCAATTGTCACTGCATTGAGCAGCACAACCCATTAATTAGGGGTGTTGTTGAGTGGCTCCACACTAATTGAAAAATGTGTGTAATTAGTTGGTGGGACAAAGTGTTTAAATGCAATGAAGAAAACAATTTGGGGGGAAATGGTTTGATATTCAGGGATAAATTTGTCATTTTGGGTGTTAGGGCTGAATTAGGGCAAGCAAAAGATGCTTATCAGACTGCCTAGGATTTATACTAAGTATGATATATGTTACATAAATAAATATTTTTTAAAAAACATACCAACAATAAAAACAGTAAATTAACAATTGAAGAAAATATACACTATGCGATTTTCCTAAACAAACATTAGACTAATGCAATATCAACACTATTGCTTATTATAAATTTCTAAAAATTCTCTGTAAATATCTTCACCATCATCATTAGTCAATAGTATGTTCAAGTCTTTACTTGAAGTAACTCTTAAATTGCAACATATAATTGACTATAGTAGAAATTGGAGTAAACATGGCAGACATGATTAAATTGTCATCTCTTCCTTTTTAAAAAGTGCAATATAAATTGAGGTGACAACTTGGGTACCCATCAATAAAATATGGGTAACACAACCCATGCTGAGTTGGCACCAATCAAAGTTATTTGTTTGTTTTTTATTATTTTTAATGTTATATAAATACATTGTTTTGATTGGGCCAACTCAACATGGGTAGTATTACCCACCTTTTATTTATGGGTAAACAAGAATTTTCAATAAATTGAATATGTAGTAAGGACAATGACTTTTTTAAAGGGTAATATTGTGAGATTGAGAGGGTTATATTTATAGGAGTATTAAAGTAGAAGACAAAGTTAATCATGATTGGTAGAACAATTTCATCATTATTATTTGTCGTTTCAATTGAAGGCTCGTGGAAGAAATTATCAACCGTTTCAATTTCACTTGACAATTTCATTATTATTATTAGCCTTTAAGTACAAAATGCCATCATCATCAACTTTACAATTCATTAGGTAAGGAATTAAAAAACGTAGGTGTTACAATTCATTACGTAAGGAATTAAAAAAAAAAACATAAGTAATCATTAGATTTTGAGTGATTAGACTTTTTGGGTTACAAGAGAGAAGGAAAAATAAATAAAAAAGATGCAAAGAAAAACTACGTCCTAATAAAGAACACTCTCATGACATCAACTAGTAAGCCTGAGGATAAATATCATAATGGTTGATGTACCATTACAAGACACTCCGAATGATTAGTACCTAATTTTGCAAGTATATCGGCACAAGTGTTTCCTTCTCGAAAAATATGATGAATGAAAATATTTCACTCCTTATCCAAATACATCCGAATGAGTTCCAAGATGTTCGCATAGTGATGAAGCTTTGACACTTTCTTTGACACTAAATGCACTACATGGAAATATGATGATTAGATTGACTGCATGGATAAGTAAAATCGTTCGTTAAGATATAATAACTATAACTGATTTAATTTCCTTTAGATTTCTTCTTAAAAAAAATTCATTTTGATTTCATTTATTTTTGGGTTAAATTACACCAAGAGTCCTTTAAGTTATTTAATTGTAACAAATTGGTTCTTTAAGTTTTTTTCGTACCACTTACGTCCTTTAAATTATTTAATTGTAACAAGTTGGTCATTTAAGTATTTTTTGTAACGCTTAGGTCCTTTAAGTTATATAAGTGTAACTTTTAGGCCCCGAATAACTTACATTTTTAAGATCTAAAATACACCAAATTGTTACAGTTAAATAACTTAAAGGACTTAATTGGTACGGAAAAAACTTAAAGGACCAATTTGTTACAATTAATTAACATAAAAGACTTAAGTGGTACGAAAAAAACTTAAAGGACAAATTTGTTACAATAAAATAACTTAAAGGACCTTTTGTGTAATTTAGCCTAAATTATTTTTGCTACACAACTTTTTTTTAAGAGCGCTATTCAAGAGCTTGGTATTATAATGATATAGACTATAGATTAGCCACTTGATATGTTATGAGGCCATGTTATCAAACATATCTCTTTTGGATGATACTCTATGTGATAGGTACGTCATTTAAGCCTTAAGAAATGAATATAATAAGCTGGATCTGTTGGTTCATATTTCCATAAAGCCACATCTGTAAAAGCCAAAATCATAAGAAAGACATCAGATACAAATAGCAAAACCTCAACTCATGAAAACAAAAATGTAGATAAAGATAGCATCGTTTGAGGAAAAAAAAAAGACATCTTTGACAGTGAATGGAGAATTGTGACATTTATGGCAGATTGACTGTCTATTATGTCTACCTCTTATGTGAAGGGCGATATCTTTGTTGTTATGGCAAAACAATTCTCAGTGTGTGTATATATATAGTACTTGAAATAAGTCAATTGTCCTTTAAATTCATTCTTTTGTGTTCCTCATAAACATTCATCACTAATAATGATACTTAATGTGCATGTCTATTTTCAATACTAATTAATTATTTTGTTATGTAATTTCCAAAAACGGTTTGAATGCCATTAGTACACATAGAAAAATACAAAGATTATGTAACTTTCAAAGGTTAACATTACATGATTGACTAAATAAATAACAATAAATATGCAACAAAATTCAAATTTGAAATTAAAGTGGAGGGAAGATTTTTAGGGTTGTAATCTTTAGCATTTAATACATTACAATTAGAGGAAAAATATTAGGTTTAAATGTTGCTAGACCAAATAACTTTTAAGAATAAATGATGATATTTAAAACTAACAGCGGAATCAAGGATGATATAGCCAATTATCAAAGTGAAAACATATCAGCTGGTCGTAGAGTTCATTTGATGCACCATCAATACCTGCAGCGGTGGATTCATATACTAGCAAAATTGGATAGGTTAGTGAAGGGATGAGTATATGTGGTTAACCTGTCTCAATAGATAGATATATAATGGAGGATGGATAACAATTAGATGTACGGTTATGGCGGATGAATGACAATTGAATGTACCGTTATGGAAGATGGATGAGCACAATTAAAAAACGGAAGAAACATAGATCAGTTTTCAATATATATATATATATATATATATATATATATATATATTCTAATTGTAACATATGTTAGAATAGGAGGACAAAATTGGAATGACACAAAAAATTGAGGTTAAAATAGACAAATTAAGTATTAGGGTTGGGGAATAAGGTTTGCACTTTGCACACTATTCTCCATTTTATTATAACTAGATCGTCTACCCGTGCGACACACAAGTTTATGTGTTATTATATATTACAGTAAATAAACAATTTTTCAAAGATATATATCAACAACATTAAAAGAATAAATTAATGGTAGAAACAATAAACATTATTCAAATGCAAAGTTAATATCATTGATTATGACAATCTACTATCAATATAAGTACCTGTTTGGTTTCATGTTTAGACGCTGTGAACACGCGTTTATCATCTGGAAACGTGATTTGTGAAATTGGAAGGATGTTTGGCAATCAATTATGAACGTGATTCATCCTTGTAGAATCGATTTTAGTGGAAGTCACATATTGTAGCTTTTGCGCTGGCCAAAATCAAGTTTAGTAATGTCGCATAATAGTTTTCATCTCTACCCTCTTCTTTCTGCTGTGTCATTTGTACTGTTGTCTTTATGCTACAGTTTCCATTTCTAGAGGTTAGGGAAGAAGAGAAAAAGAATTTGGACTTTTCTTTTTTATTAAAAAAATGAAATGGCTCTGAAGGCCCATTGTTTGAGTCGGTTGCTTCTTATCCTTTGTTTTTTAAGCTTTCTTTCTATTATGTTTTTTATTATTAGACTTAGATTTTTTGTTAGATTGATAAACTTTGTTCGCATAATTTTATTTAATAAATTTTATAAAAAATTAAAGAAAACCGAAAAATGTTACGAATATATATTAAAAAATTAATATAATATAATGAAATATTTATATAAAAAATTATTTATATAAAAAAAGTTATATAAATAATTAAATGTAATCCTTTTGTGAACCAATAAAAATCCATTTATAAACTTTCATATAAATTTTCCTTCCCTTAAATGTAATCCCTTATAAATTTTCTTAAATTTTTTTTTTATAAATTAATATAATTTTAAAATGAATTTGTGAACCAATAAAAATCCATTTATGATTTTGGATAAGTTAAAAATAAGATATTTACTTTTAAATACAATTAAAAGGATAGTTTGGTCATTACACATTCAAAATCAATTTTGATTCAAATTATCCAAACAACATCAACTCATAAGAATCACTTTTAGTAAAGTGTATCCAAACATAAATCAATTCACATTCAACTTAATTTTAACCAAAATCAATTCTCTCAAACTCAATTCTATCAAAATCAATTTTCGCCGCCGCCAAACCAAACACACACTAAGAAAATCAATCACCATCAAATTCTCTTAATTGTCCTTAGTTAGACTCATAATCTAACTAATTTTATGGGTTTAATAGTAAACTTTCAATTTATAATAAAAATGATACGTGCATTTATTAAAGAGAGTAATAATGAGTTGTTTAAGAAGTGTGAAAAGACCGACATGGTAATCTAAATTCTAATTACCGAGATTCTACTTTTGATAACAACACTTCAAACTCTCTCATGTGGGGCATATAATCAATTGAAAAAAAAAACGGTCCATACATTAATTTGTTTGGTCTCTCTAAAGATTTTTTTTTTTAAAATAGTCATTAATTTTCAAATTTTATAATATCAATTTTCTTATATTGATGTATAAAAATTTGATTCCACATATATAAGCAAATAAGTCTCCAACGAGTGTGCTGTAAATATTTAACATTGTTTTGCATATAAAATTTTAAATAATATATAATAAAAATACTATATTAATTTTGATATTTTGAAAATAGTTATGAATTTTTACTATTGTATGAGTATAGGAAAATAGTTTAATCTCAACTCTTTTAATCTTTTAATCTCACTAATTTGTATATAAAAAAACAGTAGAAACACTATATTAATGTTAATATTTTTAAAATAATAATTAGTTTTCAAAATTTAATATTATGTATATAATTTAATCTCACTAATTTATATATAAAATTAGATTTTTGAGATATAAGCACATAAAATCTGCAACGATTGTGGTGCAAATATTTAACAATATTATGCATATAAAATAAAAAATATTTAATAGAAACATTATTTTAATGTTTATATTTTGAAAATAGCCACGAGTTTTCAAAATTTTATCATATCGACTATCACATAACGTTACATAAAAATTTTCTTCTGCATATATAAGCATATAATATCCTCAACAGGTGTGATAAGCATATAAAATTCTCAACGGATGTGGTGCAAATATTTAACGGTATTTCAGATATAAAATAAAAATTTATTTAATAAAAACATTACATTGATGTTGATATTTTGAAAATAATTACAAGTTTCTAAAACTTTATCGTATCGACTTTCTCATATATACATATAAAAAATTGTTTATGCAGATATAAACACGTAAAATCTATAACGGGTACGACACAAACAATGAACGGTGTTTTGCATATAAAACAAAAAGTTATTTAATAGAAACATTACATTAATGTTGTTGATTAATTTTCAATATTTTATCATATCGACTTTCTCATATATATATATATATAAATCCACAATTGACGTGATTCAACTATTTAATAGATTTTTGTTTATTTAAGAGAAAAATATTCAATAAAAACATTACATTAATACTGATAATTTTTATTTCATATTTTTAAAACATTCGACAATATTAAAAATTTAATTATTTTTTTGTAATTACCGCAATGTTACGTGACCCATGCTTTCTTTTACTAGTTTTTTTTATAAAAAAAATCTTCCTAACGACATTTTCAACATCATTCATTGTCTCACTGTATTGTAAAATGTAACGGCAGCATGATCAATTACTACATAAATGCTAGAATCTCATTTAATTGCAAAAACATAAACCCCAATAATTGTCTCACTGTGTTAATGTTGGTAAATTCATAAACCCCGATGATTGTTTGTCCTAAAATTCATAGAGGAGCGTTTTTTTTACCTAAGTTTAAAGACTATTCCCTCATGTCCTTGTTATAAGAAGAAAAACAAAAAAACATCAAAACAAATACAATCATTAATTAATATAACTTTTTAAATATTTTTACAACTATACCCTTATAAAAAACTGTGAAGCATTAAATGCATTCACAAATATTAAAAAGATACTGATAGAAGTTGGCTTGAGCTGAGCGTCTCTTACAAAAAAGGTGCCCTAGTCGCCTCGGTGGAATGCATTGAAGAAAGGAATCAAAAACATTAAATTAGAGGTAAAAAAGTCTTTTAAATAATAATTACACTTTAAAAGTTGTGTCATTTTCTTATAAATAGGACCAAAAAGTTTTTTTGAAAACTTTCTTATATATAGGACCGGATGAAGTATTTTATGACCGTTCATGCGAGTTCACCAACATTAAAACAATTTTCTTTTAAGAGACATTTGTCTTGATCCTACATCTCGGTTACATATACTTGTAACCGGAAAATAAATACAATTTCCATCTAACCTTTCATAGAAGGTTTTTCTATCATGTGCAAATTTGCATATGTTAAAAAATTTAAAATGGTAAGTTTATCTTGCAACTTGTGTATTTTATATTAAATGCATAACTTTTTAATAAATAATTAATGTTTTTCAATAAAATGTTACTACTTTTAGTTGTCTTAACATGTGCAATATATTTATAATTTATGATATATAGATTATGAGGAAAAAAGAGTTAAAAGGAGATTAGAATATAGCAAAAAACACAACAAAACTTAGTAGGATTAGCAAGCAAAACTTATAGGATCCGATTGATATAAGTAAAGATATGAAAGCACATAATTTTTTTAATAAACTCAATTATTCAATAAATCACACAACATTACACCATGAAATAAAAGACATCTGAATTGACATAACCCACGGAACATAACAAAATGGTTCATCAAACTGTAAAAATACAAAAGCCACACGCAAAAAAAAAAACGCTTTAAGCCTATAATTACATTCTCAAGTACATATACATTTAACGATCTCATGCTTGCAGCTGATCTCTCTCATGCAGATTTGCTAGTAGGTGTTTCACTCTTTTTGAAAGAACAATTTCAGTTTTATATGTAGATTCCACCAATTCCAATGCCTCCTGCATTTTAAAAAAAATCAATAAACAAATTGAATTATTTATGCATACACACACACAAAATAATGTTGATCTTGTTATTACCTTCAAAATAAATTCTTGAGGCAATTCAGTTAAAGCATTATTGTAGTCGGCAATTGAGACAGAAAGATGAGACACATGAGAAAGAGAGTGGAAAAATGGGGAGAAAGGAGGAAAAAGTCAGAGAGATCAAATGATCATGAAAGAGAAAATGATAGATGGAAGAGAGAAAAAGAGAGAGGTGGAATGAAAGTTTAGTGGTTAAGGAAGTGGAATATGAACATTTGCCCATGACCAAAATTTTATATTTATAGTTGTGAACAGGGGCGGACCTGGTCTGGGCCTGCTGTGGCAAGTGCCACACCAGCCCATGCCCAATATTTTTTTTTCTAAAAAAAACAAAAATATGCAGACACAGTGATACACTCAGGCTGCAGCACGCATTCTTCCCTTTCCTCTTTCCTTTTTCTCACCACCACACCCACCGCCGTCCGCCGACCACTTCCTTTTCCTCTTTCCTTTTTCTCACCACCACCCACCCACCGCCGGCCACCATCATCATCGCATCGCAAGTTCCTTCACTTCTTTTTATTCAGAAAGCCAAACGCGTACCCTTTCCTTCCTCCACCAACCAACCAACCAACCTGAACCAGTCCACCACCCACCGCCGTCGTTTTCCTCTCCTCTCTCCGCCGGTCAGGGGTTAGTCAGCAGCGCCCATCTCCTCTCCTCTCTCAGCCGGTCATCAGACATCAGGTCAGCCCCCATCTTCTCTATTCTTCTCTTTTAGGTTAAATTGATAGTAGTAGACAATAGTGAAATTGAAATTGAAATTGAATTTAGATAGTGAGAGTAGTTAGAGTACTGAAATTGAAGTTGGAGTTGAGTACTGAAATTGAAATTGAATTGATTTTATATTGAGTTAGGATGAAGAAATTTTATATTGAGTACTGAATTGATTTTATATTGAATTGAGTACTGAATTGATTTTATATTGAATTAGGATGAAGAAATTTTATAAACCTTAAATGATCGTCTGCTAACATATATAGAAAGAGATGTTTTTAAAACAATTAGTAATGATGAAAATTTAGCTCATTTTCAACAAATGGAAAATAGAGCATTTGCTTTGTAATTTTGGTTGCTACAACCACTTTTAATATAACTTCTTATTAAATTTTGTATTATTTAATCATTTGACAAAAAAATATTGCCCCACTAGTATTGAAAGTCCAGGTCCGCCCCTGGTTGTGAAGTAGAGTAATGGGAGGAGGGCAAAATAGGAATGACACATAAAAAGTGGAGGGTAAAATGAGAATAAGAGTGTGAGGGTAAATTTGGAATGAGGTAGCAAAAAATGAAGGACAAAATAGTCATTTTAGGCAATTAGAGTTGGGAATATGGTTTACACACTATTCTCCATTTTATTATAAAAATAGATAGATAGATAGATAGATAGATATACTTTGTTTAATAAAGTTTAAATATAAAAAAAAGAAGAGAAGGAAAGACATGCTTACAAGTCGAGAAAATGGAAAACAAAGATACTACTAGGATTAGAGAGAAATGAAAAATAATTATTCATTCAATCTTGTAATTTTGATAAGTACTTTTATTGGATGTGGTTCGGTTAGCTTACAAAATAAAAAGTGAACCAAATCAAACCAATGCGGTTTGAGTTGGTTCAGTTGTTGCGGTTTTTTGTGAAACAATGCAATTTTTTGTTTCCAATATTAAAATCAAGTTAAAACAACTTATTTTCAACAATGTTTTAAATTTGATCCAACATTGCAATTTTATTTTGATTCAACAATGTTCCCCTCAACATAGACCAAATTAAAAACATAGACAAAAAAGCAACCCTCTTCGGTAAGAAATACAAACGACTAAGATTTTATCATTTTTTAAAAGTTTTTATTGAGTTTTATTATTTAAGATATATCTAACCTAAAAATATATGCAAAAGTGCAGTAAAATCAAATTAAAGTACATGAATATTTTTTGAAATCAAAATAAAAGAAGAAACTTAACAAGAGATAAAACATGTCTTAATCAAAACACACACACACATATATATATATATATAGAACATGTCATTCTACAAAATTTTCCATTGATTTCTCTGAATACTAGGTTTGGTGACATAACTTTAATTAGTGTTTCCTTTATGATGCGCTTTGGTTCGGTTTAGTTCGGTTGGTAAAATAAAAATCACAAATTGAACCATGCGGTTGAGTCAATAAATGACCCGAAAACATCCAAACAAAATATAGTTTTTACGGTTTAAGGTTTTTCTATTGTGTTGGTTCGATTTTGAACACCCTTACTTAATTTGGAACCATACGTTCTTCTTTTATTTTCCCACCACCTTCGATAACTTATGGGAATTGATTCATTCCTGATTAGTTGTTAGTGAACAAACTTTCGATGATGCGATGCAACATTTCTTGTTGCATGAAAGGTTTTTAAAAGGGAGAAAAGCACACAAGGTTAGTTATAGAATTTAGTTAAACATTGTTTGGTGTATATGATCTATGAAAAATGTTATTATTCTTAAGGGTGAGGTGACTGGTTTCTATAAATTTTTCGAAAATGGAGCTGGTTCATACGTAAGGTTACGAGGTCCTTGTGTTGTTGAATTGGCGGAATAACATAATGGCTTGTTTAAAAATATTTAACATCAATCTAAAAATTTGATAGAAGGTCCAATTGGTTTGTAAAATAGTGTATATCACTATTTATTTTCGTAGCAAGTTAGAGTATCTCTTATACTTTACTTATTAAAAATAGAAAAGAGAAAGAAAGAAGGCATGCTTGGCAAACAATAGAAATGAAAATAAAAATAAAAATACTACTAGTAATAGAGGAAAATGAAAAACAATTGTAAATTCAATCTTTTAAATTCAATTAGTATAATTAATGGACGTGACTTCATCCAAAAATAAATAAATTAATAGAAAACAAGAGGAAAAACAACATATTAGAGCCTTATACAGTTTGTTTGCAGCACCATTTGATAATGTTGTTGCAGCACCATCTTCTTAGTTGATGTCCAAATTCACCATGACCAAGATATGGACGTGAATACTTTTGTGCATTTTCAATGACATCATCTTGATGAGTGCTTTGTGTTGTTACAATAGCAAACAGCAATATCACCAACTTCAAAGCCATTTTCAATGAAGATTCCATTATATTCTTACTAAAATTTTAAAGAAAATGAAAGCGTATGCCTTACAATGGAGAATATGATAACAATCTATAATTATTTATATGTAGAGGGAGAATGCTAAAAAAGGTTCTTCTTGAAAACATTCCATGAGTTGTGTGATAATTGGATATGCACAAATATTCAAATTATTATTTTAATTCATGTCATTTTAACTGTTTCTTTTTTTGGTTTTGACTAGTTTTAAAAGGCTATTTTTCTTAATAGGATATATTATGTGTGTATATAATATTTAAAATTAAAGTATATTAAAAAAATATTTTATACATATATCAGAAACCATACATGTATAAGAAATACTTGTTATTCTCAAACAAATAAGAGCAAATACGTATTACTACTTAATAAGATTTATATTTTAAAAAATAAAAATTTAATAATGATATCGCAGCAATTGATTTTGAACATATATTTTTCTATGAGATGGTACAGTTTTAATATAACAATAATACTCCCCTCAAAACATTTCAAAGAATAATACTCCCCTAAAAAAACATAACAATAATACTTTCCCTTAATCTTTATTTTTAAATTTATTAAAATTCAATTTAATCACTATACTATGCGAGTCATTTTACATAATTTATATTAGAGAAATAAAATAAAATAAATTTAGAGTTAATTGTACATATATAAATTTTTAGATTAGAGAAATAAAATAAAATAAATTTAGAGTTAATTGTACAGACATAAATATTAGCTAAAAAAATCATTATAGAAATCAAATGAATGATTTTTACGTTTATGTCTTATATGTTTACTAAAGTCAACTAGTATTGGTCCTCGTAATCTTAGATCAGTTGGTATGAACATTGCATATTATATGCGGGGGTCGATGTTCGAACTCATGACACCCTACTTATTCACTTTAATAAGGTGAATTTCTAACAACTAAGCTACTTGACAAAAAAAATCAACTAGTATTGTGAGAATTTTTATTTTTAATACGATTTATATTTATCCTAAAGTATTGTAAGTTAAATTTTGTTGATAATTATAAGAAAAGGGTTAAAGCTATTTTTATTCTTCAAATATTTATGATAACAACAAAAACAACCACCGAGTTTTATCTCGCTAAGTGGAGTCGACTACATGGATCAAATTACGACATAATGTTATATCATCAACCATATTTAGATCCAACTCATTGACTTTTAAATCTTCTCTAATAGTTTCTCTTATAGCTTTTTTAGGTCTTCTTCTACCTTTTTTGATTTGACTCTCCTTCATCTGATTTACTCTTCGTATTATAACATCTACAAATCTTCTCTGTACATGCTCAAACCACATAAGCATATTTTCTACCATCTTTTCTACTATAGCTGCTACCCCAACTATCTCTATAATGGTGCCATTCCTAATCATATCTCGTTTAGTCTTACCAGTTAACACTCATCCAATGGAATATCCTCATCTCCGCTACACTTACTTGATTTTTGTGTTGGTTTTTAACCACCCAACACTTTGTACCATACAACATCGTCGGTCTAATCTTGTCGATATAATTTTTCTTTCAACTTAAGCGGTATTTTCTTATCATATTAAACAAAGTGATCCTCTTCTCCATTTGAACCACCCAACTTGAATAGGATGATTTACATCTGCTTCTATTCTCCATCATTTTATACTATAGATTTAATGAATATGATGATAGTAGTTATAGTTTTGATCCCCCTCTCTAATGTCTAGCTCGTTAGAGTTTGGTAATGACTCATATCCTTAATTAAATAAGTTGTGGAAATACTTCTCCCATATATCATTTATATCTCTTTCCTGAATCAAAACTCTACCTATTCATCTTTAATATACTTTGCCTGATCTAGGTCTATTGTCTTTCTTTCTCATCCCTTAGGAAGCTTATATATAGATTTTACTCCCTCCATGATACATAAAGATTGGTATAATCCGTCAAAAACTTGACTTCTTTCTTCGCTTAACGCCTTCTTGGTCTCTTTCTTAGCTATCTTACATTTATCCCAATTTTCGGTATTTTTACACCTACACTATTCTTTAAAATATTCCCTTTTGATTCGAACTTTACTCTAAACACACTACAAGAAAATTGCCATATACCTACGGAGGTTTATAGCGACAGACGAAAAACCGTAGGTATTGAAAAGCTTTACCTACGGAAGTGGCCGTAGGTATAGACATCTAAAAAAAATAAAAAAATACAACAGAGCGCGCGTACTAAATTATAGACTGGGAAAAACCCCACTTTTTCCCACCTCTAAATTGCAAAAAGACTAATAAAATCAAAACAAAAAATCCAAGTCCATTATTCACGTTTCCAGAACACAGTTTCATTCTTCTCACCAGTCCAGAATCCAAACCGTCACTCTTCCAAATCGAAACCCCACTCTTCCAAATCTGGAAATGGCCAAATCAAAACCTCACTCTTTCTTCCCTGATTGAAACCTCAACCTCTCTTGTTCTCACTGTTCCTAAATCGCGACACTGTTCATCAAAGCCAAATTGAAATCCTTGAAGAGAAACTGAACGAATCTGAAGTCAAACCCCTCTGTCTCAAAGCCATCAAGATCCTGTAAGCCATCAATTTTCACGTTTCTTCTGTTTTTACGTTCTGTAAGCCATCAAAGGACACAATTCTGTTATTAGGTTTTCACTATTTTCACTTGATTTTTTGATTTGTTTTTACTATAATATTTGTTGATTTTTTTATTTGTTTTTACTGTAATATTTGCTGATTTTTTATTTGTTTTTACTATAATATTTGTTGATTTTTTTATTTGTTTTCTCTGTAATAGTATTTCACTTACTGGGCACACTGTAATAATAAGTGATTTTATTTTTAGGGTATCTTTCAAGGAGATTTTGTAGGTTTGAGGAGTGTTTGGATTGATGTATTTGCTCTTATATACTGGCATAAATGTTGCGAGACTGTTATTTGGCAAGAACTTATAAAACAGCTTATGACATGTTCATAAGCTGTTTTCAGCTTATTTTCATAAGTCATCAAAGATAGGTTATGAAAATAGCTAATAGTTTATGCAAAAACAATATAACTTGATTTTGGCAAGAGCTAATAATTTTGTGAGACTGTTGTTTGGCAAGAACTTATGAAAACAACTTACTACATGTTCATAAGCTGTTTTCAGCTTATTTTCACACAAGTCATCGAAGATACTGATTTAACTTGATTTTCCCATTTATCCTCTGATAAGGATACCAAAGCTACCAAAGTCCCCTGTCAAACATAGTCTTAAAGTTCAGTATTATAAATTGTGGCTACCACATGTGTCCAACGCTTGCAAAACCGCTTATGACCTATATGAATTGTGTTGTCGCTGCAAGCAAGCTCAATATGGTTGCTTTAATAACCACCTCACCACTTCCCTTCCCAATTGTGGCCGCCATTAAACTTACTCTTCCACAATAAAGATTAGAAAATGTTTTTATGTTGGCTATTGATAGTCTGATACACTTCCTTCTCCTATGTTAAGAAACATATCAATTTTATTTAAACATTCATATAATCACTTGTATTCAGCACATCAAATTCTTGTATGAAATAAATTTCTTAAGTTTCACGAGTTTAAAGAAATTGTTTTACTTTTCTATCGTTTGTTATCTCTTATAGTCTATGGACAATCTATTTCTTAAAGAAATTGTTTTACTTTTCTACCGTTGGCTATTGAGTATTGACAGTCTGATACGCTTTTTTGTAAAATAATTCTATTGACGCATAGAGAGTGGATGCATGATCCGACAAAACAAAGTAAAGATTATATTGAAGGGGTTAATGAATTTCTTGAATTTGCTTTTCGAAATTCAAAAACCAACAAAATATTGTGCCCTTGTACAAAATGTGCTAATTATCACAAAGGGTCTCGCACAAGTGTTCGTGAGCACTTAATTGATCCACGGCGTGGATTTGTTAGAGGTTATAGGCAATGGGTATTTCATGGTGAGGAGCCTAAAACTTCAAGTCGAACAACTGAACATGTAGAAATGGAGCATGACATGGATGGATTAATTAATGATGTTTTTGGAATTCATTTGATGGAAGAGGCAGCTTTAGGTGAAGGTGAAAGAAATCCACAAGTTGGAGAAAGTGGTAAGTTTTACCAATTAGTGAAGGAGAATGAGGAAATGCTCTACCCAAACTGTAAGAAGTATAGCAAGCTATCATTTATGGTACATTTGTATCATTTAAAGTGTCTTAATGGATGGAGTGACAAGTCATTCTCTATGTTGCTAGATTTATTAAGAGATGCTTTACCAGAAGGGAACATTTTGCCGAAGTCATACTATGAAACAAAGAAGATGATTTCAGGGTTAGGTTTGGGGTATGAGAAGATCCATGCTTGTTCTAATGATTGCATATTATATCGAGATGAATATGTCAACGATCAATTTTGTCCAAAGTGTGGTACGTCAAGGTGGAAAACAACTAATGAAGATGTACAAGCTAATGGAATGGAAACTTCTGATAAGCGAAAGAACTTACCGGCTAAGATCCTTCGATGGTTTCCATTGAAACCAAGGCTGCAAAGGTGGTTCATGTCCTCAGAAGTTGCTGAATCAATGAGATGGCACCATGAGGGTAGATTGAATGACGACTCTCTTAGGCATCCGACTGATTCCCTTGCTTGGAAGGATTTTGCAGATCGATATCCAACGTTTTCATCAGATGCTCGTAATGTTCGATTAGGACTAGCTTCTGATGGGTTCAACCCTTTCAAGACTATGAGTATTAACCATAACACTTGGCCTTCCATTCTAATTCCTTATAACCTTCCTCCTTGGATGTGCATGAAACAACCATTCTTCATGTTATCACTACTAATTCCCGGTCCAAAAGGTCCTGGAAATAACGTTGATGTTTATCTACAACCATTAATACAAGAGTTGCAAGATGTATGGGCTAATGGAATTGAAACATTTGACGCTTACAAGAGAGAGACATTTCAACTTTGTGCTACTATAATGTGGACAATCAACGACTTTCCCGCATATGCTAACCTGTCTGGTTGGAGTACTAAAGGTCAATATGCATGTCCATGTTGTGGTATTGAAACTACCTCACGATGGTTAAAGCACGGTGGAAAATTTTGCTATATGTTCCATCGTCGTTGGTTAGCTCCTAAACATAAGTGGAGATTGAATAGTAAGGATTTTGATGGAACTCGAGAGTTAAGGAAACCTCCTAGAAGACTTCACGGGGATGATATTTTAAGTCAGATAGATGAATGTTTAGAAGAAGGTCTAGAAGATGGGGCAACCCCTTGGAAAAAGAGCATTCTCTTCACATTGCCTTATTGGCAATATAATGTATTGCATCACAATCTTGATGTGATGCATATTGAAAAAAATGTTTGTGATAACATCATTGGTACATTGTTAAACCAAGAGGGAAAATCTAAAGATAATTACAAGGCGCGAGCTGATCTTGTAGATATGGGCATAAGAAGTATGCTTCATCCTTAACCTAGCCCCAATAGTAGTACAATGTGTTTGCCTAGAGCATGTTATCAAATGACTAACAGAGAAAAAGATGCTTTTCTAAGCATCTTGAAGAATGTAAAATGTCCAGATGAATGCTCATCAAGCATCCCACGATGTGTACAAGTCAAGCAACGCAAGATATTTGGCTTAAAAAGCTATGATTGTCATGTTTTGATGCAAGAGCTTCTTCCAATAGCATTAAGGGGTTCATTGCCAGATAAAGTCGCTTCAGTTTTGATAGATCTTTGCAATTTCTTCAAGCAAATATGTTCTAAGGTACTTAATGTGGAATTTCTATCACAATTGGAGACTCGGATAACCATAACACTTTGCCAGCTGGAAACAATTTTCCCTCCTTCATTTTTTACTGTTATGGTGCATTTGGTAATTCATTTGGCAAATGAAGCAAAGGTTGGTGGACCCGTACAATATCGATGGATGTATCCTGTTGAGAGGTATGGATCGTATAGTATGAACAATTTGTTTTATTGAATTTGTTTTGATGGGTTATTTGGATGCTAAGAGCATGATGCATAAAATAAATTAAATTCATTTTCAGGTTTCTTCTTACTCTTAAGTCCTTTGTACGTAATAGAGCACATCCAGAAGGATCAATTGCAGAAGGTTTTTTGGCCAATGAATGTCTAACATTTTGTTCACAATATCTATCTGGAGTTGAAAATAGGTTGAATCGACCTAGCAGAAATGATGATCAAATGGATTCTACATTGAAAGATAATGTCACCTTTTTACATCCAGTTGGACGACCTTTAGGTGTGAAGAAAAAACAGAAGTTCCAGTTAGGGAAGCGGAGGAGAGTGAGGAGGACTAAACTTGACAAGAAAGAGTTAACACAAGCACATAGATATGTGCTTTCTAACTGTGATGCAGTTTCTCCATATATAGAGTAAGACACAAATCATATTTCATTTTTATACTAATTATGAAACAAAATCGGAATTTCTTACGTAGTTTTCACTATCATAATTTTTAGTGATTACCTAGAACTAATTAAGAGACAAAATCGGAAGCAGAGATTGTCACAACTTGAAATTGACAAACAACATGGTAAAAAATTTACAGAGTGGTTTAAACAAAGAGTAAGGATTAAATAATTGAAGAATTTACTAGTTTAGTGACTATTTTTATATTTCAACTTACTATTTTTAATAAAATCTTTTAGATTCATCGCTTGGATGAAGAAGGGAGCCCACAAGTTACTCATAAGCTTAGATGGTTAGCGTGTGGACCATATGATGGAGATATGAAAAATTTTGTTATGTCTTGTTTTGGTTATGTTTTGGTTTTGTATTGTGCTGGTTATGTTTTTGTTTATGTAACTAAAAAAGATTAAATATTGTTTCTAAGTTCTATGGAAATCTTAATATTATTGGTTTTGTTTTGATGTATGAAATTAAGCCCATCTTCTCTATGCATTTGTGCTTTATGGACATCTTAATATTACTTTGAGTGCTAATATATTGAGTTGATATTATTTAAAAAATATTTTCTTATTTAGAGCAGCAATGGCTCGAAGAAGGAAATTGAGTATTGGGCATCGAGAAAATAGTAATGAAGGAAGACAATCCATTCCCACAAATTCAGACTCATCCAATGTGCAAGGAAGTAATGGTGCAGAAACTGGTTCTGGTCCTAGTCATACTGAAAGTGTCGTACATGAGTCTGTAGAATCTCACTTCATTCCTTCTGACATAGAAACTGAAGAAGAAGAACATACTGTGGAAGGTATAAATTATATACCATTTTCTATTTTGTTCGTTTGTGTTATTTGAATTTGTTTTTATGTTATTATGTCTTTCCTTTTACTTATGGATGTAGAACCTAAACGACGTAGAGGTCCAACAAGAATGTTAGATATATGGGAAATGGACGATGATTTCATAATTGTTAAGTTGGATAACTATGGACGACCAATTGGTGAGGAAGGGACGGCTTTTACACGTTTTTTAGGTAGTATTGTAAGAAGGTCTCAATTTGCACCCATCAACATCAAATCTTGGAAAGAAATGCCCTCAAAGTATAAAGAAGCGATGCTGGAACAAATAGAGGTATTATGTTTGCAAGTTTTTTTAATTATTTTTGTATCAGATTTTGTAATATAACTTACGCTTTTTATTTAACATCTCCCAATGTGTAGAAACGATTTGAGTTTGTTCCTCCAATAGCTGATGTAACGCGAGAAATGATAAAATCTGATTTGAATGAAAAATGGAGACAATGGAAGGGTGATTTAAAGGCAGCTGGATTTGACTCAAGTAAAACAATAGAAGAAATTGTATCTGGAATTGCATTACGTGATGTTAGGATTGATGAAGTTCAATATCGTGGGTTGGTTGAACATTGGTTCTCTGAAAAAGCACAAGTAAGTCATACATATTATAAGTAATACACTAAAATGCGTATTATTAAGACTAATATTTTATACCAATTGTAGAAAGTGAGCGCAATCAATAAACAAAATCGTGCCAAGTATAGGATGTCCATTGTATGGGGACAAAAAGTCTCCCAAAATTTATTGATGAAAAGGTTTGACTTTTGTATTTTTCTTTGGGTGAGTTGTATTTACAAACAATAAACATATAACTTGTTTGTTTGGTTTTTAGATGAAAAAGGGAAAAGGAGTGATGTCTGGACGTCAAGATATTTATATTGAAACTCGCACACGTAAAGATGGGTCAATTGTCAATGAAAAAGCTGCAAGAATGATTGTAAGTATCTAACAGTTTTGGAACGCTGAATGATTCTTTGTTTTGGTGTGGATAGTGAGTGATTTCTGGTCAGATATCTTTTCTGGATGTTTAAGTGTAGAAAGATTCTCTGTTTTTCTGAATTTTGAATTGAATGCCTGTAATACCATTTGAAAGTATGATATCTTGTTGCTGTTTGATTTCTTGTAGTACCAAATATATATATATATATATTGTGTTTGCTGAGATTTGGTGAGATATGGAAAACCAGGAGTGAGTAGAGCATTGTTTGTTGTGTGGCTTGTAAAATATAGTTTAGGTGCTTTAGCATGTTAGCAACATGATCAACAAATTCAATGCTTGAGTAAACATTTTTGTCACTATATTTTGCCAACTTCTTGTGTTTTGACAGCAACACCGAGAAACTCTCATGCCTTTTCAGCAGCACCAAGAAACATTTTTTTAAATTCTGTTTTACGTTTCAGGAAGAACTAAAAAAACATACTAATGAGGCTGGAACATCTCAATCAACCCAAAACAAACAGGATTTTATGTATTGGAAGGATAACATATTTTCTAAAGTACAAGGAGCTGCAAAGAAGGGGCGCGTGCGATGTATGGGAGAGTTACCTAAATCTAAAAAATCAAAGGTTGTTTTGTCTGAAAATGAAGAGCTGCATGATAGAGTTAAGACTATGGGAGGCTTGTTAGCAAATGTCATGACTTTGATTCAAAGTCGATTTTCTGGAGAAGATGTGAACGAGATAATACAAGCTGCTAGACAGGTACATCCAAATATACTAATCTTCGTATAAAAATACAAATTGCTTCATTGATTTAAGAGAACATGGAATTTATATTTTTACGTTTTTATGAAAACAATGCTAGTTTTGTGTTTGAGTTACATAATTCGTTGAATTTCGCACACGGTGGTTCGCACCATTTAGCAATACTCTTGATTTAATACTAATCTTTATCTGCAATTTTCTATTCTCTGTGATATAGGTTACTGATGCTTCTAGTGTTCCTAACCCTTTGAATTTCCCTAGTCCAAGCAATAATGAAGATAATGAAAATGGTATTCAATTAATTATCACTAAAGTTGTTAATATTTTCTTTGTTTTTTAGGAATGATATTCTCAGTGTTGAATTGTATTATTATTCATCTTTTCTTTTTATTTCTTGTAGGTGAAGATGATGAGGCTAATATGGAGACTTGAAGATGGAAGTTTGAAATTGGAAACTAGGCTAGACATTGTTTTTGTTTTTTTCTTTATTGACTTTGTTATATATAAGGCTTTGTATGCCTAATATGGTTTTGTCTTGTTTTGGTTAATGCTCTAAAGTATAATAGGATTGACATGATTTAGCTTTTGTTAGTTTCTATGTTTGGAAGAATTGGTGTTAATCTTCAATATATATGGTATGGAAATATTTTTTGCTTTTTAAATTTATCCATTTAATTGCCTAGTTGTAATTTGATTAATTTCATAAAATTAAATTTCAAATAATACAGCATCAAGAATGTGATGTGTATATTGATAGCAATGAAACGCTTACGGTAACAAATCCATCCAAATCCATACGAACAAATGATAGGTGTCACCATGTTTTTAGTGACGGAAATAATCGTAGATAAAAACCATTTGTAGTTCTATACCTACGACTAAATCTGTAGGTAAAAACCATTTGTAGTTCTGATTAGGTTTTATACTTGCGTCCCAAATCCGTAGGTAAAACATAATTGTTTTGTCCAACGGATAAATTCCGTCACTATAGGATGTAGTGACGGCTCTAATCCGTAGGTATAACATCAGTATCGACCACGAAAAAAATGGCCGTAGGTATAGGTATTTTGGCCTATACCTACGGAGAAAGGATATTTACCTACGGTTTTTGGCTGTCACTAAATGTCAAGTTTCTTGTAGTGACACTATCATTTTACCACCAAGATTCTTTATCCCTAGGTACAAAACCTCCTGATTCTCCAAACGTCTCTTTTGCTACCATTTTAATCTAATGTTCCATCTTGTCCCACATATCATTTGCGCTTACTTATGGTTGTTTGGAACCTCCCTATAAGATCTAATGTGGAAAATCCTTTGTTTTTCACCCTTTAAATACCACCACTTGATTCGTGGAGCCTCACTACGGCTTCTTCTCTTCGCACTCCTCTAAACCCTTACATCCATAACCAATACTTTATGTTGGGTAGTTAGGCTCTTTCTAGGTATGACTTTACAGTCCAAACAAATTTTCCTATCTGATTTCCTAATAAGAAAGAAATCTATCTGAGAACATGTCACCCCAGACTTGTAAGTGATAATATGCTCATCTTTTTTCCTAAAACACTTATTAGTTATAGTAAGATCAAAAACCAACAAAAAATCTAGGATGAATTTCTCCTCCATATTTATCTCCCCGAGACTATACCCCTCATGCAAGCCATCAGAACCTCTCGAAACATTTCCTATATTCCCATTTAAATCCCCTCCTAGAAAGATCTTTTCTCCCAATGGTATTTCCAAAATTAAGCCTTCTAACTCCTCCCAAAACTTATCTTTAAGGTGTTCTTCTAACCCTACCCGAGGTGTGTAAGTGATAACAACATTAAAGGTGTCTTGTTCCAAGATAACATGCAAAATTGTTGATCATTACCTTACATTTACCCCCCATATTTTATGATGATGTGATTCTTTCTTAATATATAGTCATTCTGTCACTGTATCACTCCAAGCGCCAATAATACGCATATCATGAAATGCATTACGTACCCAGTTGATCCTCTATTGGTTTCTTGGCTTGATTCTCTACCAAATCTGGAGCCTATAAGTAATGAGTTTCTTAGTGATACCTGGTAATAGCTTTTAACCGAGACAAAATTTTAACCGGATAGCAACAATGTAATTACTCTTTCATCCACACCTAGCATCATATTTTAAATTCCTTAAATCAAACACAAATTGAAGATTTCTACCTCCTAATTTATTGTGGACCTTGTTTTGAAGTTAAGGTCCCATTTCAAAGGCTTGAAAATTGTCATTCCCTCTAAACCCACCAAGCTTTGATGTGGGCCCCACACCTGATGGAACTTTTGATGCCACACGTGAACCACCAATCTTAGAATCTTGATCTATAATGCCATTATCAATATTAATAAATTTACTTGCATTTGCCTTATGCTTTTTTCCTTTTGTATCTTCACAATTTTTTGCTCCTAAAATGTCAGTTGAGATCCACCACTCAATTGCTTCTATCTATTATGCCTTTTAACCAGCATCCATGGACCAAAATATGATAGAATCTCTTGATTAATTTGGGAAATTTGCTCATGAACTAAATGGATCTTCACCGTAGAATTGAGATATATCGGTTGTCTCACTTCTGGAGTCTGAATCGTAGATAAACTTGCACGTAATGTGGAAGAATCCATCTCCTTAAGTGAAGAAATTCTCACATGATCAGAAATGAGACCCTACCTATCTCATTATTCACGTCAAAAAGCTTGTGTCTGGACAAATTCCAACTTTGCGGCCATATTTCCCACAACTAAAACACACAACAAGCAATCCTTCTTATTGAAGATTAAGAACAACACCTGCAACCCTCACAGTGAACTTTGAAATGAGTTTCTTGTCCATGTCTATTTCCACATAAATATGAGCAAATCGACCACAAGACTGACTAGAAATCATGTGGTCCACCTTCAACACATTTCCTAATGTTTCCTAACACGCCAAATAAAATTTCTATTATAAGTAACTAGCCAAGGTCATTTAAAAAGAGCATGGTTGTAATCTTTCTTAATAGTAATATGCACCATGTAGTGATCTTTTGGAAGGTCCACCACTCTAATGTCCCCCTCTTTAGTACAAAAGTTTCGTAACTTCGCTTCCATAAACTGACTTCCCACCTTTTTCCCTAATAGATGCACCATTAAACTGTGCTTCCATGGGGAACACCACGATTTGAACTCATCCATGGTTAGTTTGATATCGTGTCTCATTGCATCCTCCTTAACAATAGACTCCATACCTTTGATATTTTCCTAAACAAAAGAGTCAATATAAGAGGATTTTACTTCAAAATCTTGTGCGTCCTCCATCTTCAAGACTTTATCTTTGTAGGAACATACACCTTTTTCATTAAGATCTAACTCCTCCCAAGATATCAGCTTTACTTTCTTTTTGCTTCTAACCAAGCCGTCATCTTTAACCTCTGAAACCCTAGTAGAGCTCATGTCATTTATAGAATTTTGTGAATCAAAAGGAGTCACAAAAGCGTAAATGTTTTCAAACCAAGCACCAAACATAATACAAACCAATTCTTTTTCCAAAAGTCTTGAAATAGACTTGAATGAGAATAGGTGAGAAACTTGAAAGATTCGGTGCATGCAACGATAATACAATTGGAAAATCTACCAACCGTGAGAAAGTGGGAAGCAAAATATTATCAATGATTAAATAAATTTTTGGTCTCTGTAAATATATCAAATGTTATTTTTAATCCCTCTAAATTTTTTTTAGCAAGTTTTGTCCCCTAAATATTTTCCGTCACAATTTTAGGTCTTTGTTTTAAGTAAATTCATGCGTACCCTTCTAATATTAATTTTTTTTGACAGTCATGTTTAGTACATTATATAAATTTCTTCTGTAAAAGTTTGTTTTTTTTTTAATTGGATGGTGAGGCGAGAGGGTTTACTTGAATCGAAGCTATTGGTAGAAGGTGTTGCTTTGATGTTAAACTTTGATGGCAATTAGAGTTGGATTTCGATTGGGTTATAGGTTTCATAGTTTTTTTTTTGTGTTAATCCTCAGATTCTCATAGGAAAGAGACCAATTCAGAGTGTTTGGCCAAAAGATAAGTAAAGTTTGACCCAGAATTATAGAATTTTTTATTAAATCCTGTTACAAGAGTGTGCATTATTTTAATTACTTCTACTGCTATTGTTGACATAGACCAGGGCAAAGCGTTACAAGAATTGTGGAAATTCTTTGTTCTATCTAAAATTGGTGTGTGATTACTAAGAGTGTTTAGATGAGATTATACGAATCTCTTCTAGCTTAACCAATGCCTTGGTTTGAGAGATTAGTCTTTGCAAGTTGTGCATAAAGGATACCCCGTTTACTCCGAAAAAATGGTGTGTGATTAGTTGAAGGTTGTTGCTTGATATGCTTCAAATACGGGGGCGTTATATCCATTGTAGAGTGGATCTAAAAACTATAGCTTGTTGTTTTCTATTCTCTTATACTTTGGAACCATACGCTCATCTTTTCTTTTCCTACCGTCATATTCCATAACTATGGGAATTGATTCATTCCTGATTAGGTGTTACTGAACAAACTTTTGATTATGTGGTGCAACATTTCTTGTTACATGGAAGATTTTTTATTTCATTTGCTTAGTCATTGTTTGGTGTGTATGAACCATGATAAATGTCATTATTTTCAAGGGTGACGTGGCTGATTTTTATAAACTGTTCAGGGAATGGATTGTCTCCCGTTAAATTTCCTTGAGTTTTCTCCAGTGAAGCAATCTCAACCCTTCATTCTTTTTAATGACAGATCAACTACTAAGAATAAAACCAATTAAATCTGATGGATTCTTCCTCAAAAAAATGATGATAGATTTTGTCTCTTTCCTTTCACACATTTCTCACGTATCCCCTCCTTCACAAACCATTTTTGCAATTGAAGAAGCAGAGGTTAGGAAGGTCCTTTAAATTTGTGTTGTCGGATTGGTGGAATAACATATTGGTTTTATTAAAAAATATTCAACATTAGTCTAAATTGTAATCTGATAGAACACTCGATTGGTTTGTAAAATAGTATGTATCACTATTTAATTTTGTAACGAGTTAGAGTATCTCTTATATTCCGTTTAATAATATATTTTGCTTGTTAAAGAAAAAAGAAAAAGAAAGGTGTGCTTAGGAAACTAGAAAAATGAAAATGAAAAAAAATACTTTTTTGATAGAAAAATAAAAATAATACTAGTAATAGAAGAAAATGAAAAACAATTAATCATTCAATCTTATAAATTCAATTAGTACATATTGGATGTGACTTCATCGGAACAATAACAGATTATTAGAAAACAAGTGGAGAATAACATATTGGAGATTTATACTGTTTGTTTGCAGCACCATCCTATAACGTTGTTGCAGCACCATCTTCTTAGTTGATGTCCAAATTCAGCATGACCAAGATATGGACGTGAATATTTTTGTGCATTTTCATTGACATCATGATCATCATGATGAGTACTTTGTGCTGTTACTACCAAAGTACTTGCAATAGCAAAGAGCAATATCACCAACTTCAAAACCATCTTCAATGAAGATTCCATTATAATCTTGCTAAAATTTTGAAGAAGATGAAAGTGTATATATATCTTGCAATGGAGAACGTGATGGAAATCTATAATTATTTATATGTAGAGGGAGAATGCTGAAAAAGGTCATTATTGAAAACATTCTATGAGTTGAGTGATAATTGGATATCCACAAATATTCAAATTATTATTTTAATTCATATCATTTTAATTGTTTCTTTTTCTGGTTTTGACTAATTTTAAAAGGACATTTTTTATAATAGGATATAGTGTGTGTACAATTTTAAAATTAAAGTATATTAAAAATTATTCTATAAATATATGAAAAATTATACATGTATAACAAATGCTTATTATTCTAGAAAAATGAAAATATGTATTATTCTTTAACAGATTTATATTTTGAAAACAAAATTACAATATTATCACTAGGCATTATTTTGAACATATATTTTTATGAGATGGTACAATTTTACAAATATTTTTTTTAAGGTTTTTATAAATATAATACTTTCCCTTAATCTTTATTTTTAAATTCATCCAATTAAATTAATCACTACAGTAATTTTTATATTACATGAAAACCAGGAGATTCATTTTAAATAATTAAGAATAGAGAAATAAAATATATTTAGAATAAATTATACAATTATAAATATTACCAAAAGAAATTACTAGAGAAGTCAAATGAATGATTTTTACATTTCTGGCTTATAAGTTAAATAAAGTCAACAAAATTTATGAATATCAAAACATAGTAAAATATGTAAGATGTTACTTTGAAATAATAATTTCAATTTCACTATATTGACCACTAAATAATTACCTTAAACTTAAAAAGAGAGCGCATATATATATATATATATATATATATATATATATATATATATATATATATATATATATATATATATATATATATATATATATATATAGGGGATCATCGGCGGACCTTTAAATTTAGGGACCAAATAATAAATATTTTTTTAAAAAAATCTATAATAAATATTATATGAAAATGTAAATGAAAAAACAACCTTTGTAATAACTTTATATTTAATTTGTTAAAAAAAAATTCATTTTTTTTGTAATTTTAATAATATTTTAGGCAAAATTACTCTTGTGGTCTCTTAAATTAGTATCAGGTAACAATTTGGTCTTTTACATTTTTTTCACTTTATTTTGGTTGTTTACAGATGTTTGCATATGAATTTTCTAGCTTCAAATCTACGGAAAAGAGTCACCACCGGATTGATACACCACAAATATGATTCATATGTGGGAAAAGAATCAACGCCAAATTGATCGTCATTGGGAAGAGAAGTCCCCAAAAATATGATTTGTATTTGGGAAAAAATGTCACTACCGAATTGATCTTCGGCAGGAAGAGAAGTCACCATAAATATGATCCATATGTGGTAAAATAATTACCACGAGATCAATCGCCGATGGGAAGAGAATTCACCACAAATATGATTCATGTGTGGAAAAAGAGTCACCATCGAAATAACCATCGGTGGGAAGAGAAGTCACTATATGACCTATCTGTGGAAAAAGAATCGTCATCAAAGTGATCGCTAGTGGAAAGAGAAGTCACCACAACTGTTATTCATATGTGGGAAAAGAGTCACCACTAGAATAATCGTCACTTGGGAAGATAAGTCACCAGAATAAAATCTAGATAAGTCACCGAGACAGCGCATGAGAGGACGATACACACTTAAGATGGCCGTCGACGGTGATTTTATGAGGGTATGTGTTGAGAAGGCTGTTGTAATAGTGTAGTTAGTTGCTAGAAAGGCCGTCAAAGTTGACAACTATGATACCATCTTAAAATTTATGGTTGTGCCTAACACAACCCCACAAAATCTACTTGTGCTGTGATAATTGTCTCGACTTGTAAATATTTGGTCCGACCATTTCTTAGCCAATGTGAGACTCTTTAACATTATTTAAATTAATTCAATATAGATTATTTGTTATAACCTAACGACTTATTATTCTAAATTAATCCGAAGTTGTAAAAATTGAACTTTACTATACGAAGTAGACGTCTCATAATCATATAGATTGTGTAATTTGGAACAATAAATTGGCAAACAAACAGATTTGGGGAGATTTTGAGAATGTAGGGAGAGTTGGATAATTTTCTTCTTTGATAAAAAAAAAAGAGAGAAAATCCAATCCCTGGACCACAACTTTACAAGTTGAAATGATGAAGTACTATACTATTTGTTATTGTACTCGCAATTTGAAAAAAATATCAAGATTCGAATAGGCACTGAGTACCTAAGTACTTATACTATTGGGTTGTTAAAATGGTGGTGTACTTTAAACACCCTATCCACCAATTCTATATTTCGGGTGGTGGATCCCGGTTCTCACTCTCCAAGACACAAAATAGGGAGGGAGGGAGAGATTAGGGTATCCAACCATCTTTTCTCTTGTTAAAATAGTATACATAGTTGTTTTGTAAGGAGTTAGAGCATCTCTTGTATTTAATCTCATAATACATTTTTCTTATTTAACAAAAAAGAATAAAAGGAGAAGTAAAGGTGTGCTTAGCAATCGATAAAAAGAAAAATAAAGAAGCTGCTAATAATAGAGCCAAATGAAAAATAATTCATCATTCAAACTTTAAAATTCAATTATTACATTTATCGGATGTGCCTTCATCCAAACTTGAATATATTGTTAATTATCAAAAAAGAAATAGGTTTAAAAAAAATATTGTTAATTATTAGGAAACAAGAGGAAGAACGACTTATTAGAGCTTTATACTGTTAATTTGTTTTGCAGCACCATCCAATCAATTTGTTGCAGCGCCACTTTGTTAGTTGAAGTATTTAACATTAGTTTAAGGTGACAACTTGAGTACCCATCAATAAAAGGTAGGTAACACAACCCATGCTGAGTTGACACCAATCAAAATTATTTGTTTGTTTTCTATTATTTTTAATGTTATATAAATACATTATTTTGATTGGGTCAACTCAACATGGGTAGTATTACCCACCTTTTATTGATGGGTAAACAAGAATTTCCCTTAGTTTAAATTGCAATTCGTCAAAACATCCAATTGGTTTGAAAATAGAGTATATCACTATATTTACTTTCGGATAATAATATGCTTCATCTGCTGGGTCTTCTGAAGTGACTCAGGAAGCCCTGCTTGAGTTGTGTGTCGTTGGCACTCTGCTGACAGACAAACCAGTTCGTTTTCATATCTTGGAGGACCGTCTTCCTTCGATTTGGCGCCCAGGTCAAGGTGTCACAATCACCCAGGCTGAGGAGAATAAATTCGTGTTTCAATTTTACCATGAATGGGATATGGAGAGAGTGCTGCAGAATGGTCCTTGGACTTTTGATGGCTATTTGTTGGTCCTTAAGAAGATGGCTATCGGTGAAGCTATCTCTGATGTTGTGTTGGATGAAGTGGAAATTTGGGTGCAAGTTTTCAACCTGCCCCTTGGCTACATGAATGAGTATGTGGGCATGTTGCTGGGCTGTCATATTGGACGATATGTCAAATATGACGAAGGTAACTACTATGGTCCCTGGAGGATGTATATACGAATGAGGGTTGCGCTTAATGTCAATGAGCCGCTGAAACGAAGTATGGTTTTTGCAAAGGAAGATGGCAATGCAGTGCATGTCTCTTTCAAATATGAGAGACTTGGCGTCTTCTGCTACATTTGCGGTGTTTTGGGACATGCTGACAACTTCTGTCCTAAAAGGGTGGAACCTGACTTTGTTGAAGGTGCGAAAGGATGGGGCAAATTCCTAACAGCAGGAGGGCGTACTGTTGGTGGGGGAATTACGGTTAATAGATGGCTTAGAGGTGGGCGTACTGCTGGGCGTGGAGGACGTGGTGAGGGAAGGGATGCTGCTAATGGAGGTAGAGGTGGCCATGATGATAACCTCAACAATGTTGTTGTCATGAGTTACTCAAGTGAACATGCTCTGTTTGGAAGGGTAAGAGTTTTGAGAGGTGGTTACTTTACTTTTCATAGGATGGTGACTAATATCATAGGTCACAATGGAGGTGGGGAAGGACAGTGGATTCCGTTTGAGCTGAATGAAACAAACATAGAGAATCAAAGGACCATAAGGAGGCTTGTCAATGGGATAGGTGCTTCAATTGGGAGAACTAACACTGAAAACACGACAATTGGTGGTAATAGTGCTGTTAATTCTGGTCCTGCTAGTCAACAACCTTTTGTCACGAGGCTGGGAGACGTGGGTAATGGAAGAACAAGTGCTGATGGAGTTCTAATGCTGACTGGGTGTTATCAATTCCTAGGAATGCCTACTATCAAATCTGGTGGGTCTATACAGAATAAGGTAAGCTTGGGTGAAACTTCTGAGGTTGGCCGTATGGTGTGTGCCAGGAAGAAAGAGAAGTTGGTCCCTTCAAGGCCTCTAATTGCTGGACCATTGGTCATTAGGGAAGGAGAACGAGCTGTGCAGAATGTGCAAACAGAGGAGGTCCCACAAAATAATAAAGGTAAAGGAAAGCTAGAAGATGAGCCTGTAATCAAAAAAAGGACTCGATCCTATGTGACTTCAGATGTTTCAGAGGATGATGGGGGTGTGACAGTGCAGGAAAACACTTAGATGATGGTAGATACAGTTAGTGGAGGTGCTGATTCTGAATATAATTTCGTCTCAATTCAGAACAATCCTTTATTTTATGAAAATATTGTAATGGCGGAGGCTGAAGTTCAGCCCCGCCAGCAGCCATGAAAATTGTTAGTTGGAACTGTAGGGGTTTAGGTAGCCCCCGTACAGTTCCTAGTCTGAAATACCTCGTCCGTGTTTATAAACCGGATGTCCTCTATCTTTGTGAAACAACTTCTACTAGTAATAAAACTGAGGAATTAAAGTATGTCCTGGGATTTGATTTTTGTTTTACTGTCAATAAGCAAGGAAGAAGTGGCGGTCTTGTTCTCTATTGGAATTCTTCAATAAATTGCTCCATCACAAATTACTCTGCAAATCACATAGATGCTGAAATCACAGGAAAAAAAATAGTGAAAAGTGGCGACTCACTGGTTACTATGGATTTCCAAATCATGGCAGACGACGAGAAGCTTGGAATTTTTTGAGACAACTTGCTGCTGTATCGAATTTACCTTGGTGTATTTTGGGTGATTTTAATGATATACTTTCGCCTCAAGAAAAAAAGGGTAATAACGACAGGGCAAACTGGCTTATTTCGGGTTTCTGTAATGCTGTTAGTGATGCTGGGCTTGCTGATGTACATTCAGAAGGGTATCTATACACTTGGTTTAGGAGCCTTGGTACTGATAGGGCTGTTGAGGAAAGGCTCGACCGAGCGCTTGCTACTGAGAATTGGCAGACTCTGTTTCCAAATGTTGTGTTAGAAAACTTGCCAGCTTCTTCCTCTGATCATTATCCAATCATGCTGGTGTGTGACCCGGTGGTGAACAGAAGAAAAGGTGTGTCGCGTTTCAAATTCGAAAACGCGTGGCTAGCTGATCCTGAATCCAGTTCTTTTGTTACAGATAAATGGAATTCGTATGGGAAGTGTCCGATTGTCGAAAAATTGGACATATGTGCTTCTGATTTAACAATATGGAGTAAACAAAATTTCCATAATCTGAAGAAGGATATTGATGACTGTCGAAAGCAGATTGACAGATTACGAAGCCAGGTGGATACTAATAATATTCAACATTTCAACGAGCTGAGGAATCACATTACCAGGCTTTTTAATTCAAGAGGATGCTTTTTGGCGTCAAAGAGCAAAAACGCACTGGCTTAAGGATGGGGATCTGAACACCAAGTTTTTTCACGTTGCGGCATCGTCGCGAAAGAAGGTTAATCACATTCATTCTTTACTGGATTCTGATAATAATAAAATTACGGAGGAGGATAAGCTTTGTGATATGGCTCGTGATTATTTTGTGGAGCTTTTTCAAATGCAAAACAGTGACATAGGTCCCGTTATTGAGGTAATTGAAACTTCAATTTCTCCTGAAGACAATGACAATCTGTTAGCACCCTTTGTGATCGATGAGTTTAAAGAAGCTCTATTTTCTATGAAGCCCGATAAGTGCCCAGGGCCGGATGGATTTAATCCGGGTTTCTTTCAAAAATTCTGGTCGTCTTGTGGTGAAGAACTTTTCAACCAATGCTGCAGATGGCTCGAAACAGGTAGTTTTCCTCCCACGTTAAATATGACCACTATTGCGCTTATCCCCAAAGGTGAAGCACAAGTTTCTATGAAGGATTGGAGACCGATAGCATTATGCAATGTTGTGTATAAAGTTGTAGCTAAAGTTCTTGCCAATCGACTCAAAAAAGTTCTAAACAAATGCATTTCGGAAAGTCAATCAGCCTTTGTTCCTGGCCGGTCTATTTTAGACAATGCAATGGCTGCTATTGAGATTATTCATCATATGAAGTCTAAGGTTAAAGGTAAACATGGGGATGTTGCTCTAAAGCTTGATATCAGCAAGGCGTATGACAGAATTGATTGGACATATATGAAAGGGGTTATGTGGAAGATGAGGTTCTCTAACAGGTGGATTAAATGGATTACTATGTGTATAGAAACGGTGGATTACTCTGTGTTGGTTAATGGTAATGTTGCTGGTCCCATTATTCCTGGTAGAGGTTTGAGGCAAGGTGACCCCCTCTTGCCTTATCTTTTTATAATTTGTGCAGAAGGATTATCTGGTCTTATTAGGAAGGCAGAAGCTAGAGGTGAAATAAATGGTGTCAAAATTTGTACTAATGCCCCCATCATATCTCACCTTCTTTTCGCGGATGATTGCTTCCTTTTCTTCCGGGCAAATTCTAACCAAGCTTCGAAAATGAAGAGTATTTTGGCAGTTTATGAGAAAGCGTCAGGTTAAGCTATAAACCTTCAGAAGTCAGAGATATTTTGCAGTAGGAATGTCTCCAGGACTGACCATAATAATATTGCTAACATTCTTGGGGTTCAAGCTGTGTTGGGAATAGGTAAATATTTGGGGTTGCCTTCTATGATAGGAAGAAGTAAGAAGGCAACATTTAACTTCATTAAGGACAGAGTCTGGAAGAAGATTAACTCTTGGAGCAGCAAATGTCACTCGAAAGCAGGTCGGGAAGTGCTAATTAAATCGGTCCTCCAATCTATTCCCACTTACTTCATGAGTTTATTTACTTTACCCCCGTCCCTCTGTGATAAGATTGAGAAGATGATGAACTCTTTCTGGTGGGGCCATTTAGGGGCACAAAAGAAAGGAATTCACTGGATGTCTTGGGATAGATTATCTATGCATAAAAAAGACGGAGGTATGGGTTTTAAGAGTTTAGGGACGTTCAATCTGGCTATGTTGGGTAAACAAGGCTGGAAAATATTGACCAATCCTGACACTCTCATTGCTAGAATTTACAAGGCCCGGTACTTTCCAAACTGTAATTCTTTTGAATCCTCCTTGGGTCATAAGCCGAGCTTTGTTTGGAGGAGTATTTGTAATGCTAAATTTGTGCTCAAAGCTGGCAGTCGGTGGAAAATAGGGGATGGGACTTCAATCCCAGTTTGGAACAATAACTGGATCGCGGGTAACACTCACCTTACTCTTGATCATGATGGCACTTCACCTCTCATTAATTTAAAAGTTTCAGATTGTATGTTACCAGGAGAAAAAACTTGGAATGTGCCATTCTTGCAATCCATTTTTAATCATCAGGCTGTGAATCAGGTGCTTAATACACCACTTTATCATTCTGTGCCAGCTGATAGGCTTATATGGATGAAGGAAAATAATGGTGAATATTCAGTGCGGAGCGCTTATCGGCTCTGTATGCAGGAATTATTTAATGTTCATCACTTTAAAGAACAGGGTGCTTGGGATTTGATTTGGAAACTTAAAGCCCCCCCCCCCCCCCCCCCCCAAAGTGAAGAATTTCATATGGAGATTGTGTCGAAATGTCTTGCCTACGCGAATGCGTATGAAAGATAAGGGTGTAAACTGCATCTCGAACTGTGTCTTATGTGATGCGAATGAGGAGGACAGTTTGCATCTTTTTTTCCGTTGTCCGAGTAGTGTCAATGTCTGGAATATGTGGGAATCTTACTCTGAAATCTGCAATATTTTATTTCAGGAACCGAATAGTGCAGGAATAATTTTCCAGACTCTACAGAAATTATGTGCGGATGATGCAGCTGAGTTTGTTTGCATTCTATGGAGCATTTGGAAGCAAAGAAATAATAAAATTTGGAAGGATGTAACAGATGCGCAACCTTTAGTGTTAGCTCGTGCGAAAACCTTACTTCTTGACTGGAGGGCAGTTAAATGGTCTACTCAGTCGCCTTCTAATCCACAAGGTAATCCTGCTGCTCTAACTTGGAAAAACCAGCTGAGGGTCGGTTTAAATGCAATATTGACGCATCCTTTTCCAAGCGTCTAAACAGAGTTGGAATAGGCGTTTGTATTAGAGATGAAACATGATCCTTTGTGCTAGCTAAAACAAAGTGGATTAGCCCTTTGAGGGAAGTTCATGTGGGAGAAGCTCTTGGTTTTTTATCTGCTTTGGAATGGGTCCATGTTCTTAATCTTGGTCCAATTGACTTTGAGCTTGATGCAAAGAGGGTAGTGGATAGTTTTTTATCCACTAAACATGATGCCACTGAATTTGGGAATATCATTCAGGCTTGCAGAACTTTGTTTAGGACTTACTATGCAAACTCAAGTGTAGAGTTTGTTAGGAGACAAGCAAATGAGGTAGCTCACGAATTAGCCAAGGCGGCCTCATTATCAGCTAGTTTCCAAGTTCTGGTTGATATACCAGATTGTATTGAACACATATTAATTAATGAAATGCTATAAACTTTTTCCTCTCAAAAAAAAATATGCTTTTCTTATTAAAAAAAAGAGAAAGAAAGGCGCTTGACAAACAACAGGAATGAAAATAAAAATACAAAGGGTAAAATGAAATACAATTTATCATTCAATCTTGTAAATTCAATTGGTACAATTAATGGACGTAAATTCATCTGAAAATAAATAAATTATTAGAAAACAAGAAGAAAAACAACATATTAGAGCCTTATAACGTTTGTTTGCAGCACCATCCGATAATGTTGTTGCAGCACCATCTTCTTAGCTGATGTCCAAATTCACCATGACCAAGATATGGTCGTGAATATTTTTGTGCATTTTCATTGAAATCATCATGATGAGTACTTTGTGCTGTTACCACCAAAGTACTTGCAATAACAAAGAGCAATGTCACCAACTTCAAAACCATCTTCATTGAAGATTCCATTATAATCTTGCTAAAAATTTAAAGAAAATGAAAGTGTATACCTTACAATGGAGAATGTGATAGCAATCTTAATTATTTATATGCAGAGGGAGAATGCTAAAAAAAGTTTATTATTGAAACATTCCATGAGTTGAGTGATAATTGGATATGCACATATATTCAAATTATTATTTTAATTCATGTCATTTTAATTATTTCTTTTTCTGGTTTTGACTAATTTTAAAAGGCTATTTTTCATAAACTATATATTATGTTTATATAATATTTAAAATTAAAGTATAGTAAAAATTTTTTATACATATATCAGAAACCATACATGTATAACAAATATTTGTTATACTAAAAAAAATAAAAGCAAATACATATTACTACTTAATAAAATTTATGTTTTAAAAAATAAAAATTTCATAATAATATCGCTAGTTTCAATTGATTTTGAACATATATTTTTCTATGAGATGGTACAATTTTATAAATATAATACTTTCCCTTAATCTTTATTTGTAAATTTATTCCAATTTAATCACTATACAATAAATGAATAAAAAAAATCTCTAATTTTATATTTGTTCTGGACCGGCCAGAAGGTCAACCAGACAACGACACGTGGATGAAAACGCCACCATTCGCCTGAAGGCGCACACCAACAACAGTGCACACAATGTGCTACATAGAATTATTATAAAATAATAAACAACAAGAAATATTGGCATCAAATTAATATAACTTTAGATACAATAGAATAGAGAATCAGTAAACTTATCGATAATGACTAAGGTGTGCAAAATTGCACTGAGCTTAAGAGTATTTTAAGCATTTTGCCGCCACGCATAAATTATCCAGTGTAGTTGGCCTCACAGATAGTACTCTCCAGTATACAACAGTCACTTCTTGCTAGCACCGCACGTGAATTAACAATGTCTCAGGAACCACTTTTTGGATGCTCAAGGGAACTTAATATTAATTTTATAAATGGAGTTTGTTTATATATGAGAAAGAAAATTGGACATAGTTTGTATACTAAGCTTCTGCCCTTTACCCCTCTTCCTCACTATATTTCCATATATATAAAACCACATTCATTAAAAATCACACGTTACAAATTTCTCAAATAAATAAAAACCATAAGCTCCAATTTATTAGGATTGATTTGGTAAAGGCTGTTAGCAATATGGCCAAGTAAATAGGATTGAAAATGTAACGTGTCGTATTGACTAAGTAAGCAAAACCGTGTGTAACTTTATTAATATGACCAAGTAAAAAACTTAATTGAATATAGTAATTAGATTTTAAATAAATACTAATTAACTTTAAAATAAATTATTAATAAAATTCCAACAGTACTTGTTGGGCACGTTGCCAAGAATGAAACCAGTTCCATTATCTCACCTTTTGAGTTATTAACAATATTTTATTAATTCAAAGTAATAAAAATATAAATTTTTAGTATGTTGTGAAATTAATGGAACCCATTTTAAAGTTTTAGATTGGTGGTATGTATATTTGGAAAATGTAGCTGAGTGGTTTAAATAATTGAGAAGTGTGAAGTAGTATAATATATTATGTGAGGTTCATTTATACCACCAATATAGATGTGGGTGCTCTAAGGTCCCTATCTAGATTCTATCCTATAGTGGGAGTTGACTTGTTTCGATTGATTGTCCACAATCTAATCGTTTTGATTAGTTTGTGTACGAATATGTGTGGTTTTGTCTGGTTGATTTTCTTAATCTACTTTCTTTATTCAGTTGTTGTAGTATTCCCAATCTCTGGCACTAGTTTGAGAAAGATTTTATTTAAACTAGGATCTGGTGAGATTTCATTTTAGGGTTTTGTTAACATTCCCTTCTTTTTATTGCTCAAATCAAGTCTCATATTATGATTTATTGGTGTAAGTCAACGAATGAGTTCATCATGATAATGGTGTATCAAATGTATCCTAGTCTTTATGGGAATTATCTCGTGGAAAATGATCTACATCAATTACTTTTACTGGCTATGATTCATGTGTTTAATAGAAAATCATTCAGTTTCATTGTGATTCATATATATTGGGCTGACTGCAATTTTGTTATTCACAACCTTATGAAACTTTGGCTTCCATACATTTTTATTATCATAATATCCTTCCACTTTTTTCAAAACCCCATGGAAAACCTTAACATCAACAACGACAGTGGTATGTCGTCCAACCAAACATTGTTGTCCCCCACCGAACTGTTGGACCTATATCTTATGGGGAAGCTAGTGGTCAATAAACCACTCCACCTTTCAACTGTTGAAGAGAGGTTGGGAAGTATTTGGCATCCGGGATGGAGAAAAATGAATTTATGGTTCAATTCTTTCATAAGAGTGACTTAGAGAGAATTCTCTAAGAGTGTGTTTGGATGAGGTAATTGAGAAATTTTGAAGAATTTAAAATTCTATGCAATTCTAATGATTCAATTAAATTGACTTCATTTCTAAATATTCTTGTTTGGATGGAGTAATAAAAAATTTCATTGTCGTCATTTTTGGGCAACTTTTATAAATTTTAATTTTTTTGGCCAAATTTAAAAATTGAAATTAGGGGTCAATTTGTAATTTCAAAAATTTTGAGGGGTCAATTTATAATTTTGAAAAAGTTGAGGGGTTAATTTGTAATTTCCAAAAATTATTAGGGGTCAAATTGCAATTTTTCGTAAATTTATTGGGGTCAATTTGAAAACTTTAGAAAATTTGAGGACCAAAATGCAAAATTTGAAAAATTTTAAGAATGAAGAAATTTGAAATTCATAGCTTTTAGGTTTCATTTGAAATTCTCTAAATTTAACTTAAACAAAATACTTCATAAATTTCCATCATTTTGAAAATTCTCTATATTATTATCCAAACAATGAAATTCATCTAAAAGTATTTGAATTCCCTCAAAACATTACATTACCTCAAAACATTCCCCCATCCAAACACACTCTAAGGAAGTCCATGAATTTATGACAATAACACGCTCATTCTTAATAAGGTAGCCATTGGAGAAAATCCCATGGATTTCCCAATGGATACCACCGAGATTTGGGTGCAAGTGCATCAATTATCATTTGGATTCATGGATAAAACAATCAGTGCTTTGGTAGTAAATCATATCGGAAGGCTCGTCAAGTATGATGAAGATAATAACTATGTGTCATGGATAAAATATATGAGAACTCGGGTGGAGATCGACATCAATGATCCGCTCAAACAAGAGCTTACCCTGGAGCGTGACATAGGAGATAATATCTTACTGGTGTTTAAGTATGAAAAATTAGGAAAGTTTTGTTTTTATATGTGGCCTCATTGGCGACACTGATAATTTTTGTATCAAGATGTATGAACCAAAGTATTTAAATGGTTACAAACATTATCAGTGTGACCAATAAGGCCACAGGTAAAACAAATTTTTCACGCTCTAGGGTGAGCTTTTGTTTGAGTGACTCGTTGATGTTGATCTCTATCTGAATTCTCATGTATTTTCTCCATGGCTCATAGTTATTATCTTCATCATACTTGATGAGCCTTCCGATATGATTTCCTACCAAAGCACCAACTGTTTTATCCATGAATTCAAATGGTAATTGGTGCAATCTCGGTGGTATTCATGGGAAAATCCATGAGATTTTCTCCAATGGCTACCTTCTTTAGAATGAGCATGCTATTGTCATAAAGCCATGGACTTCCTTGTAGAATTCTCTCTAAGTCACTCTTGATTCTTTATTATGTCTGAAGATCCTAAGCAAGAACACGTGATCAAATGTAAACCTGAAATTTATTTTATAATGAAAACAAAAGTGTGGGGAAGATAAACCTAACCCAGTAGATTAAAAAAAACAAGAAAAATAAAATCAAAATTAAGGAAGATCATCACATAAGGATGTCATTCCAATGTTCTTGAATTTAGGCTTTCTCTGTCACTGCATCACTTCATGAGGCAATGATACACATATCATGAAATGTATTACCCTATTGATCCTCTATTTGTTTCTTGGCTTGATGTTCCTCCAAATCTGCAACATGTAGTTGCACTTGAAGTTGTACAAGAACGAGTTCTTTAGTAGGACCGGTACCTGGCAATGACTTTGGCCGAGATAAAATTTTAATTGGGCTAGTGACAATAGGATCACTCTTTCCTCCATGTTGAACATCCTTTTTTGCATGCCTTAAATTAGGCCTAAATTGAGGGTCTCTACCCCCTAATTTATTACGAACCCAAGTGGAAGACAAATGAATGATTTTGATTGGTGTCAATCCAGAATGGGTAACCCTACCCACCATTTGTTGATAAATAAGCGCTCCTACTTAATCAAAAAGTTATTTCATACATGAATTTTATGCATGAAAACATATTGAATTATCATATGTTGAGACATTAAAGGGTGGGTGATATAACACTTTTGAGTAAAATGGGAGGTGAACAATGGAGATAAATTTCATTCCTAGTTAGAAGCTTCTCATTAGGAGTAGAAATAGGCCAGGTCGAGCCGAACTTTGCTTAAATAGGTCAGACCTAATTGAAAAAATTAAAGTCTAAGTCTGGCCTATTAGCTTGTCAAAGACTTTATTTTAAGCTTTGCCTCGCCTATTAGCCTATCTAAAAGCCTAGTTTGTGCTAAAAAATTTAAATAGAACATTTGACCTGTTTATAAAAAAAGGCTAATAAGCATATATTTCTTAAAACGCTAGTAAGTCAATAAAATTTTGTAAAATATGTACATCCAACTTTTTTCCACTTATAAGAATATATTGCATGTACATCCAATAAATTTTTGTTGAGCCTGTACATCCATTTTGTAGACGCAAATAAGCTTGTATTGCATAGATTTAAGTTATTGCCTTTTATTTTTGTTGGTAATACGGTTTCATACTTTGTAATTTGAAGTAAGATGAAAATGACAATAATAAGAGATTAAGAGGGTAATACCAAAAAATATGTGTACTCATTGAAATTGAACTAAGAGAGTATACCAAGAGTTTATTAACTCATTGCAAATCCCAAATTACAAAAAAAAAAAATTGCAAAAAATAAATAAATTGTGGTATTGAAAATTTGAAGGAACCAAAAATTCATTAGTATAATGGCGTAATTTAAACTTTAGTGTACTTGATCATCATAATAAGAATCTTTTAAAAAGTTTATATCTAAATACTCCGTATTACTTTGGCCCAATGGATGGGTATGATGTTATTGTTGACATATACCACGGCAAAGTGCTATGAAAATTGTGGAAACAGTTTGCTATATCCAAAATGTGTAGATTTTGTTTTCTGTTTTGCTACTTTGGAATCATACTCCCGTATATTCTTTTAGTTCTGTCATGTTTGAAAATTGTTGTAATTGATTTATTCCTGGTAAGGTGTTACAAAACAAACTTAAAGGTTTTTGAAAGGGAGAAAGGCACGCAAGGTTCCTTATTTAATAATGTTAGCCATTGTTTGGTGTATATGGTCAATGAGCATATGAGGAAAGCTATTATTTTTAAGGGTCATGTGCTTGAATTTTCATAAATTAGTAAAACTTACAGCTGGTTCATATGTAAGGTTAGGAGGTCCTCCGATTTTGTGGTGTCGGATTGGTGGAGTATAGGGATGGTAAAAATATCTGCACCCGTGGATATCTGCAGATAAAATTTGTCACGGAGCGGATACCTTAATGGATATACATAGATAAAATAAACGGATATTTTAACTACCCACAAATTAATGGATATGAATGCGGTTTTAATGGTATCTGCACCCGCATATATCCATACCCGCTATTAAACCGAGTAAATTACATAAATAACATTAATACCTTTCAACTTTCTAAGCAAAAAACCTCGGTACGGTGAGTGTCTTTAGTTATTTTTTAAAAGGAAGTGAAAGTGGTCGGGATTGTTGAAGCAAGAAGTTTTGTTTTTGTTAAATATGATGAACTTTATTTATACTTTTGTTAAATCAAATAACTTTATATTTATTAAATGTAAGGAACTTTATTTATGTTTTTGTTGAGTTAATATCTTTGTTCTCATTGTAATATATGAATGTTATGTTTTGCTAAAAAGAAAAGAAAATGCATGTGATGAACTTTTGTTTTTAATTTTCAGCTAAAAAAATTAACAATTTTTTTTATAAATGTTATTCATGGATATCTGTATAAACCCGCGGATACCTCAAAATTCGTGGATTACCCACTAAACGGCTATCCGCGCGGATATGAATAGGGTACGGATTTCATATTTATCCAACAGAGCGGACACATATATCACATTATCAGCATCCATAGATATCCATTTACATATCCATAGTGGAGTAGTAGTAACACATTAATTGGTTTGCTTAAAAAGTGTTTAACATTAGTCTAAAGTGTAATTTGATGAAACAACCAATTGGTTTGTTAAAATAGTGTACACCACTGTTTATTTTTCTAACGAGTATCTCTTGTAGTCAATTTAATAATACGGCTTGCTTATTAAATAAAAAACAAAAGAGAATGAAAGACGTGATTATAGGAATCGCCGAATCGATAAAAATCAAAATAAAGAAGCTGCTAGTAATAGCACTAAATGAAAAAAAAAAAATGATTCATTCAATCTTGTAAATTCAATTAGTACATTTATTGGATACTTCTTCATCTAAACTTGAATATATCAGTGAATAGAAGTGTTATGAACACTATTTTTCTAACACTCTCTAATACATATTCTCTTATCGAGTGAAATTAATGTAGGTACCATATTTTAAAAATAGATCTTACATAAAATGTTCATATCTACATAAGTTTCACCTAATAAGAAAGTGAGTGTTAGAAATAGATTGTTCTTAAACAAATGGAAGAACAACTTATTAGAACTTTATACTATTAATTTGTTTTGCAGCACCATCCGATAATGTTGTTGCAGCACCATCTTAGTTGATGTCCAAATTCACCATGACCAAGATATCGACGTGAATATTTTTGTGCATTTTCAATTACATCATGATCATCATGATGAGTACTTTGTGCTGTTACTACCAAAGTACTTGCAATAGCAAAGAGCAGTATCACCAACTTCAAAACCATCTTCGATGCAGTTTCCATATTATAATTTTGCTAAACTTTTGAAGAAAATGAGAGTGATTAACTTGCAATGGAATGTGAGATCGATATCTATACTTATTTATACGTAGACGGAGAATGCTTTAGTCAAAAAAAGGTTGAGGGAGAGTGCTCAAAAAGGTTAATATTTAAAACATTATATTTATGTGTTGACTGATAATTGGATATGTACAATTATTCAAATTATTACTTTAATTCCTATGAATTTAACTGTTTCTTTCTCTGGCTTACTAATTTTTAAAGGCTATTATTTTCTGTACCAAAAAAGGGCTATTATTTATGATGAGATATACTTTTACACGCATTATTATATATAAATAGATAGAAAATTAAAGTATATTAATTAATTGTTTTTTTGACTAAATTAATTATTTATTTTTTAGATATGTTAGAAATTATACATGTATAGAAAATACTTATTATTCTTTAATAAAATTTAATTTTTAAAAACAAATAGTTTATAATATTATTGCGAAGTTAAATTGATTTTGGTCATATTTTTCTATGAGATTATACAATTTCAAAAATAAAAATGTTTTAGGTTTTTTCAAATATAAACTTCTCTTGATCTTTATTTACAAATTTATTCAAATTAAATTTTTTCACTATACTATATATAAATGAAAAAAAAATCACTGATTTTACATGATTACAATAAATTAAAGTCATTTTAAATCATTTAGATTAGATAAATAAAATAAATTTAGAATAAATTATTTTTTGACTAAATAACAATATTACCAAAAAATGATATAAATAAAAATATTACCACAAAAATTATTATAGAAGTCAAATGAATAATTTTTCTGCCTTATATGCTTAATGAAGTAATAAAATTAATTGTAAAATGTAATTTATTATTTGAATAAATAATAAATAAGGTAAGATTTTTTCAAGGGATAAAATAAGATAACATGTTACAATTTGTGTGTTAAGGCTAGTTTTTTTTACCGATATAAAAACTAAGTTATTAATGTTTGTGTGTGTCCTCTAACAAAAAAAACAATAGAGTAGGTAATAGTAATGATATTCATAGAATCTGACATTTATAAAATAAATTTAAATCTGTGAAGAAATATAACAAAACAAAAATATATTATTTTTCAAAGATAAAAATTTATTAAAGAAAAAAAACTAGGAGAGAAGCCTAACAAAAGAAAAAAACTAAAAAAAATAGAGAATTAGGTTTTCTATTCCTTGAGTAGATAATATGTATCTTAATCTACTTCTGCATATTCTTTCTCTTTGTTTTAGAAATCACCTTTGTATTAGACTCTTTATTTGTCGTAAAATGATTATTCAAATATCTAATAGATGTCGTTTTCTCTTCCTCGTTAGTATATAGTTTTACGCGTTTTTTTTAAGCATATATTTTATGCTTAGTTAGTCTAGCATCATTATTCTTCAACACATGTTGCAATATCTCCAGGTTGCAAGTAATACTGATATTTAAATTATCATCAGTAGTAATAACATGGCTTAATTGCATGTTTGGTCCCTTATGTTTATTTTAGGTTTCAAGTTGGTCCCTATTGTTTTCAAAGTTTTAATTTGGTCCAAAACGTTTATTTTAGGTTTCATGTTGGTCCCTTTTGTTTTAAATGTTTTCAAGTTGGTCCCTTTTGTTTGCAACGTTAGCATAAGTTGGTCCCTTTCAAGTTGATTTTTTACACCTGAAAGTAGGATTTTCTATTAAAATTTGAGCTCCAATTATGTTCACATTCAGATTCAAATTGGAATTGCATGGAAAACGACGAGAATACCCCCTAAACACACGTTTGGACCAAATTGAAACTTTTAAAACAATAGGGACCTACTTGAAACCTAAAATAAACATAAGGGACCAAACATGCAATTAAGCCTAATAACATTCAAATATGTCACACTTTTAAATCCTCCGTAAGATTCCTCAAAAGTTGTTCCTCTGATGCAAAAAAAATTTCTCCAATTAAAAGTCCACTCCCATTCTAAGCCATTTACCAATCCTATCTCACCCACACAAGCCTCTTTTTTGATTTGAAATCGAATAAAGTATTGGATACTTAAACCTAGAACTCATATCCCTTCTCCACTTTACATTCCAAAAACTTGTAGTCATTCCATTTCCCACCCTTCTATCTAGTTCCGAAGTAAACCAACTTTGCCCACCAAAATCATCTAGCTTCACTATTTTCTTCCACCATAATGACACATGTCTCAGCCAAGAAGTTTCAACCCCGTCCACCAAATTCGCAACATTAGGGACATATTTTTCAAATAAAACCTCTTTCCATAAAGCTCTTTCCCCATCAAACAACCTACATCGTCATTTAGCTAGTAAACTCACATTAACCACCCTAGCATCCTTTACCCCCTAAACCCACATTCCTCTTTTGTTGGAAAACCAATTTTCACCTTACCCAACAAATCTTTTCCCACCTCTCACTTCACCTCAAAGAACTCTCTTTGCACTCTAACCATCCTCCTCCACACTTGCATTGGCATTTTCAAAAAAGACAAGTAAAAAATCGGAATTAAATCTTTTGTTGGAAAACCGATTTCCACCTTACCCAACAAATCTTTTTCCCCCCCTCTCACTTCACCTCAAAGAATTCTCTTTGCACTCTAACCATCCTCCTCCAAACTTGCATTGGCATTTTCAAAAGACAAGTAAAAAATCAAAATTAAATTAAGTATCGAATTCAGAAGCACAATTCTCCTTCCAAGGCTAATATATTTATGAACCCACATATTCAATTTCATACTCATAAGATCCAACATTGGTTCCCACGTTGACATATGTCTTGGATTTGCTCCCACCGGTAGAGCCAAATACTTGAAAGGAAGGCTACCATCGCCACAACTCAAAAAATCACACGCCATAGTCATGAAATCCGATGGAATATTCACTCCAATCAAAAAACTCTTGAAAAAAATCAATCTTCAACCTCAACACCATCTCGAATCCTCGTAACGACGCCTTCTCCTTCAAAAGATTATTAATCGTTGCCTTACCTATACAAAGTGTATCATCAACATGTTTCAAGTGAGAGACCACCAAACCGTTGTTTCTTAATTCAAACCCCTCAAACAAATTTAGAGACACCACATTCCTCAACAAACCACTAAATCCTTGTGCCGCCAACAAAAAGAAAAACGGGGCTAAAATGGTCCCCTTGTTTAAGTCCTCGTTGGATATTAATCTCCTTCGTTGGACATACTTCCCCCAAACACACACACCTTCATCCAAGCCACCAACTTGACGCACATACCCACTCTACCGATCATATACTCCAAAAAACCCTAATCCACCGAATCATATGCTTTTCTCAAAGTCCACTTTAAAAATAAAAAATTGCCTCTTCATTTTATTCGCATAATCCACCAATTCATTCACCACCAACACCCCATCCATCAAATTCCTACCTTTAAGAAAAGCTGATTGGATTGTTGAAATTATCGAATTCATAACTCCGGCCAAACGCCTTGACAACACTTTCACAAGCAACTTATTAAGACTAACAAGCAATGAAATATGTCGATAATCCTTCAAGGCCATACTCTCCTCCATTCCAACATAATCTGTGATTTTAATTTTAAGACCCTTGAGCTTTTCTTTCAACGCAAAACTAATCCAACCACTCACATTTTGACTTCTCCAAGCCTCCTCAACCACCCCTTTGAAATTCCAATTTTCAAGCCAAAAGTTATTGAAACAAAAAGGTTTTAGCCCCCAATCCAACCATCCTTTCTTTAATACGAACGAGCAATGATCCGACTCATTGATCCCCCCACATTTGAGTCCACTTCTACGAGATAAGAACTCTATCTATCTGACTCATTGATCTCCCATTCGTGGTACCATTTAAACAGCCGACCCAAAACATTCAAGTTTTCAAACTCCACTTCTCTCAAAAACATATTAAAAAAAGACATTTCCAAAACTTGACTCGAAGTTGCTTCCTCATTTACCCCTCCTCTCTCATCCCTCCTTAATACCACACTAAAATCACCTTAACACACACCACACTCTTCCGTCTCTCGCTCCTCCGTAATATTATCCCATAATCTTCTCTTAACCACCAAATCACACTTAGCATAAATGTCTATGACAACACATCTATGCTTTTCCACCCCCATTCTAAACACACCCCCACATAATCTTCCCCTTGAAAGTTAAAAATAGTATTGGAGCTAGATTTACTCCATAATAAAATGATACCACCACTATTTCCTTCGAATGCCGGAAAAGCTCACTCACAATCTTCACTCCCCTAAACATAATAATAACATAAAGACGACGTTATCTCCCCCAACTTCATCTCATGTAAAGCCAAAAAACTCCACCTTATTTTGCCTCACCAATTCTTGAATTTTATTCTTCCCCACTACGCCCACCCACCTAACATTAAAGGTGGTTACAATCATTGATCCACCCTAGCTCTCTCCCATTTTACACAAATGATTCAAATAAAGTAATTTTATACTATTTATTTTAAAAATATATATATATAATTGTATGGTATTAAATTACACAACCAAAAGGTTTAAATCATATAAAAGTGAATATAAGTGAAAATTTCAACTTAAAAAGAAAAAGTTTTTTTTTCCTTTGGAATCTCAACTCAAACTGATATTTGAATTTTAGTTTGTGTTGTAGGAGACTAAATTCTATTAGACCAAATCCTGTTTGTAACATAATGATAAATAAATTTATAAGAGCATAAAGTAGAGAGAGATAGAAGATATCACGTGTGTTTTATCCGATAAACTCTAGGCTATGTCCAGTCCTCACTCATAGAAGATATCCTCTATTTTTTATAAACAAAATGTAGTACACAAATATTCTCAAACTAACTACTATATGCCCAACTATTACCTTACCTACATAGTGAATGAATAAACTTTTGACGTCAAACTATTTTTCACTATCCCTCACAAGTTTCTAGCACATAAAATAATGAATATGAGTGAGCTAGATGAATATAACGAAGTGAGCATAGCTTCTGTTAGTGTATTTGTTTTAAACCCTTCTTTTTACGTTTTATTACAAAGGGTCAATTTGTTTAATAGGAGAGTGATTTTAGATGTATTAGCTACCGCTAACTAAGACATTTTATGTAATTGAATCAATTCTTGAAAGCTAAATATTTTTCAAAGAATGATTTCATGGAGGCTCGCTTGGACCATAATCCAAGTTTTGCTTAACTAACATCCACTCTCCTAGTTTATGGTTAAATTTGGAAAGGAATGATTTTCGCTATTTTGAATTCAGAATCGGTGCAACTCCGCCAGAAGTTTGCGATGACATTATGGTGTTTATGGAAAAGGCGAAACCAAAAATTATGGGAAGATGTTAAACATGTCTGAATGTCCATTAGCATAGCAGTGGAGCTGTTGAATTGATGGACTCGAACAGATAGTTGTGGGGATGCGAGTATTGCAACAGGGCGGAGAATTCACAACACCGGAACTGATGACAGAGCACAGATATGTTGCAGCTGGGTACGGAAATGGGAGAACCGGAGCTGATATAGAAAGGAGTTTTTGGTCTAAACCAGTCAAAGGTGAACTGAAGTGTAACTTTGATGCAGCAATTTCGAATCAACGAGGATGGATGTTATGGCGTGGGGATGTGAATACTGAATGAGAAAGGAGAATTCGTCAAAGCTAAAACTATTTGGAGGGAAGCAACTATTCCACCTCAAGAGGCTGAAGCAATAGGATTGTATGAAGCTCTATTGTGGCTAAGCGAGTTGGGTGTCCAGAGAGTTAGCATCGAACTTGATTGCAAATCAATGATGGATGGTGTCATTGGAAACCTTACAAATTTAGCGAATTGGACACTATTATAAAAAAAAAGTGTAAAGCTCTGTTATGTTTATTATAAAAGGTTAATTTCATTAGGAGGCAAGTAAACCTTGTGGCTCACACCCTTGCAAGGGCATCAAGGTCTTATGCAAGTCCCCAAAGTCTTGATATTACCCCAACCAGTAGTATGGATACTCTTTTATTGGAAACGCAATGAGTTTGTTATAGTAAAAAAATGCTATTGATTCAATGAATATATATATAATAAGTCAATGCAAAAAGCTCTAAAATTTCATATAACTACTAAAGTTTTTAATTTTTCCATTTTTAAAAATTCTCTCATAGTTATCTTAAATATATAATAAGTTAATTCAAACACAATCACATGTAATTTTGCTTGTAAAGATTGAAATGGAACTTCTAAAGCTGAATTGGAACTTCAGTTGCTACTAAAAATGTTCATTAGAAGTATTATTCCAATCTACTCCATATTCTCATGGCACAAGTATATAATAATTGAAAACGGAAGTAAAAACAAAATTTTATTTTACAGTGTTCGTAGAAGCTCCACTTAAACTTTGAAGATTGTCATTCTTAACACTTAAGTTCACAAACAATAATAAATATAAGACAGAAAAACCCAAACTTCCAACCTAAAGAACAAGAAGTGCTGATATTAAACAAGATAGATGATGCATTCTATGAGTAATATTTTATGATTAGTAACGATATAAATAAAAACATTGATACAAAAATAAAGCGCGCAAGAAAAGATTAGACATGAGCAGTGCCTTCAGTAAACTTTGGATCCTCACATCTATACCTTCCATCCGGTCCAATTCCAAAACCTTTTGGATCGGCGAAGACATTCTCTAGAAGCTGGCTGCGAGGTGGTGCAGGGCTCTTATCTGCAAAATCAACAGCATCCTCGAGGACCTCGTCAATTTTCTTGTCTATTGCCTTCAGTTCTTGTTCAGTGGCTAGTTTGTTCTCAAAAAGATATTTCTTCAATGCAGTGATGGGATCCCTACCAGCATAGTGTTCCTTCTCAGCTGCCAAATAGAAAAAGTATTGTGTATAAGCTATTGTTATAACAAAAGATAAAATAAAGTTAAATTGTTTTCATATAAGCTATAAACGGTTTTCATAAACATCTTGGATAGCTTATAGAAATCAGCTGAAAACAACTTATAGACGTGTCATAAGTTGTTTCCATAAGCTCTCCCAATCAGTATCACAAGTATTTATGCTAGTAGATAAGTTCAAATAAGACAATCCAAACAGGACCGCAAACAAAAAGATGTGGCTTTGCCCCTCATGAGATAAAAATCTATAGGCTTCTAAAATATAACAACACTAGTTAATAGTTATAGACGTATAGTTATATACTCCCTCCATAACTTTTTATAAGCAAATTTGACCAATTCACATTTTTTAAGGAATGTAGTTTGTGTTATTTAATTTAAGTTAAATAACCTATTTTGCCCTCATTAATTGTGGTGTACAGTAGTATATTTTCAAGGTGTTGTTGTTAAACGTGTGTGCATTTAAAAAATTAAAGTAAGGGTATTTCAGGTATATTATCCTTGAATATGACAAAAAAAGTCAATTTTACTTATAATTAGTTACAACTGAAATGGTTGAATTTTGCTTATATTTTGTTATGGAGGGAGTAGCTACTAATCGTGCATAAGTAGAAAACATATGATTATTAACTTAGGATGACATCTACAAAGGGTATCATGCGAGAAGTATCAGTCAACCAAAATTATAACTTTAAAAGTTGAATATATAATTTGATTCAACGATGCTATATGAAATGAAACAAACACACACAAAATGCTAAAGTGGCGTATTTGGTTTTGATTACGTTTCCGAACAATGTTTTTCCGTACATGGATTCAAAGATCAAAATAAAGGCAAAAGAATGACCAGCAAAAACAACTGAAGTCAAGCTATCAGATTGACCAATCACTGTTCTGCAGTCAACAGCTGAAATAAGATTATTACACAATCCACGCTCAAACTATTCAGACTGAGCAAATATATTTTGTAAAACCCTTGGAACAAGGTTGATTGGTTTATTGCTTTAGTTTCTTTCCTTTTCCAAAATACTTATAGAAGAAAAACCTGGTAACGATAAAGTAAAAGAAAATCTTATTTGCTTGGTTGGTATCATCAATGATGTGGTGTAAGACTAGAGACGAAATATACTGTATGAAACTATGAGTATGTTAAACAGTAATTCATTTAATCAAGAAGTTATTCTAAGGAAGCTTGGGAGTTGAAAAAAATATACAACAAAAGGCAATGACCAAGAGGAAGTTTAGCGTCTTCAAGATTTTTTTTTTTTTTTTGAAGAAGAGCGTCTTCAAGAATTATAAAGGAAGTTAACAGCTGAAATAAGATTATTACACAATCCACGCTCAAACCATTCAGACTGAGCAAATATATTTTGTAAAACCCTTGGAACAAGGTTGATTGGTTTATTGCTTTAGTTTCTTTCCTTTTCCAAAATACTTATAGAAGAAAAACCTGGTAAGTAAAAGAAAATCTTATTTGCTTGGTTGGTATCATCAATGATGTGGTGTAAGACTAGAGACGAAATATACTGTATGAAACTATGAGTATGTTAAACAGTAATTCATTTAATCAAGAAGTTATTCTAAGGAAGCTTGGGAGTTGAAAAAAATATACAACAAAAGGCAATGACCAAGAGGAAGTTTAGCGTCTTCAAGATTTTTTATTTTTTATTTTTTTGAAGAAGAGCGTCTTCAAGAATTATAAAGGAAGTTAGGCAAAAACTGAATATAATGTAAAAGGATTATGCATCATGCAACTGAATATAGATATACCCCCATGAATGCAAAAGAACATCAAAATATATGCTACGCAAATTAAGATCTTAAACGAATATGATAATATTAAAATAAATGCTCACCAGGGTTACGAAGCTCATCAGGATCAGCCAATGAATGTCCCCTAAATCTGTAAGTCTCACATTCCACTAAAGTTGGTCCTTCTCCTCTTCTAGCCCTGTCAATTGCCTCTTTCGCCACTTCTCTGACCTTCAAAACATCCATCCCATCGACATGAACACCTGGCATTCCAAACGCTGGACCTTTTTTCCATATCTGAGGATCTGAAGTTGCTCTAAGATGTGACATCCCAATGGCCCACAAATTGTTTTCCACCACAAACACAATTGGTAATTTCCACAAAGCAGCCATGTTTAAACACTCAAAGAACTGTCCATTATTACAAGTTCCATCTCCGAAAAATGCCAATGTCACGTTATCAGAATCAGCCTGATTCAACACCTCTCTTTTGTACTTCATGGAAAATGCAGCACCGGTGGCCACTGGAATTCCTTCACCGATGAATGCAAAACCACCGAGCATGTTGTGTTCTTTTGAGAACATATGCATTGAACCACCCTGACCTCGGCAACATCCTGTCGCCTTACCGAAGAGTTCACTCATCACTTCTCGAGAAGGGACCCCTTTACTCAATGCGTGAACATGGTCTCTGTATGTGCTCACTAAGCAATCTTCTTTCCTCAAATACTTCATGAATCCAGTTGAGACAGCTTCTTGTCCATTGTACAAGTGGACAAAACCAAACATTTTACCCCTATAATACATCTCAGCACATTTGTCTTCAAAAGACCTTCCTAATACCATGTCTTCATAAAGCACTAATCCTTCCTCTTTAGTAATAAGCTGCAAGCACAAATCCAGATAAAAACAACAGCCTAAGATAAAAACCCTTTTTCAAACCTCTTCTTTGGTTTAAGTATGAAAAGTATGTTTTCGATTTTAACTACAAAGCAGTGTTGTCAACCATGGATAGCGGAAAATAGCAGATTGTTAAAATTCTGCTATGCAATAAGGCTATGGCACTGCAATAGCGGTCTAATTAACAGCATTTTGTACTAAATAGTGTATCGCGGAACAATAGCAGTTTGTCTAAATTCTGTTATACTGTAGCGGTATAGCACTGCTATAGCCGCTATTTGACAACACTACTACAAAGCAGAAATGATTAATAAAAATAAATGGTTATATAACTAAAGACGATGAAAAACAACAAAGCAGTTACGATACAAATTGATTTTGTTTAAAAGTAAACTGAATGTAAAGTGATTTATGTTTTTATGCATTCACGGAAAAGTGAATTGAACAATAAATTTGAGGCTAAAAACAAAAGCCAAAAATTCTAGTTTCAAATCAGAATCAATTAAAATCAATTATACCCAACAACACCCAAATATGTCAAAATCAATTATATTATATAGTTCTAGAATCAATTTTGAGTCCTCCAAAAATGAAACAAATCATACACTAAAAATGGAAACCAAACAAGACCTTAGAAAGCACACAAACCTAACTTCAATAGTCCAAACTTCATAAAGCAATTGAACAACAACACAAAAAATAAAACCCATAAATCATAAATTACTAATTTTTTTTTTGAGCTGATAAATCACTAATGTTGTAAGCAACAGAACATCTAAAAGAGAAAAAACAACAATAGCCCAACAATAAAAACAATATCATTTGAATCATGCAGCTCATAAACCCAACCCAAGGCATATCCAGTGTGTTGTCCAACACGAACCGTGTCTGACACCGACACACCTGAGTGTTTGACACCGACTGACACATCTAATTACATTCAATTATGTCATTTTCTCAAATTACAACCGGTGTCCGTGTTAGTGCCAGTGTTTGTGCCAGTGCTTCATAGCCCACAAGTGAGAATCAACAAATATTAATAAAACATGTGTATGTGTCTGACAAGACATGGACACGTCTGATTACATTCGATTATGTCATTTTCTCATATTACAACCGGTCTCATTGTACCACAAGTGAAAATCAACGGATATTAACAAAAAGCATAGATTTTTTCAACAAAAACATTGTTATTTGAATCATGAAGCTCATAAACCCAACCCAAGATGATTCAATTCAACTTTTTGAATGTAACACCGACACATCTGATCGAAAGTATATCCGATGTCCAACACGTGTCCATATCTGACATCGACGCATCTGATTACATTTAATTATGTCATTTTCTTAAATTACAACCAGTATCAGTCTAAGGCTCAGTGTCCAGTGTCAGTGCTTCATAGCCCACAAGTGAGAATCAATAGATATTAACAAAAAGCATAGATTTTTCATACATAAATGAAAAAATAATGAGAAGGGGTTACCAAATTGGGGGTTTGTTGAAGAAGAACAGCAGCAACAGGTGGTGATGAACGGCGAGCATTCAAACGAAGAAGCTTCTGAGTAGATCCAAGAAAAGAGGGAGAAGAAGGGTTGTGTTTGATGAGATCAGAAGAGAAAGAAAGTGGTTTATCATTGGATCTTAGAGTTGAAGAATTGATAGGAACAGCAAGAAGAGAGTGTGAGAATTTGGTTGCAGTGAAAGACATTTTTTTTTTGCAACCAAAGAAAAAAAACCAGAGATGTTTTTTATAAGAACGTGGTTATGAAAGGAAAATGGAACACAAAATGAGGTTGTTTATTTATACATGAAATGAAACAGAAATTAAGGTAAATAAAAAGGGGGCGGAGAAAACAAAGTTTGAGACTTGGTGATAATCGTCTTGTGTGTTTTTGCCTATGCTTTAATTGTCTATGCTACTATGTGCAGATTTATAGGCCAACCAAAAACCAACCAACTTTTACTACATTAACATTCATTTTGTTTTGTCACAAAAAAAAAAAAAAATTGTGCATAAAATAAAATTGATTAGAATACTCACGTCTTTCTAACGTTCAAGTCATTTATTAAATTTGTGATTGATTGAAGCTGATATTTTAATAGAGACCAAATGAACACTATAGTAACACGTGAAATTAAACAATTTTAGAGAAGCTGATGAACAATACAACGTTATGTTTAGATGATGAAATCACAAAAATAACATAAGAAAAAACTTGATCTATGTGAAAAACACTTATTTAAATGAAAATTAATTTTGACGCCATGACATTTAACATGAGTTTGATTCTGCAACAAAAAATATTTTTGACATGTATTAATTTTATAAAATTAATTTTGATTAAAAGTTAGTTGAATATAAAATAATTTATGTTTAAATATATTAAATAAAATATATTTTTTATAGAAAAAAATGATTTTTATTAATTCATCTTTTATAGCTTGTTCGGAGCAGCGGCAACTTCACCAAAATTGCAGTGTAATATCACGTTGAATCAATAAGCTTGAACTTGGAGCTTCTATAAAGTTGGGGGTGGAAAAAGTTTTGAACGCGAATCTCAAGATTCTGACGTTAATCCAAACAACTTCTAAGTAGTTTGGATTATAATCCATCTTGTGTGTTGTCCGTAACTTTTACTGTTTTAAGTAAAATTGGTGCAAACGGATCTGCAACGCTCTAAGTAAATTTAATTAAATAGGGAAAATTATAAAAGTCGGGGGAACATAAAGTTTAATCCAATAAAATAAAATAAAACAAGAAAAACAATACAATCAAATAGGGTTCAGACCACATAACTCATTCCGAAACAAATCAGTATACACCACGCATAATCCAGCGTACTTGCGTACGAACACGAAACCAAATTGCAAAAAATGAATCTCATAGTTGACGAACATCGGATGAAATCATCAAAGCGGAGAGTGGAATCAATTTGATAATAGATTTGACCGTCAACACGGTAAACTAACAAATCCACACGCACTAACAATTTACTAAATTTGATAATTGATTCAATATTCGTGCATAAGTTAAGGATGGAGTTGGAATCACTTTTGAAGCCGAAAGCCAAACATAGCAAATCTTTAGTTTGAGAGGTCCGAGCATGGAACCAAACATATGCTTAGTATTTTTACCATTTTTCTAATAAAATTGGAATAGAATATTATTTAGGATAAATAAAAATTGTTTGACCGACGAGAGATAATTAAAAATTTGTTTCTTGAATAAAAATTTATTAATGACTTGAGCTGGTTTTGTTGGATGAAGATGGGTGTATTTGATATTTCTTATGCAATATACAATGATCATTTGTTGTTTTCTCAAATAAGAAAGATTTGTATATTTGTGTGTACATCTAAATTCTCTTATATTACATCACATGATCTCCAAACAATTTGGAGCAAATCTGCAAATGCAAAACAAGTGCTTGTCCGTGTCTATATTTTAGTATTTCACGTTATTCTCTTAAATTAATTTGGTGGATATATTTTTCTTCTTCATTCATTAATTTAGACTAAGGCATACTTATCTCAGCAAGGCAAGTAAAATTGCTATTTTAAATCAAAAATTGACTAAACATATATATAAACCATTACGAAATTTAGAGACTTTTTAGACTATGAAATTTTTTGAAAGGTGAATTGTTGAAGGCCAAAAGAAGATGAATGGAGTGGAATGATCATGTGAACCTGGTTACATGCTGATCTGGCATTGCATGTAAATGGGTCATTTCCAAGTCCTTTTCATGCAGGGTGTATGCCCCACTGATTTAAAATATTCTATCATCATATATGATATATAAGAAACGGTTTATATTCTGTCATCAAAGGGTCCATAGCTCAGTGGTAGAGCATTTGACTGCAGATCAAGAGGTCACCGGTTCGAACCCGGTTGGGCCCTTTTTAATTATATGGCTGGCTCCCACACAGTTTTAGAGTACTTTCTACCTTAATTTTGTCAAAATATTTTTTCTCTCACGCAAAGGCACAATTAATTCTTTCACTTCTCATTTTAGGAAATTAGTTCTATGAATTGGAGCCAATTTTATTCCATGCAAAACAATATTGATAAGTAGAAAATAAAAATGCTCATTCAATATTGATATTGAGAAAATAAAAAATACACTATGGCAAAAACAACTACTTCACTTGCTCCTTGTAGTGCAATTTCTGAATGGATAAATAGTGCAGAGGGTGCTGGAAGAGATAACAAATTTGAAAAGATGATGATATTTACAAATCTCAAAAGATGTTTGGATGTTTGTTTTTATATAAGATGTGTTGTTGTTTTTTGTTGATCCTAGCTATTGTCCTGCAGGGCATTGTTATGAACATTGTCTAGTTGTTATGGCGGAAAAATGGGATACTTTTTTAGACACAATGAATAATAAAAACGGATTAAGATGTCTACCAAAACTGTCAACTTCACTACTAATTGATGAGACTTAATCATTTCATTGCAAAGTGTACTTGTACAAAACTTGCATTCAATCTGTGTTACTATCACATTTCATTTTTGCACAAAGATGATTTGATTAAGTTTCTTTGGTTGAAGCAAAAATCACGCATGAACAACTCTTTTTGAAGTTCCCTTCTGGTTCAGCAAAAATAATTGAATAGTGCTGAGAAGATAGTGAATGAAGCTTTTATATTTTAAAAAGAAAAATGACATTAGAAAGCATCGGAATGAAACATCTTATCATAGCTATGTTGGTACTCAATGGTTCACCAATCATCTGCAGCACGCCACAAAAAATAGAATGAAAAACAAAGCTTCTATAAATCGACAAAACTTAGATGCATTTTCTTATGTGCTTTTGTATGTTCTTAACTAAAAATTCACTCTTTTTTTTATATAACAAACCTTGAGAAAATTATGGTGAATTTAATTAATAACCACACAAAACAGATAAGGAAATGCACCAAAGTTTTTTCCTTTATTAATTGGATACAAAATATACAAAGAAAATGAATGGAAGGAGAAAAAGAAGTAAATAAATGAAATAGGCATAAAATGCTTCCTCATCCGCCTGATTTAAATACCTTAAACTCATAACAATGGCTTTCATATTGTACACATAGACAACTTGTGCATAACTTACAACTTATAACTTATATACATACATATACAATAGTTAGTAACAACTAACATTACAAAAAGTAGAGTATGATACAAAAGAATAATGAGTTGAGATACAACAAATCTTCTAATGGAGAAGATATCTTCTGTTAGCCTGTACAGTTAGTTGTTAGTGCTTGATCTCTTTTTCTTATAGAACAGTTATGTCATCGCTTATTCGTCTTTTCCTTGCCTGCAGATATGCATTATTTCCCTTGTGTCAGGATTCAGGAGTACTAATGAGAACTATAACTTTCTTAAATAGAAAAATTACTCACCAAAAAAACTAGATTTTAAAGGAAAACGAATCGATGAACCTCTGACTCTCAGCTCCCGGTTTTGTTTGACACGACTATGTTTATCTATAACTGCAGAATTGTTGCTACTTTCTCCAGTCTGATAGTGTGCTACTTTACTTACCTTTTCATGGTACACAGCAGGTGGGGCAAGCCTCAATGGAGGCAAGTTTTCAATTTGCATAAATCTTTGATTTTTCTGCAAGCTGCTCAAGATCTCAAACTGCACAAACAAACAATAGTAATGAAGTGTTTGGTTTGAAGGAGAGGGAAGGGGAAAGTTGGGGAGAGCGAGATTTAATTAGTTATTCTATTTGGTTCAGAGGCAGAGGGCAGAGATTCTAAAGCCAATTTATTTTCTATTTCTTATAACCAATGAAACAATGACACAGACAGGAACACTAAACACAACACTGACACGTGGATACTATAATTTGAGAAAATGGAATGATGTGTCAGTTTCATGTCAATACACAGAACATGCTTTCAATCGAAAATCTCAGCGCTGCATGGCTTATAATGTTTCATTTCATGCAATATTTATGAAAGGATATTTTAGTCATTGGATTAACAATATTTAAACATAATCTTCTTTCCCCTCCATATCCTCCAATACTCAAAATAAGTCAAAATGATGAACCAAATGACAAGGATATTATATTGATTGAATGATGTAGAGGTTTGTTCATATTTTTACCCGTGATATCTGTTGCTGTCCTCCATACATATTCTCTGATAAATCACTGTCATGGTGGTGATGACTTGTACTTCCATGAGGGTATTGGCGTCTTGATGAGAATTTATTGACTAAGCCATTCTCTGTAATTATAGATTTGTTTCTAGACTTCTGGGGTTTTTGGATAGGCATACATACAGGGCATCCAGACGAAGATGCTTTGCTTGACGACTCGACTTCAGAGGCTTCACAATGGAGATGAATTGCATGGCCACAGTTGAATATTCGAATTCCAGTAGTAACGGAGTTCTTTGTTAGGAGGCAATTACATATACAACACACTGAACTCCTGGGAGCAAATCCATGAGAAGCCCCTTTCTTGAGTAAATTCATGGTATAGAATGTATCATCCTCTATCAAGGACTTGGCAGCGTCCTAAGTGCAGAAGTAGAAACAATAGAAGAGAATAAGGATAAAAGATAAAACCCTTGATGATAAAAAGAAGATAGAAGAGAGTAATCTGTTCATAAAACTCTAGATATTCCATGCAATATTGAAACTAGGACTTTTATAAAACAAAAACTAAACCAAATCGTTAAACTGAACCAAAGCACAACAAAGAAAAATGTGACCAACAGTTCACAAACTGAACTGAATCAAGTTAATATTCCATGCAAGTCACTAGGACTGTTCATGGTTCGGTTCAGTTTTTGGTTTTTTTAATAACAGTTCTACAAGTCACAGCCAAACATAGCATGGTGAATATGAATGATATGCACAAGGATATCTTTACATCATTGCTCGAATCTGTACATGATAAAACCAAATATAGCCTGGTGAATATGAAACTCATACAAGCGCAAGCGTACCCTAAATATATCTCGACTCCCAAGGAATTGACAACAAACACGACTAGAATATAAAATATGAAAATTCAGATTTAACGCATCTTGACATGTTTCTTGGACCAGAGTTTGAGAAGATTTTATATAAAGCTTCAATTGATAAATTTTAATAAGAAATGCATGAATTGAAGAGAAATAATATAGTTGGTAAATCTTAAGAAGTGAATCAAATTTAAAATATTACAAAAACAAAAATGAATAGGTTTATCTTACCAGAATTCTTCTTTCAAAGCCATACGTTCCAAGCATCCCCAATATGGTCAGTTTAAAATAGCCAAATTCTTGACTACCATTATCACTCAAGAGTTTGGACATGATAGCTGGAAGGTGAACATAACCTATCATTCCCTCAACAATCTCTTTAATGAACTGGGATATCAATTTTCTCAAGATATCACCATTTCGGGACTTTGAAATCTTCCAACTGCTTTTATAGGTGTCTTTGTCCAGTTGTGAATCTGCTGATCCGGCTAGAACACCAAAATAATTTTTTCTTTCATATGCTTTCTCTTCAACATATGAATCCATCAATGGATCACAAAACGAGTCAAGTAATTTAAACCAGTGTGCTTCTGACTCCTCAGGATTTAGACGAGGCGTGTTCCGCTGACACAGACCGATACAGGCATGCAATAAATCATACATGCCATTCACCTATTGGATTTGTAGCAATTAAAAAAGTTAGGTTACCTAATTACATACATACATACATGCACTGCACGCCCATTAAACCAAACATGCATCTTTAAAAATTCACTAAAATGTTACAACTCCAGGAACATATATACAAACCTCTTTTGTCTTTAAAACAGTGTTGTATACGTCTGTCTGGGAAGAACCAAGCTTAAGATGATTTGAAACTACAGCTTCTACAGCAGCATCAAGCTCAACAAATTTATCATTTAGATCAGAAAGTGTAAGTGAAAGAGCACTACCAACATCACCAACCCTTTCCAATAAGAAAGCAGCAGCATCTATAATGCCATATTCTTGGCATAGGCGTAAACAACGTTCCACACGATAGCTATCGAACATTTCTAGAAACTTTAGAACTGAACCCCGTTCATACTGGCATAACAGCTGCAAATCAAAACATTGGACAAGCTTAAAACTACTGCAATGAACTCCATCACTTCCAAAAAAATATATTAAACATGAGAGGACAAGGAGCCAAAACACATTAATAAAGAATGAGAAACAAGGTCTGTATACAAGTAAAATCCTAAAGAGGCAAATTGCCACATGACACATTCCAAGAACAACAAAGAACACATTAACACTGTTGGAATTATAAAATAAATACCTTAGTAATATGTACAGTTATTCATGCAGCTAGAAGATCAATAGTTAATTATCTGCCTAGTAAATCACATTTATGTAAGAAAGCTGATTAATGTCCTTGTAACTCCCATATTGTATTTACTCTCTAGAGTGTATATAAATAGATCAGCTGAGTGGAATTTCACTCAAGCATTCCATAACTATTCAGTCCTTTAACATGGTATCTAGAGCAGGTTCTCTTTGAAGGGTCACTGCCTCTGGTCCTGCAGTACCCCACAAGTCCAAAAGTCATTCTCACACTTAGTCTCCTCCATTTGTGGTCCTTTGTTTCTGGTTTCCAGGATCTATTTTTCTGGTTTTTTGGTCCTTTGTTTCTTGTTCTTTCTTGCTGTTCTCACAATGGCCTCAGGCTCTCAAAAAAATAATGGACCTACTTTCTCTTTCTCTGGAACACCAACAATCACTTCAGAAAAATTGAATGGAAAAAATTATTTAGCTTGGTCTTCCTCTGTAGAACTTTGGTTTCTTGGCCAAGGCTATGAGGAACATCTGAAACAATCATCAGAAAGTATTTCAGTAGAAAAACGTGATGAATGGAAAAAGCTTGATTATCAGCTTTGTTCTCTCCTGTGGCAATCTGTTGAGCCGACCATCTTGACATACTTTAGAGCCTTTAAAACTTGCCACTCTTTCTGGAAGAAGGCTCAAAGTGTCTTTGCTAATGACATCCAACAATTGTATGATGCTGCACAGAAATTGGCCACTCTAAAACAAACTGACCATGACATGGTTTCCTATGTTTCAAAAGCTCAATCTGCGGTAGAGGAGTTAAAATTATCTTTGGAAGCCGACGAAATTGAAGATATAAAGAAAAAACTTGATAACCTATATATGGTGTTGGTTCTAAGAGGAATGCACCCAGATTTTGATCATGTTCGTGATCAAGTCCTAACTGGTCAAGAAGTTCCTTCTTTAGAAAATTTAATAACTCGTCTCCTTCAAGTCCCCTCGCCTAAAACAGAAGTAAATTCAGTTGATGTTGTTGAAGCTTCTGCCTTGGTTTCCAACCGAGGGGGACGAGGAGGCCGTGGAAGTCGTGGAGGACGAGGTGGAAGAGGAGGTCGACCTCAATGTTCTTATTGCAAAAGAATGGGCCACACACAAGACACTTGTTACTCTATTTATGGATTTCCTGGAAAATCTGTGAATACTTCCAAGTCTGAAACATCAGAGATGAAATTTTCAGAAGCTGACTATCAAGAATACCTTCAGCTAAAAGCTGCCAAGGAATCTCCAAGCTCATCTGTTGTAGTTGCTCATAACTCCACTGCTTGTATTTCTCAATCTGGTCAAGATCAAAGTCCTTGGATAATTGATTCAGGTGCCTCTGATCACATTGATGGTAATGGTTCATTATTTTCATCTATCTCTCCTCACAAAAATCCTCATTTTATTACTCTAGCCGATGGTTCTAGAGTTGCAGCAAAGGGTATCGGTCATGTGCCACCCACTACTTCTCTGTCCTTAAGCTCTGTCTTGTTTATACCTGGTTGCCCTTTCAATTTGATTTCTCTCAGTCAACTTACTCGTTCTCATAATTGTTCAGTAACCTTTGATGCTAAGTCATTTGTTATACAAGAGCATGGTACGGGTCGGACGATTGGCGTAGGACATGAATCACATGGTCTTTACTATCTCAAGTCTGATTCTTCTTGGGTTTGCAGTGCCTCCACATCACCAAAACTTATTCATGAACGGTTGGGACATCCTCACCTATCCAAACTAAAAATAATGGCTCCAGGTCTTGAAAAAATAAAGACACTCACTTGTGAGTCATGTCAATTAGGAAAACATGTTCGATCTTCTTTTGTTAGGCAAGTTGAAAGTCGTGTCGACTCATCTTTTTCAGTTATTCATTCAGATGTATGGGGTCCTAGTCGTATGTCTTCTATGGGTTATAGATATTTTGTTACCTTTATTGATGACTTTTCTAGATGTACTTGGGTTTTCTTAATGAAAGAACGATCTGAAATTTTGTCCATCTTCACTTCTTTTGTTAATGAAATTAAAACCCAATTTGATAAGACAATTCGTATTCTTAGAAGTGATAATGCAAAAGAATATTTCTCTTCTGCTATTACTTCTTTTTTGACATCACATAGAATTCTCCATCAATCTTCCTGTCCTCATACCCCTCAACAGAATGGAATAGCTGAAAGGAAAAATAGACATCTCGTTGAGACTGCCCGAACATTGTTACTTCATGCAAATGTACTCGTCCGTCATTGGGGTGAGGCAATTTTAACTGCTTGCTTTTTGATTAATCAGATGCCCTCTTCTTCTATCAATAACAAAGTTCCTCACTCCATCTTATTTCCTAAAGAACCTTTGTTTCATATTAATCCACGTGTTTTTGGAAGTACTTGTTTTGTTCATGATCTTTCTCCAGGTTTAGATAAGTTGTCTCCCCGAGCAATCAAGTGTGTTTTTCTTGGATACTCTAGGTTGCAAAAAGGTTATCGTTGTTACTCTCCAGTTCACAACAGTTATTATGTTTCTACAGATGTAACCTTCTTCGAAGAAAAACCATATTTTTTACCATCATCGGTTGAATCTAACACCACTCAAGAAGTTTTTCCAATTCCCTATTTTGGTCAATCATTTTCTCCTTTTCAGGAATTAGTTTCAGCTACAGATTCAACCCCCATTATTCCTCCACCTGCACCATCTCATAGACCACTCATTACGTACCAACGACGACCACATGTTCCTAATACCGAATTGGAAGGCACTGAAAGACCAACTGAATCATGTCGTACTCCAGGTGTCAACCCTACTACAGACCTGATTGACGAAATCCCTGATTTACCCATTGCTCTTAGGAAAGGTAATCGGTCAACTCGAAATCCTCATCCTATTTATAATATCTTAAGTTATCATCGTCTTTCTCCTTCTTATCATTCTTTTATAGCATCTTTATCCTCTATTTCTATTCCTAAAAATGTTCGTGAGGCACTTGATCATCCAGGATGGCGACAAGCCATGATTGATGAAATGCAAGCTTTGGGGCATAATGGCACTTGGGATTTGGTCCCTCTTCCTCCAGGAAAGAAACCTGTTGGGTGTCGATGGGTCTATGCTGTTAAAGTTGGACCTAACGGACAGATTGATCGTCTCAAAGCCCGTTTGGTGGCCAAAGGTTATACCCAGATTTATGGCCTCGATTATGGTGATACTTTCTCTCCTGTGGCAAAAATTACCTCTGTTCGTTTATTTCTTGTCATGGCTGCCATCCGTCATTGGCCATTGTATCAATTAGATATTAAAAATGCATTTCTACATGGAGATTTAGAAGAGGAGATTTATATGGAGCAACCACCTGGATTTGTTGCTCAGGGGGAGTCTAGGTTGGTTTGCAAATTGCGGCGCTCTCTCTATGGGCTCAAACAATCCCCACGAGCTTGGTTTGGGAAATTCAGCTCAGTGGTTCAGGCTTTTGGATTGAAACGTAGTGAAGCAGATCATTCAGTGTTTTATTGCCATACCTCTCCAAATAGATGTGTTTACTTGGTGGTTTATGTAGATGATATAGTCATAACCGGAAATGATGAAGGAAAAATTTCTCAACTGAAGGAACATTTATTCCGACATTTTCAGACCAAGGATCTAGGAAAGCTGAAATATTTTCTTGGTATTGAAGTTGCTCAGTCATTGAATGGGGTTATCATTTCACAAAGGAGTTATGCATTAGATATACTTAAAGAAACTGCTATGTTGGATTGTAGACCAGTTGACAGTCCCATGGATCCAAATAAAAAATTGTTACCCAACCAAGGGGAGCCTTATTCTGATCCTGAAAGGTACCGGAGATTGGTTGAAAAGCTCATCTACCTGACTATTACAAGGCCAGATATTTCTTTTGCGGTTGGAGTGGTAAGTCACCTCATAAAGATCATTCGGATGCAGTAATTCGAATTCTGAAATACATTAAAAAACAACCAGGACAAGGACTGCTTTATGAAGACAAGGGAAGCACTCAAATAGTTGGATTTTGCGATGCAGATTGGGCAGGTTCACCCATTTTTAGGCGTTCTACTTCAGGGTATTGTGTGTCTATTGGAGGAAATCTTGTATCATGGAAGAGCAAGAAGCAAAATGTTGTTGCCAGGTCTAATGCAGAGGCTGAATATAGAGCTATGGCTGTAGCTACATGTGAGCTCATTTGGATTAAACAACTTCTTCATGAATTGAAATTTGGAGATACTCAACAAATGAAACTTTGTTGTGATAACCAAGCAGCCCTACATATAGCTTCCAATCCAGTCTTTCATGAGAGAACTAAACATATTGAGATTGATTGTCATTTCATCCGGGAGAAAGTCCTTTCTAAAGAAATCATCACCGAATCTGTTAGCTCTAACGATCAATTGGCAGACATATTCACAAAATCCTTAAGGGGACCGCGAATTCAAAGTATTTGTTCCAAGCTTGGAGCATTTGATCTATATGCTCCATCTTGAGGGGGAGTGTTGGAATTATAAAATAAATACCTTAGTAATATGTACAGTTATTCATGCAGCTTGAAGATCAATAGTTAATTATATGCCTAGTAAATCACATTTATGTACTTAGGAACTAGAAAGCTGATTAATGTCCTTGTAACTCCCATATTGTATTTACTCTCTAGAGTGTATATAAATAGATCAGCTGAGTGGAATTTCACTCAAGCATTCCATAACTATTCAGTCCTTTAACAAACACTACGCCTTAACAATCAAAAAGTCCAATCCGGAAGAGACAAATTGCCACATGACACATCCCAATCCCAAGAACAACAAAAAACACATTAACATTAGGCCTTAACAATCAAAAAGTCCAGTCCTGAAGAGACAAATTGCCACAATGACACATCCCAAAAACAACAAAAACCACATTAACACTATGCCTCAACAGTCAAATTAGCTCTAACTTCTAGATTGTATGAAAAATAAATTTTGAAACAAATTATCCTGCCCATGCAAAACAAAAAAAAATAGTACAAAAACTCACCTCTAGATAAAGCTCAATAAGATCATCAGGCACATGACTAGGATTTTCACGCATGTACTTGGGGAAATCGGATATACTTTCTAAGTAATCATGGATTCCTTGTGGAGGATCCTTAACCTGCTTTCCATTAGGGGGATTTGTAATAACACCCTTTGTCAAATGAGACAAGTCTAGGGTGCCAAATAAGTGAAGCTCAATGAGTGTCTTTAAATAAAGGAAAAGACTTGGGTGAGAATGAAGTTTAGTGATGACATGGGAACTTTCATCACTAAAATGTCTGGTAACCATATGGAATGCACCTTCCCTGCGAGCAAGTGAAAAGTGTATATGTAAATAAAGAATATTAGGTTATATAAATGGAAACAAAGAAACCATAAATGCAATATAACCTGCCAAAAGAATCTAACTTGAGTATATGCAATAAAGATGATTACCTGCTGAGTTCAACCAATTCAGGAATTCGAGATAGGACTGCTGATCGGATAGCAGTATGGTCATTGCCAATCAACTGTGAGAGTGCTTTGTTGATAAAGGAGAAGGCATGAACCGGCTCATCTACATCCTTCATATAGCTGTCCAATGCAGCCACATACTCATGTCTGATGGAATGAATCAATCCACAAACCTGAAACCCAACAAGAGTTAGTAAAATCACTCAACTAGGTAATATCAATACTTAGTGCCACTATGCTTCAAAAGATAGCATCGATAAACTGGACAGTGTACGTACCTGATAATATTTGGCGCTCTCACATAGGTCTAGCAAAAATGGCACATCCCAGTCGGACTCAGGAACTACTTCCAGAAGTGCAAGCACTTGCTTCTCTCTATTTTTTGGGGTTGAACTATGAGAAGAAACATTAGTTGAAAAGTGGTTATCCAATGTCAGATATTCCAATATCCGACAAAGCATGCCCTTTGAAACTTTAGCTCTTTGGTGAGCAACATAATATGCAATAAACTCAAACAGAAAACCTTTGTCCTTCAAAGGCCACTCCATTGTTAATCCGCCGTCACCACTACTAGAGGTTGTAGCTGTCGGAACAACATTCATATCAATTATTTGAATAAGAGCATCCACTGTATTCTGAACTAAAATATTGTCAGTTTCAGTGACATTATTATTTTCTTCTTTTGTTTCTTCAATAGGTCTATCAGCTGATTTCAGTGAAGATGAGCTGGAATTTGAAATTTTATCTTCAATGAAAGCACATCGGAGAACATCTAATGTAGCTTCAGTGTCTAACTCTAAGAGAAGATATAGATTCAGGTATGGCCGTTTGGACACAGAATCTGAAACTATCCGTGATTTTGTAGCACTGGAATCCTCTAACAAAAACTCTACAAGTTCTTTTCTGAGAGATGGCAATCGCATAGGAGGAATAATTCCATGGCCTACAATTATATGCAATATGTGAATCATCTGTATGTAGCATTATTGGAATACCTTAAAAGCAGAGAATCAATAAAAATAAATGAAGCACTGGGAAAAAATACCTGGTGGAAAGGCAAGACCTGTAAAGCAGTACTTGAGATAAACCAGCATTCTATACCTGTTTCAAGGAGAAGCATGAATAAAAAAATACAGATTTAATTATTGTTGTCAAGCTAAGACAATACTAACAAGTAACAATTTTCACTTTTGAGAAATGTAGTGAATAAACTGCTCCCAGTTTTCACATACACAGGAGAGAGAACAACAGAATAACTGTAACCAATTTCCGATTGAATTTTTATATTAGAATAATGTCTAAATTTTTCTTATGAAGATCAGAACTGGATTTGAATAAGGTCAACAGACATAAAAGTTGCAGATAATAAATAAAGAAAGTTCTGTTCAAGCATATTTCTAATATGATTTTCTTTTTTATTTAAAAAGAAATAAGTAAGGAGCCCTTATTTGTTTGTTTTTCTCCTGTCCCATCTGAGGTTGGAAGATGGGGAAGGGTAAGCCTGAATAAGGAATGTTCCCATCATTAATCAGGTTACTGAGTACTGACACTACCACCAACTCAATTTGTCTTTTACTACTCTTCTTATAGATAAATTTCTCAAAGAGGAAAGAATTGGTTTTTTGTTTTGTCTTGTTTAATGCATGAATACAAACAAAATCCATAAATTGGCATTCTTCACTGACTAATCAATTGTAATCCATAGAAAGCAAAGAATAATAAAAAAAATTAAATAAAAAGAGAAAAGTAGCTTACCCAAGTGCGGTAGCATTTTCCTTCTGGCTATTTTGTAGGACTGCAAAGAGCTCCTCAAGAGGTGCCCTAAAATCATCTAATCCTTTATTGAAGAGATACACCAGGGCACTATATAGTCCATGCTCCCGGCATAATCTGACAACCTACAAAGCATCAAATAATCATTCAAGAGCTATACAATTAAAAAAATAATCGAAATTAAATATACTTCAATTGATCTAACACGAACCTGATTAAAATCCAATGATGAAATATCCATGTGAAGTACACATTGTTCAACCCGCTGCAACCACCCTTTCGTGCTATAATACTTTACCAGTTCTTGCATAATCTTGAGAAAAGAACAGCAAATCATATAGATGAAACTAAAAATTTATACTGATAACCTATCATGCAACTACCAAAAGTCTAACATAATCCAATACCTCGGGAGGTAGAGATCCAAGCATGTCCTTCAAAATATATGGCTCCAGAAGCTCCAAAAATGTTTCTGGAAAATATTACAAAGTATTTGCACTGTTATTTAATTGAAATTGGAAAAGGAAAGGATAGATAAATAATGAAAGAGAACCCCCACAAGGCATTCCATCTTCATAGTTCATGTCAATTCAATAACCTAATTGTGGAAAAAAGCTTTGGTACAACATCCATGTTACTATATGACAGCCATGAATTGATGAGACGTAATAGAATTCAATTGTAGATGACTGTAATCATTTGAAAATGGGTTGACTTTCTGTCCATGATTCTTAATAATCTCTCTATGCTACGGAATATTGGAGATATGGGCAGTAAAGCGTCAATAAAAGCAGCAGTTCCATGTCGCAAGGATGAGAATCAAGGGATAAAATCAGTAAAAAAAAAAGGTATTAGAGAAGTATGAGTAGCACCTAAAATGTTTGGTTAAGTGAAAAGAAGGCTCAAAGAAACCCCTAATTGGAAATGTTAATCAAACATAATGTTAAGTGGCAAATTAAAAGAAACAGAAACAATTAAGGCTGGTGGTATCAGGGATTAAAAACTAAAAAGGCACAAATGAAAGAGAAGCCCTCAAAACAATATCCTACCACTCAGATGGCAAAGACAATACCTCTCTGTTGAACATGAACATCCACAAACTTGGAGAAAATTTTATCAAAAAGGATGTCTGTCCGTTTGATATGACAACAAAATTCAACAGCAACGCCACCAACACGGGTGTATTGCTCCTTTATTTCAGAATGCACTGAATTGCTTATACTATTTGAATCATTGGATTGATCAGGTTTTCCAATTTGGTTGCAGAAAGCCACTGAAATATAGGAGAACACTTCTTCAACATATGATGTAAGCAACTCCTCCAAGAAGGGCATTATAGCCTCATGTATAGCATCCAAGGTTCTAGGTAGATCAACAACCCCATGAGCATGGCCATCATAAAGAGTCATTGCCATGTTCAAGGCACCCATCCAGTCACCTGCTTTCCGTAAAACCAAGATACGCTCTTTCCAAGGGAGAAGACGAGAAATGATAAGATGTGTTGGACCAAGTATATAAATAGAAGTTCCTCTTACAGCAATGGCGTTATGATAAGCTTTCTCAGGATTTCCATATATGTTGATGAAGTGAGTATGATACGAAAGCAGTTCGTCTCCTCCAATACCATCTATACCAAAACTTGTTTGGTGAATCACAGTTCCATCCTTGGCAAATAAATTCAGTTGCCCGGTTGAAGTGAGAACTACCAGCATCTGAGCAAGTAGAATATCATCTTAAATACTATTATTATATAACTATTATTATTATAACAAGCAAAGAGACTCTCTTCAAAAAAAAAAAAAAAAAGGAGATACAAGAAGAGTAAATGGGAATGAAACAGTGAACAATAAAAGTAGCCACATGTCTAACTAATCTAAGTAGGCAGATGATGATTTAATACCTGATCATCCAACCATGCCAGACCTATAGCTGCACTGTCAAGAGACCATTCTCCATATACCTTTAATTCTGATTTGACCAACCTTGCAACCTGAACTTTGCGTTCCCAAGCAATTGCAAGCAATGAAACTCTTTCAACAGTTTCTGCAGACGCATTCTCTACAAGAAAGTAAGCAACATTTAGAAATAAGTCAACATGAGCCTACATAATTGTATAAATGTGTCTACACTCCTAACAGTAAGATTTCCCACCCAAATTGATCAACAGTACCATTTCCCGCACAAATTGATGACCTATTACATCATTTTAAATTTCTCACAATGTCCTTAAGAATCCTCTGAATTGTGTTAACTGATACACTTTTCAATTTTGTGTTATTGGTAAATAATATGTTACATAAGGGTAAATTTATCTGTTAAAATAATGACATTAATGTTTGATAAGTATCCAAGCACTAAGCTATGAAAGTTCTTCCAGAAACTTCATGCACTCAAGGAAGCTTGATTTTCTTCATTTCTTGGAGTCTTTATATTCTTTTTTACACTTTCATTCTGATTTCTTTTAAATATAATTCATATATTACAAAAACTAGATACTTGTGCATTGATTCTGTCATTCATAAGTTGTGTAGCACCAACCTTCAGTTAAAGCATACCAGACACATGTCGGACACCGACACTCATACGACATGCATGGGACAATGCATTCTAGTGTCGGAACATAAAAGTATTTTGTTTTTGCTACTACACATTAATAAGGACACGACTCCAACACCTAGCCAACACTTCTATTCAGCTATACATGAAAAGGGACACAACTGAGTACTGACACCAAAAACTTCAATTTATTTTAATGATGGTGATCAAATAGAGGATGGACGGCCTTAAATTTATTTTGTTTTTACCTTTTTCGTAATAGATGGGTGGATTGGAGGTGTAAGACATGGTTTAAGAGTTCATCATCTTGTCTTAAAATCATTTTTTTTAAGGAAACAAAGTGTTCAGATTGTATAATGATGTCTCTCAGTATATTTAGGTGAGACTCATTGTTATAGGGAAAATGTAATACTTGAGAAGTTATTTAGATACTAGGTGGGTTAAGCCGTTCTTCTGATACATTGATGCATATATAAAATTTGATCCTCAATATAGATATGGTATAAAGTATGCTCGTATTTAATTACACACACGCACGCATGCATGTCGCAGTGTCCTATATTTTGGACATTACCAGCGTCTATGTGTGCTTCATAGTTAGTAACTCGTGTGAAGCTACAGGTAATATGGTATAATACCCCGTTATAATAAAACAGATCCATACCAATAGAACTACTTGTTTGTGTCATGTATTTCCATGCAGTATATGGCATAGAACCCTCCCGAATTCCATTTGGCCTAGAGAGTTGAGCATAGGCTACCAATGAAGGACTGAGTCGTACCTAAAACAGATATAGTATCCTGAGTAAATAAGGCACAAAACGTCTCAACAAAGTTGAAATAAAAATTACAGGAGTGGTATATGGAACAAGAACAAACATCTCAATTTCATACCACCAAAGCAGTTTGATGGGTGACAAATACAACCACACCTTCTTCAACCAGAGAAGAACCTTCGTTGAAGAGTTTCCAACCTGCATCTCCCCCAACAACACCCCCGACCATGCTACTTATACTGCTGGCCGAGACCATGGTGTTTCCTTGAGAATAAGAAGGACTTCCTCCGAATTCGCCAGAAAAGAGGGGTGAAGCAGATAGCACCAAACCAGTATTTTGCCCATCAAGAAGACACTAGGAAATTGATACAAGTTCAACAAACATGAGAAAAGTGAACATCAAGTTAAGTCACAATCCCTCTATATAACACAATGCTAGATATGATCCATTGCACACGACTGCAAAATATGATGTACCTGAGTTTTGAAGTTGAACCTATTAATCAAAACAACCACTGAGATATGATGCAAGAGAACCAGACCCTTGGAATCCCCCGTAACTGCTTTAAATTGACGAGTATTCTGAGGATCCTGTCCTAGAAAAAAAGCATGTACCACTGGTGCAGTATGCTCTCCACTAATAACTTTTACCGCTACCCCTTTCTGTACATCCCAAAGTGTAACATGACCATCACCATAACCAGCTAAAAGAAGATCTCCTTGTTGATTGAAAGACATGGACGTCACTGGAGCTTGTGATCGATCACCTTGTATACCAAGCATCAACATCTAACAAGTGATTGACAGACACTGATAAATGAAACTACATCTGACCAAAACTCCATCAAATAAATGCTTGAAATTAAAAACAGCCAGCATTACCAAAACTCCTATGCTAAACAATTTTTCTACTAATAACGTGTATGGAAGATTTTTAGCAGATTTTATTTTCTAATATGGTTTTTCTCATTGTTTGACTACCTCTCATTTTTTATCTGAAATAAATAAAAATTGCATTGCTATATTGGGATTCTCGTTCACTATGTCAAGCAACTTCTATATTCCATACAAAATCTGATTTCATGCAAATCTCAGAGAAAAATTTAGGAAACTAATAGCCTTAAACATAACATTAAATTAATTGCAATTATTTATAATATCACATTGAATATATTTGCAGACAACGATATAAATTTCAATAATTCAACAAACATAAAAGTTAAGCTAGTCAGAGAAGTTTGATTAAATCAGGGAAAAACCTTTCCATCCGTATTATCCGCATGATGAATGGAATATTTACTAGGAACTACAACAATAAGCCCTTTTGTCATTCCAACTGCAATGTAATTAGCATGAACCACCAAAACTTGAGCAGAACCATGCTCGCGTCTAAAATTTTGCGATGAAATGATCCTCGTGATTGCATTATCAGCATCAACATCAAAATAACCTAATGTAATAGACCCTCTCCGTACACCCTCAAGTCTCATTGGCTGCGCAGCAGCACCCTCTTCCAAATGTAAACCAGTTGAAGCATTCTTCTTCTCCAATTCCTCGGCTAAGTCGAGCGGCTTCTTTGAAGAATCTAATTTTTTCTTTGTAACCCTTTTACTTTCCAATTCCAATTCCTCGAGTGTCTCCTCGACTAGCTCGAAAACATCACCAATTGAACTACCATCATCACCACCATCACCATCATTCACATCATTCCCAATACCTTCACCATCGCCGCCACCATCATCATTCACTTCATTCCCATCATCTTCAACAGAATCACCACGAACATCAACACTAACACCACCACCATCCACAATTTCTTCTTCTGTTTCATTAACACCCTTATCATCAACATAATCAATACTACTTTTTTCACCGAAACCATCATCATCATCATCAAACTTTTCAAATTTCAAATCCTTATCATGATCATTTTCAACATCAAAATTTTCAGAATTCAAACCCTTATCATCATGATCATGACCATTTTGAACACAATTCAACAAATTAGAAACAGAACATTCATCTAAATCACTCTTCAAATTCACTTGAATTGCATCAATTCCAACACTCTCACTCCTCTCCACAAAATCCCCCAAATCAACATCACCAACACTCACACTCCTCTCAATTCTCTCCCCCAATTCACCATCAAATTCCGTTCTAATCGAACTAACAGATTTCCTCCTCGAAATAATCGCAGCCGCATGCGGAGTCGGAACAGATCTCGACGCGGCGGCAGCAGCAGCAAGAGCAGCACCAGGTTTCGCATTCGGCGTAACACGACCAAACAACGACGAGAACACGCGCGGGCGGGGAGGTTTATTATTATCGTTTGTAACATTCTGCGCAACCCGACCCGAAATGGAAACAGGTGCGGGTTGAGGAAAGTGGGTGGGTTTGTTATTAGAAGGAGAAGAAGGTGGAGAAGGAGAAGAAGAAGAGCAGTCGTTGAGAATTTCGTCGACGGTTCGATGATGAGTGGGAGGGAGATCAGTTTCGGTGTCGTCGGGAAGGAAAGAGCGGAGGTCGAGCTCCATGGGAGTTGAGTTTGTTTAGTTTAGCTGTCGTGAGTTGTGGGTTTATGCAGTTTCCTTCCTCCACAAACTTTTTTTTAAATAAAAAGAATTTTGTTGAATATGGTTTGTAAGACACTAAGAAAAAACATTGGGGGAGGCATATATATTGTTTGTAGCATTCAGACCATAATTAATCACATAGATATAAATAGAACTATCCCCGTGAGCTTAACTCAGTTGGTAGGGATATTGCATATTATATGCAGGGGTCGGGGTTCGAATCTCGGACACCCCACTTCTCCACGTTTAAAATGTATGACAAAAAAAAAAGATATAAATAGAACTATAAATTATTTATATTCAAAGAGGTATGCATCGTTGGTTGAACTGCATTAACAAAGATCAATTGTGTTCATTATCTTTTATTTTTGTTTATTTTAATCTTCTGCTACTAGTTGTTTTAACGGTTGGTATCAAATGGCGATTCACCCTAGTGCAAAAATTCGAGGTGACAAGGTTCGACGGGGCAGGTAATTTCATATTATGGCAAAGAAGAGTTAAGGATTGAGGGGTTGTGTGAGACGAAACCGACTGACATGGAGGATACCGATTGGGCAGAGATGAAGGAGAAGACTCTAGGATTGATATGTCTATGTGTTTAAGATGAAGCGGTGTATCATATCCTGGACCTAAACACGCCGAAGAAGGTTTAAGATAAATTGGAGTGACAATATATGTCAAAGACATTTATGAACAAACTCTTTGCGAAACAACTATACAATCTGAAGATGCAGGAAGGATCTGATTTGCAACAACACGTCAATGTCTTCAACACCATAATCATCGATCTAGTGAGGCTTCGGGTGACGATTGATGGCGAAGATAATTAAATTATTTTGATGTGCTCGTTACCAGGTTCTTATGACCACTTGGTGACTAGTTTTATATATGAGAAAGGCACTATCAATCTTCATGTAATTACTGATACACTTTTGTCTCATTCTCAAAGGAGACAGTGTATAGGAAGAAAGTCAACACGGCGATGGTTTGTATGTAAAAGGGGTCAAGATCGTGGCAGAACAAGGGTAAAATAGGTTCTGGAAATAAGAAGTTTAAATCAAAAAACATGAAATAGATGAGTGCTTTGGTTGCAGACAGATTGGACATTGGAAAAGGTGTTGAAAGCAAAATCTTTTATTGATGTTTTAAAGATAACAAACATATTTACTTTTGATTATCTTGTTATTTACTAACTTATTTTGTGAGATTGTTTCATGAGAACGTTCATGAGAACGTTCTGAGCTCTTTAAAGATAATAAACATCTCCATCAAAGCAAAGGACAAATATGATCTTTTGATGAATAACAAGAATGGGCTTAATTAAAGATCAAGCACCAACAGCATAAATGTTATTCTCTTTTATCTCACCAAAAGAAGGATCAAAATCAATGTCATCAATATTCCTTAAAATGATACTAAAAGGCAAAGCAAACCAAGAGTTTATTTCGCACATGGGCCCCTTGAACTTTTATGGAATAAAATCATCAAAGGCTACATGAGGAATTTTCGGACCATTAAGGAATTAAAGGGAAAAGATAAATCAAGAATGTCATCAGAAAGTGTTCCTTGGAAACAAGGCTTATGATGTCATCATATGACATCAAGAGGACACCTATACATCTCAACAAGTGACCAGCAAGTTATCACAAGCAAGCATACATCTCATTACAGCTGGAAAAACGTGTCATTCTTTGCACAAACAAGGCTGGAACAGAGAGAACGATCAGGAGAACGTTCTCAGTGAACAAAATTCAAACTTGCCCTCCAAGCATCAAAGGAGCGCATTTTTCAGTTTGAATTGAAGTCTAACAGCTCTTTTGCGACTTGGCCTTCAAGGCTCTTCAAGTTCTATAAATAGAGGCAGTCATTGAAGTTTAAGTGCAAGAGTTTGAAAGATAATCAAAGCAAACAATCATTCTCTCAATCAATCTCTTCAACAACAAGCAAGCTCCAAAATCTCTCATTATATCTTAGGATCATAATCTTTCGAGTTTGTCTTATAAAATCTCAAACATGTGTTGAGTAATCACGATCCAAACAAATCAATCATCATACAAAGTGTAATCAAGCTCTCAAGTCTATTTAGGTCATAAATAGTTTGAGTAGAAAAGTTTCAACCTTTCTTGTGCGAAAGCAAAGAATTGTATAAGTCTGCCGAGGTTGATAATACGGTTTGTAACAGACTGATCTGGTGTGATCAATACCTTGGACTGATCTAGTGTGACCAAGACCTTATAGTGCTATTCAGAAGTTTCTGATAGCAGGATACTATAGTAGATAATCTCACCAGGTGTGGGGACTGGAAGTAGCCGGTTTTGGTGAACTAGGATAAATCTCTTGTGTCATCTCTCTCTCACTCTTTTATTTATTCGTGCTTTTATTTGCATCACTTACACCTTCACAATTGTTTTTACAATCAATCTCCAGAACATTCTCTTGAACGTTCTGGTCCCATTTTAATTGGTTTAAATATTTCCAGAGTTCTCTGGTCCATAACTAATCACTTATTTCTTAAACCAATTATTAAACACTCTCCAGAACATTCTAGTCCCTGAAAATAAACTGCTTTATTTTCATAGCTTTAGTTAGTTCATTTAATCACTCTTAAAAGCTTAAACAATCATTTAATCATTATCCAGAACATTCTGGTCTCAATCAATTTAACATTCTCCAGAACATTTTGGTCCAAATATATTAATTGTTTTACTGTGAACTAATTACTGCCAAGAACTTTTGTTGAGTAAGTAAAATCTTGTTTAAAGAGTTTCAGGATAAAAATTAAAAAGGAAAGTAGATATTATTTAAATCTCAAAATGTTGTATGCCTCAAAAAATGTTTGAGGTGTCTATCCAATATTGCAGTTGAGCCACGTGGAAGCTAAAATTCAAAAGCTAGTCCCCTTTATGAATTAACATCACTAAAATGCTGCATTCTCCAAGCAACACAATAATATTTCAAGTTAATGCTTGCACAGTTGCATGTCAATCCTTGAAGCTTAGTTCAACTTCAATCACCTTGTGTGCTCAATTGGCTGGTTATAAGGTAATAATATATTACCATAGTTCAAATTTCAAATTTGAAGCCTTGTAATTTTTCTTTCAAATTTTAATGTTGTTAATTTAATATTTGTTCACATTTATTAATAATAATTTTCCTTCTCCATCTTTTTCAGTACAAAAATGGCAACAGTGACTGCTTCAAGCAACATAGTATCTAGAATTTCTCATGTCTACCATGTCAATGTACCAACTATCTCATGTGAGTCTAAAACAGCACCAATGAAACATGGTTCTATGAGAAAAGCCAATACACATAATGGACTCAGAATTTTGAATTCATTGGATGAGTTACTAAATAGAACTCCGATTAAAATGAAGGCAGTGAAATCAAGGAGAAAAGGTCTTCAGAGAAAGAATGTTATGCCGAAAGGTATCATAATTTGTGGCATGAATTTGATCTTTGTAGGAACCGAGGTTGCTCCATGGAGCAAAACTGGTGGTTTAGGAGATGTTCTTGGTGGTCTTCCACCAGTATTAGCAGTAAGCTTACTGTTATGGTTTACTTTTTATTTATTTATTTAGCTATATACTTTGGAGAAATGCTAACACACTCTTTTTGAAGTTTAGTTATGATGTATTGACAGTGTACAAATTTATACATATTTCACTCTAATCTCTCACTTCGTAATCTTATTTTCTAAAACATCTGCAATATCTATGTTGTAAATTATGATTGGTCGCGTTTTTGTAGAACATTTTTACATTGTCAGTGCGTAGCTATTAAATTTCTCTTTTTGAAATACTCACAACTGAAATTTATACGAATCCCGCCGCTGAGACTCACATTATTCAGCAGGAATCTTGTGATTTTCACCCAATTATAACAAATGTGTTGGAAAGTGTATGTTAAAAGAATGTCATAACAAGACTTTCTGTAATTCATCATTCTCTAGGCTAATGGACACAGAGTGATGACCATCGCTCCACGTTATGACCAATACAAAGATGCGTGGGATACAAGTGTAACAATTGAGGTATATATATTATCCTTGACAATATGTTTTCATTGTAATCTTCATTGAACCGATTTTCTTTTTATTCAACTGTGCTATGCTATTGTTAAATGCATTGTATTGCAATCTGTTTATTGCAGGTAAAAGTAGGAGATAGAAAAGAAAAAGTTCGCTTCTTTCATTGCTTTAAAAGAGGAGTTGATCGCGTCTTTGTAGATCACCCTATATTTCTTGAAAAGGTGAGAGTATTTCTCTTTTTCTTTTGAGTTATATACTCACTGTTTTGCTTTCAGATACTTAATGATGATTGAAATTGAAGGTTTGGGGGAAAACTGGAACAAAAATTTATGGACCTGCCACAGGAGATGATTACCAAGACAATCAACTACGTTTTAGCCTCTTCTGTCAGGTTCTATAACCATATCCATTTGGTAACAATGTTCTTTGCACAAATATTGTATCTGTAGCTTTTTATATTGTCTAAGGTGCAACTCACAGAGAGAAATTTGTGGAAAGAATCTATATTAGTTACGATTTATCATGTGTTGTGTTCATTTATTGAGCAGCAACGACATTGAACAATAAAACACAGTATCACATTGGGCCTATATAAATATCATGTATCAATTGTACATCTTTTTATAAAGCTAAACATTATAAAAGTTGCATGTGCTGCCATCATATTTTATGTTCAAATTTATTAACTCTTTAGTCCTATTTTTCCTTTGTTATTTTTTTTCCTTGGAATTAATCTTAACAGGCAGCTCTGGAAGCAGCAAGGGTTCTGAATCTCACGAGCAATAAATATTGCTCAGGACCATACGGTATGGTAGGGACTATAGTCGTAAATGATATACTTCGAAACAACTGGTTGAAGATCATTTAAGCATGATGTTTTGATTTTCGTTATGCAGGTGAAGATGTCATTTTCGTCGCTAATGATTGGCACACGGCCCTGATCTCGTGCTACTTGAAATCTATGTACCAGTCACATGGCATATTTAAGAATGCAAAAGTAGGTCTAAATGACAACTTGATTATTACGATGCAACACTGATAGATATTAAAAGTTATTTACCTATTTAATCATTCGAAAAACTAACAAGTTCTTCAAATTTTCTTTCTGGTTAATACCATTATTAGGTTGTTTTTTGTATCCACAACATTGCATACCAAGGCAGATTTGCATTCGCGGACTATTCACTTCTCAATCTTCCCGACCAATTTAAAAGCTCATTCGACTTCATAGATGGGTATGCTTTTCATAAATTTGTGAACTAACTGACAAATTTAGCATTCATGAACAATAAAAAAGTTAAGTACTTTATGTTGTTCTAATCTTGTAGGTATGTTAAACCAGTTGTTGGAAGAAAAATCAATTGGATGAAAGCTGGAATTTTAGAATCTCACCTGGTTTTAACTGTTAGTCCATACTATGCTCAAGAACTAGTGTCAGGCCCAGATAAAGGAGTGGAATTGGACAACATTCTTCGCCGAACTGGTGTTACTGGTATTGTAAATGGCATGGATGTTCAAGAGTGGAATCCATCCACCGACAAATACATAACTGTCAAGTACGATGATTCAACGGTAAGAAAGGTTTTCTTGAGATGTGAAGTTTCTCTTAACTGTGTAGTGGCTCATAAGAAAAAGAATTTAATTTGTATACACTGACACTACATGAAACTTGAACTCTAAGTCAATTACATTACAAATTTTTGACGAGCTTGTCTGCTCAGGTATTGGAAGGGAAAGCTCTTCTGAAAGAAGCACTCCAAGCAGAAGTCGGATTGCCAGTTGACAAAAATATTCCTCTCATTGCTTTCATTGGTAGGCTTGAAGAGCAAAAGGGTTCTGATATTCTTGTAGCAGCCATTCCCCAATTTATCAAGGAGGATGTTCAGATAGTAGCCCTAGTAAGTATAATAATTATGGAAAAAAAAAAGTTTTTTTTTTTTTTTTCTGATCCTTTGTTACTTCATTAAAGGAATAAGATATCTCATTTAAATATGTTATGCCATTTCTTAGGGAACAGGAAAAAAGGAAATGGAAAAGCAACTTCAACAGCTTGAAATATCATACCCTGACAAGGCTAGAGGAGTTGCAAAATTCAATGTTCCGTTAGCACACATGATAATTGCAGGAGCTGATTATATATTGATTCCTAGTAGATTTGAGCCTTGTGGTCTCATTCAGCTACAAGCTATGCGCTACGGAACTGTATGATTCCTACTTTACACAATCCTTTCCTAATGGTTTTTCCGGATTTGGATTGTATGTAGTGTGACTGCATGCAGTCAGTCCAATCTGGATCGTCTGAAACTGAAATCTTGACTGTCGATTTTGATCTGACAGTTCAGATGTAGCTGACTGAGTGCACTCACGAGGTTGTGAATGCACACAACGTAGATCCGATTTTCTGCCATAAGACTTCCTCTAATAATTTGTCTCACATTTTTTACTTCAACTAGGTACCTATTGTTGCCTCAACAGGTGGGTTAGTGGACACAGTCAAAGAAGGTTTCACTGGATTTCAGATGGGTTCGTTCAATGTTGAAGTAATAATACCTACCAGCAGCTTTCATTTTATGCAAGTGTTTCCATACAGTAGATTAAGTAGTAATCACTACCATTATCTTATTTTTCTTAAATATTTTGCTGTAGTGTGACGCTGTGGATCCGGCTGATGTGGATGCTCTAGCAAAGACTGTCACAAAGGCCCTTGCAGTCTATGGAACTCCAGCTTTTGCAGAAATGATCAAGAATTGCATGGCTCAAGATCTTTCATGGAAGGTGAGTTAGGGCCTATTTAAATCAGCTCATTTAAGCTTATCTACTACTGACATAAGCACTTGTGAGACTGTCTAAGATGATTTAGGAAAACGACTTATGACATGTCCATAAGTTGTTTTAAGCTTATTTCCATAAGCTCTCGAAGATATCTTATGAAAACAACTTATAACTTGTATGAAATTTTTTATTTTAAAAACGTATAGCTATTGCAATGATTTACTTAATACTTACTCCTAAAAGTGCTTCTTGACAAGTTTAGCCAAATATGCTCTAAATTTATCCCATCAACTGAGTAACTGAATTTTGTTTTGGAATTAGGGACCTGCTAAGAAGTGGGAGGAAGCGCTGCTAAGTTTGGGAGTTCCTGGCAGTGAACCTGGAATTGATGGAGAAGAAATTGCTCCACAGGCAAAGGAAAATGTAGCAACTCCATGATGAGAACAAAGATGTGAGGGAAGATTCTGCTGGTCTCAATCTCTTGAAGTTTCATGGAACTTCACATCATTGATGGAGTGATTATATAAGTGCATTTTTTCAAGATCAGCATGTAGAGTTAAACCTGTGTATCTAATTTGGACAGTTTAATTATTCTTCTACCTTAGAATGAAAAATTATCATTCATTTTTGTATCTTACCTTTGAGATTATAGTGTGTACTTTCTTCAAAGGTGAATAAGCAGAATTACACTTTCTTATATTCTAGCAAAAAGGATAAAAATCCAAGAAAAATGTTGGTTTAATTTAGTCAGGATTACAGGATACCATGGTTCAATTCAACATGGAAAGCTGAAGTGAATCTAATCAAACTGCTTAGGCAGTTCTGTCTGGGCCAAACTGTTTATGTGGTTTGGTGCACAATGTTTTGTGTTTCTGAACCGAAGTGGTTCTAGATTTAAGAGCTGAATCATTTTAGTGTTTTCAACTAGCTTTAAAATCAGTTACATTAGTTCTGATTTAATCTTAAAACAATCAAAAAATTTGTATTACTGAACTTGAAGCTGTAACAAGTACACCCTCTGCTAGAGAAGATGAAACAAAAAATCTAAACATTAGAAGCTTGATAAACTTGAAACAGGAGAACTTATCTCAGTGAGAAATCTGCTCCTAAACTTATGAACCACGTCTACGACAACACAGAAATTGCATAAAAAAAACAAATATATAAAACTGTTGCATAAACAATCACATATTTGAATTACACGAATGCTTACAATAACGTGGAATAATTTTGCATAAGATAGCTAAAGCAATTGTTTATGCCATTGTTTACTTGTGTTAACTGTAGACAATTGTTTATGACCTGTTACATAAAAACAATTGCATATTCAAATTAAAGAAAAAACAAAATGTCATCAACCTATGAATCCATGAAACGTCCATGCAGTTCGCAGTGGTAACAGTTTTCCTCATAGATACGATCTACACGAGATTTTGAAATGTCAATTGCAGATTCCACAATGCAGATGAGGATCGCGAACTGAATCCATCAACTGCCACTTTGACTGGATATTAGAGCTAAATGATTTACACAGGTGAATGAAGAAGAGATGATTTGGGAGATTGTGATTTGTTTTTCGTCACAGTTCGGTTCTGATAGTTCAATAAACTGGATTAAGGTTTACAAACTCCTGTCAAAAGTCATTGTTGGATATTTGGTTGTTGGCTTCATGTTTGCTAAAATCAAATATACAAACAGTTGCGTCCTCAGAAGCTGGAAGCAGAACTTCAGAAGCTGTTCCTCAGAAGCTGAACAGTACTTCAGAAGCTGAACGTCAGAAGCTGGACCTTCAGACGCACTGTTCAGAAGCGGACCTTCAAACGCACTGTTCAGACGCTGACTTTCAGAAGCAACCTTCAGAAGCTGAAATGTTCAGACGCAGAACTTTAGACGCAGACTTCAGAAGTACCTTTAGAAGCTGGTTTTCTGCGTTCTATTTTGTGTGCCTTGGAGCTGTGTATTTTCAGAACATTATTTTTATGTGAAGATTTAATTGAAGAATTCTACAAGCTTTGTTTCTAGAAGGAAGATTATTTTGCGTGAAGATTTTTATTGAAGATTGAATTCTTTTATTTATGAATATATTTTCAAAGTAATCTTTGGAAAATATATTTCTGAAATATAATTGATTCTATTTGCTTCTAAAAGAATTCTGGAAATATATCTTTGAAGGATTTGGTTCAAGAATTATGTTGCTGCTGAAGCTATAAATAGAGGACGCTGCTATTGAAGAATTTACAGAATCTCAACCAAAGCTATCATTGAAAGAGTCTTAGGTTTTGAGTCTGTTAGTTGTGAGTTGTATGCTCTATTTTTCTGTGCACCACTCAATTGTTTAGAGTTGGTTTAGTTTGTTGAGTTGTAATCACTTGAAGCTTTTAAGCAAGAGCGACTGATTATGTTTTGAAGAGTGTCTTCATCTTTGTTAGTTTAGAGTCTGATAATCATTGGGGCAGTGATTGACTGAGGGAAGTGAGATGGGATCTCAGGTCTAGGAGTTCCTAGGTTGAAGTCAATACGGGTAGTGATTAAGTGAGAAGGCTGTGAAACAGGGGCTGTTATCATAGGACTTCGAATTGATACTATCATAGTGGATTTCCTTCCTGGCTTGGTAGCCTCCAAATGTAGGTGTGTTTGGCACCGAACTGGGTTAACAAATCAATTGTGCATCTTTACTTTCTGTCTGTTTTATTCTGCTTCTGAACTACTGTTTTGCATACTCTGTTTTACTGCACCAGTACTCTGTTTTACATTCAGAACCAGGTCCTGCCAGGAATTTCAATTGGCATCAGAGCAGACACCCTGCCTAGGGAAGGTATTTTCTGGCATAATGGAGAAAGAAGGAGGATTTGTGAACAGACCACCTCTGTTGGATGGTTCCAACTATGATTATTGGAAATCTCGTATGAGTGCTTTCCTGAAATCTATAGATAGTAAAACCTGGAAAGCAGTTCTGAAGGGTTGGGAACATCTTGTTGTGCTTGACAAAGAGGGTAAGAAGACAACTGAATTAAAACCAGAGGAAGATTGATCCAAGGTAGAAGATGAATTAGCTCTTGGAAACTCCAAAGCCTTGAATGTTATATTCAATGGAGTGGACAAGAATATGTTCAGACTGATCAAGCAGTACACTGTAGCTAAGGATGCCTGTGAAATTCTCAAGACTACTCATGAAGGCACATCCAAGGTAAAACTGTCCAGACTTCAACTTCTCACCACCAAATTTGAAAATCTCAAAATGTTGGAGGATGAGAACATACAAGATTTTTACATGAATATTCTGGATATGGCTAACTCATTTGATTCTCCTGGAGAAAAAATATCTGATGAGAAATTTATGAGGAAAATTCTCAGATCTCTACCTAAGAGATTTGACATGAAAGTGACTGCCATTGAGGAAGCACATGACATCTCCAGCATGAAGGTTGAGAAATTGATAGGATCTCTTCAGAATTTTGAAATAGCCAGAACTGATAAGAAGGGGAAAGGTGTTGCTTTTGTAGCAAATGATGAAAGCATATCAGAGGATCTTGTGATGCTGAGTAAACAATTTAAGAAGATTCTGAAGCAGAAGACAAGAACTGATGAGAAAGACAATCAATCTAAAGGAGTTCAATGTCATGAGTGTGAAGGATATGGACACATTAGAACAGAATGTGCAACATACCTCAAGAAATAGAAAAAGAGTTTTGCAGTTTCTTGGTTTGATGAAGATGACTCAGAAGGAGAAGTGGGGAATGAATCAACCAAGCATGTTTTTGCTTTAACTAGAAAATGTATGTCTCATGATGTTAAGGTTTCAGAAGCACCATCTGATTCTGAATCCAGTGATGAAGAATTGTCTTTTGAAGAACCAGCTACATCTTATGAAGAACTGTTCATCAGAAGTGAAGAAGTGTGCAAGGAACTGGAAAATCAGAAGAAGACCATCAATCAACTTCAGGCTGAAAGAAGTGAACACTTGGGACAAATTTCTGATCTCAAAGATGAGGTAACCCATTTGAACTCTCAACTTGAACATTTGAAGAAGCAGGTGAGAATGTTGAACACTGGTACTGATATGTTAGATGAAATATTGGAGAGTCAGAACCAAGGGAAACCAAGTGGAATAGGGTTTGATTATAGGACCTTGAACAAACAGCAAAATCCAACTAAAAAGGTCAGTGCAGTTGTTAAAACATGTGATCCAATGATGAATAAACCTAAGTTGGAACACCAGAACCAACCTCGGGGATCTAAGAGCAAGAGGGCATCTCATCCTTGGGTATGTCATCACTGTGGTAAAAAGGGGCACATAAAGTCATTCTGTTACAAGCTGCATGGATATCCCAAGCACCTTCAGCAAAGAAAATCTGAACCTGTTGCAGTCAATGTCAAGAAGGAATGGAGACCAAAATGTGAAAGTGTTGACAAGAGGCTGAAGAATAGGAAAGGAAAGGTCGTTGCTGCTGCCAGCAGGTCTACTCTTGTTGCTACGAAGAGTGCTGTTGTTAGACCATCTAAAATCTGGAGCAAGGTAGTGGTCCTTGTCCCAAAGAAGAAGGCACTAATATGAAAGGAAGTGGATCCTAGTAAGTCTGAGGATCATGTTGAGCAAGATGGTCAAAACATCATGCCCTATGTTCAGTGTGCTAAGGGTGATGAAGATGGTGCTGATATAGTTACAAAAGCTTTAAATGCCAAGCAATTTGAAGATTTGAGGGGTCAACTGGGCATTTGTCTTTTTTGAAGAGTCATGGTATAAGACTGTGCAGCTTCTGATGCTGAGTCTGAAGACTGCAAGCTATGTGCTGGCTTTATGTTCTGGGTTGCATTTTGTGTTTCTGATCTGCATTTTGTACTACTCTGCAATTGTGTGATTCTACTGTTTGTGAAACCTGTGTGTGGGTACTGGTTGTGTGATTCTGCTGGTCTGAGAAGTGTCACTGATGTTACTGATGTGTATGGTGCTGTGATGGTTGTTTGTAACCTTTGTTGTTTCTGTGTCTTTCTACTCCTGGTGATTGCAAGATTGTTTTTGTCAAAATTGTTTGGCTAAAAAGGGAGAGATAATAAAAAGTATAGTTGTTTCAGAAGCAGTTCAGTAGTTCAGGGGGAGTCTCTGTGTTCAGGGGGAGTTGCTCCTGTGTATCTGTTTCAGTAGTTCAGGGGGAGTAGGAGTCTCCGTTGGTTCCTGAATGTCATGTTTCCTATCAGATGCTGATTTATGTGCTCAGAACTGGAAGCTGATCTATTTCAAAAGCTGCTGCTGCTGAATGATATGTTTCAGGGGGAGTATATTGTGTGAAACGTAGTGTTTATGCCGCTGCTGACTCTGTTGCTACATCTGTGTTTTGTTCTTCATGGTTGCGTATTTTGATGTTTGAAGAATTTAATGTGTGAAGAATTTGCTTTGTGTATCTCTCAGTGCTCAAATTGATTTTAGCCAAAAATTTGCCAAAGGGGGAGATTGTTGGATATTTGGTTGTTGGCTTCATGTTTGCTAAAATCAAATATACAAGCAGTTGTGCGTCCTCAGAAGCTGAACGTCAGAAGCTGAACCTTCAGACGCACTATTCAGAAGCTGACCTTCAGACGCACTGTTCAGACGCTGACTTTCAGAAGCAACCTTCAGAAGCTGAAATGTTCAGACGTAGACTTCAGAAGTACCTTCAGAAGCTGGTTTTCTGCGTTCTATTTTGTGTGCCTTGGAGCTGTGTATTTTCAGTAATTATCTTTTATGTGAAGATTTAATTGAAGAATTCTACAAGCTTTGTTTCTAGAAGGAAGATTATTTTGCGTGAAGATTTTTATTGAAGATTGGATTCTTTTATTTATGAATATATTTTCAAAGTAATCTTTGGAAAATATATTTCTGAAATATAATTGCTTCTATTTGCTTCTAAAAGAATTCTAGAAATATATCTTTGAAGGATTTGGTTCAAGAATTATGTTGCTGCTGAAGCTATAAATAGAGGACGCTACTATTGAAGAATTTACAAAATCTCAACCAAAGCTATCATTGAAAGAGTCTTAGGTTTTGAGTCTGTTAGTTGTGAGTTGTATGCTCTGTTTTTCTGTGCACCACTCAATTGTTTAGAGTTGGTTTAGTTTCTTGAGTAATCACTTGAAGCTTTTAAGCAAGAGTGACTGATTATGTTTTGAAGAGTGTCTTCATCTTTGTTTGTTTAGAGTCTGATAATCACTAGGGCAGTGATTGACTGAGGGAAGTGAGATGAGATCTTAGCTCTAGGAGTTCCTAGGTTGAAGTCAATACGGGTAGTGATTAAGTGAAAAGGCTGTGAAACAAAGGTTGTCATAGGACTTCGAATTGATACTATCATAGTGGATTTCCTTCCTGAACTACTGTTTTGCATACTCTGTTTTACTGCACCAGTACTCTGTTTTACGTTCAGAATACGTTCAGAACCAGGTCCTGCCAGGAATTTCAGTCATGATTCGGGTGACTGATGTGTTTCCTTGCAGTTAGGTTATAGTTCAGTAAACTGGATTAATACACCAGGTCAAAATTCAATTTGGTTTGTAAAGTTCAGTTCTAAAACATCGGTTCAGTCAGCTTGGTATGTAAAGTTCAGTAACATTGTATAGAAGACTGGACATTATCCTAGTTTCGATCTTGGCATTCTCAATGATTTAAAAATCACACAATGAGTAGAAGAAATTTAGTACTGATAAATTAGATCTTTAAATCACACAATGATTTAAAGATCAAAACTAGATCTTTTTCACGTGCTTTTACACAGAAAAAACAATTTTCATAGTCACACTTAAACATATTTTACATAATAGACAATTAAAACAAAAATTTTAACCTTCAAAATAAATGTGAGAGGACTTGTTAAATACAAGTGTGAGAGGAACATTGATGAATTGAATTGAGCTCCTATTAACATAATAACTTAAGATATAACCAAACTTCTTACCATATGTACAACTAATTTACAGTTTTTAAGATATGATACAGTTTAATTATCTATCCAACTAATTATATGTTGTATTCACGTTAAGTAAACAACACTACACGTTTACTTGAAGTGCGTGGTTGTAGCCGCACCTTGACCGTGCGTTTAAAGGTGAATATACCACAATACCAAACATATAGTAGAATTTGATAATTGATTTCAAGTATGATAGAAATAGAGACCTCTAGAGCATAACAGATTTGCAAAACCCAATGCAGGGGGCACACAGGAACAAAAAAGAGATAACTTGTCATTCTTTAATTCTTAAAACTTAGAAAAATTTATACCAACTCAAATTATCAAGATAAAGCACAAACCCAGATTCTTAAGTCAAAAGCACAACAAAATTTTGACCTAATAATTCAATCAAAATAACTTGAGTCTCAAAAAAAGAAATACCAATGAGTAACTACCCCATTGCCAGTACAAAAATTGGACTAGATCATATTAAAAGTGCTTCTAATCAAACAAGCTGAATCCCATGTCGTCGTCACTCTCTTCCTTGGGTTCTTCCTGCAAGTACAACCAAAAATGCCAATTAGATAACCAACAAACAGAAGACAAAGTTTAACAACAACTTTTTCACCAAAAACCTACCTTCTCCTCGGTGGGAGCAGCAACTGCAGTGGTGGAAGCAGCAGCAACTGGGGCCGAAACAGAAACGGGAGCACCACCTCCAGTGGCATTCAATATTAAATCATCAAGGTTCTTCTTCTCGGCAAGTTTAGCGAATAAGCTTGGCCAGTAAGCTTCAACATCAACGTTTGCAGCTTTCAACAAAGTGGAGATTTTCTCACCCTATCAACAATGACTTAAGGATAAAACAATCTTCAGAAACACACTATCTTCAAACATTTCATTTCAAATCCTTACACCACACAGTACGTATTCTCACCAACACAATTCAAAACCCAATTTCCCAATATTTAAAAATAGATTTTGATCCCTAAACTGTAGAAAATTGTTAATATAGTCCTAAAATAAGAAAATAATAAAAATCACTAAAATTTTAATCTTCATTCATTTTAGTCAAAAACATTACCCTAACTCTAACGAAGAATTTTAACACTCATCATAAATTTGACCTTTAAAAAACCTAATATTTTCAGGACTAATTTGATTTCAAGAATTGAATCTAACCGACAATTAACAATTTCAAGGAATTTACATACTGAATTTCACTTGTTTCAAAGACAATGAAACACTGACAAACAGACACTGACACATTCAGTAATAATTTGAGGAAATGAATTAATCAAATGTCATTGCATGAGTCATTGACACAACACGCGTCAGACACCGGACACGACCAAAATTATACACTTCTGATAGAAGTCGTGTCAGACACCAAGACTAACTAGGAACCATTTTAGGTTTAGCAGATCATATAGCCACTTGCATCATAAAAAAATAAAAATCTCTTTTTATCAAAACCCAATTCCTAGCATCTTCTAAATTCATTAAAAAACATATAATGACAAAAGAAAATCAAAATTAAATTCATTACATTATGAAAACTAAAAATTCAAATATTGAATGAATTATAAATGAAAGTTCAGAAAAGGATACGGTGACAGCGATGTTATCATCATGAAGGATCATAAGCGAGTAGCTGCAAGCAACTTCTCCGATCGACATTTTCACACTACAATAAATCAAACAATCAAAAGAGAAAAAAAGATAACATTAAAAAAAATTGTAAAATTTAATTGATAAATTATCACAAAATTGCATGAATATTTTGACATAGAAATAAACAACGAAAAGTGGGTTACCTTGAAGGAATGAGATCGAAGAAGAAGAAGAATTAGGGTTTTCCTACGCTGCTGCAAAATGGTAGGAAATTAGGTTTTCAGGGTTTATGAACAACGCTTACAGTGTTGAAAAAGGGACTGTGGAATTGGGCCAGTAATGGGCCCTTTATATTGGCCCATTTCAATCACATTTTTTTGAAAATTGCTCCTCGCAAAGGGAATTGCTCACTCCCACGTGATTTGCTTAAACTACCCCCCACGTGACTTTAGTTACGTTCGGTAGCATCAGTGTGACTTAAGTCATGTTGACATCTACCGAGCGTGATTTAAGTCACGCATGTTATACATCAAAGTGAGTTAAGTCACGTATGTTATATATCAACGTGACTTAAGTCACGTTCTGTTTGTGTTAGCAAGCAGAACAACAGAAATGAGTGTTTTCCCTATTATCCTTCATTCATTCATTCTTCCATTTTCATCCATTCAATCAATAATTCAATCATTCATTCATTCAAAGTTAAAATACGCAAATTCATTGAAAGTTATAATACGCAAAAATGAAACCGAAAATCTACCAAAAAGTCATAAAAGCGCAAAGGTGAGAGTGTAAATATAATACATCCATATCCGCCAAAATGTCATAAAAATATACAAATGTCATAAAAACACTAGAGTAAGACCCTACTTCTCTGGACTATGGCTCCTACTCCTCATCCGGGGAACCGGCTCCTCCTGCAACATGTGATACTCCCCCTGGATGCCCTGCAACACACCGGTAAAGAATGGATGCACATAAGGATACTCCAATGCTGACTCCCAATAATCTGGAGTGGGTCGGGAACATGTCTGGCATACTGCTGTTGAACAATAACCTCAGCAACGGGCGCAGGGTCGCTCATAATAGGATGAGATGCTCTGTAGAACCAAGTCATGTACCCCTGTTGATACCTCCACTGCCGAGCATCTACTGTCTGCCGAACCCGAAGCGCCTGTGGAAGGACGTGGACCAGAAAATCCTGAAAGGCCACAACCACATCCTCTACAACAAGAGCCTCAAACGTCATAAGAGATCTCAGAATGGTCTGGACATAGCCGTGCTACCTGAGAACCCGCTCCGGCAAGTGAAGGCACATCGTCAATTGGCTGGTCATGATCCTCGTACAGCCTTCAGATGACATCAGCATTCACCATCAGATCAATCAGGCCTCGGTAATGTGAAGCAGCAGCATGGCCCCTCGGTAGATGAAACCGGCCAGCACGATCGTAGTCCGCAACAAGATTCCTCAGATAAAGCTTCAGGAAGTGCTCCAAAATACATGCCTACAAACACAAAGAGACACAATAATATCAACAGAAGTATCATACAAACAAATATTTCAGTATCACAAATGCATAAACAGACACAATAATATCATAAGTCATTTATAATATGCTATAGAAAAGAAAAAAATATTACCTCAAGTAGAGACATGTAACCGCCAACGGTGCCAATGGTCGGGTTCGTAGCAAGAGAAAGCTGGGAGTAGAGAAAAGCAAGTGTCATCCCGTCCCAGGACCACCGTGCACCGTGTCCAAGTCCTACAACATAGTCAGCCATAACAGATTAACGTTTTTGCTGTTCTTGTTGGCAAAAATGGTGACGCCAACCAAGAATAACAAAAACACCCTAATGCACATAACCCTAGTCCTCACCAGCTCCTCCGCCTCCTCCTCATCAGCAGGCTGCTCCAACTTATTACACTTATGCAGGAGTCTGTCATACACAGTCTTCAGGTTAGGTATACTAATATACCCACCCCACTGTTTATTTACCTAACATCACCTCCTCCTCAGTCAAACCCAGCTCGCTCTGCAGCAGCTCCATATCGGCCTCGTAGTCTACATCGTCGTCATCCATGAGCCTCCCATGGATGGGGATGTGTACAAGACACGCCACATCATCTAGTGTGACGATTATCTCCCCAACGGGTAGATGGAAGTTGCTGGTCTCCCCATGTCATCTCTCTGACAAGGCGGTGATGAGGCCAAGGCCGATGTTCTCATACCCAATCTGAAGGAGAGGGCAAGACCGGATCTATCCACGCGCTCCTAGAACCATAAAGCTCCCAGTCCCAGGACTGTCAGCTTCTCACTCTTAAGCTTCTTCCCATGCGAGGCAGGGGATACCCGATGCGTCCTCCGAAACTGAAATACAAAAAATTAAACGAACAACAAACCGTTAAAAATATAAACATTTGAATAACTAAAAAAGACATAACAATTTAATCGTAAAAAAACAATAATTAAAATAAATATTAAACATTTTAACAAAAGAATTAAATCGTAAAATTAAAATAAAATAAACAATTAAATTGACGGGTAATTAATTAAAATATTTTAACATAACCGTTAAATCGTTAGATATTTGTTATTGCTAGATTTTTCTTTGAAAGACCTCTTTTCAAAGCTTCTCTGCCATATGAATGAATTGTTAGATCAAACTATGATCAAAATGAGCAACATAAGTGCTTTTTAGAATAAGTTGTTTTAAGCAAGATGAGGATTTAACAAACAATCTATGAAAACTAAGAGAGAAGAGAATGAAGAGAGTTTGCTTGCAATGTGAATCTCATTAAGAATTGAATGTACATATTACAAAGTCTTTTATAGGCAAATACAACACTTGCTTGTAGCACAAGCTATATAACTAACTAACAAGTTTTGTAACAAAATTCTAATTTGCTACATGGCAGTTATGGTTTAAATCTTAACACTCCCCCTTAATTCATAACTGCTGAATATTGAGAAACACCAAGTTTCTTCCTAAAAAACTCAAATCTATCAAGTTTCAATGCCTTAGTGAAACCATTTGCAAGTTGCAGTTCTGTAGGACAGTACTGAACTTCAATTATTCCATTAGTCACGTGCTCCCTAATGAAATGGAATCTAGTCTCAATGTGTTTGCTTCTACCATGATAAATTGGATTCTTAGCAAGGCTTATGGCAGATTTATTGTCAATTCTCAGTGTTATAGGCTTCACAACTTCACACTTGAGTTCTTTCATCACTGAATCCAACCACAAAGCGTACTCAGCTTCACAGGATGAGAGTGCAGTAACAGGTTGCTTCTTGGTACACCAGTATATGACAACATCATTGAACTTGAAGACATAGCCTGAAGTGCTCCTCTTATCAGTCAAGTCTCCACACCAGTCACTATCTGAGTATCATATGAGCTCATTCCCTTGACTTTAACTTCCATTAGGGAACAACAAACCATATTCCATTGTTCCTTTGATGTATCTAAGGATCCTCTTAGCATCTATCAGATGAGGTTTCCTTGGATTGTGCATGAATTTGCTAATCACACTGACTGAGTAGCAAATATATGGCATGCTATTGCAAAAATATCTCAGTGATCTAACCATTTGTTTGAACTTGGATGAATCCAATTTCTCTTCTTGACTGCATTCATCTAATTTTGAGTCAGTCTCTGATGGATTTGAGACTGAATTACAACTTTTCATCTCAAATTTCTCTAGCAATTCACTAATATACTTTTGCTGATACATAATCATTCCTGTATTCAGTTTCATAAACTCCATTCCTAAGAAGAATGAAAGCTCACCAAGATCAGTCATTTCAAATTTTGACTTCAATTTGTCTTTTACTTTCTTAATCTCTGATGTTGAGATACCAGTAATGCGTAGATCATCAACATACAGACATATTATGATAGTTTGTTCATCACTGAGATTCTGAACATATACACCAAATTCAACTGAGCACTTTTTGAATCCTATATGAATTAAGAACTGATCAATTCTTTTGTTCCATGTTATGAGGGCCTGCTTTAATCCATATAGAGCTTTATGTAGTCTATACACCATATTCTCTTTTCCCGTAATCTCAAAACCTGGAGTTTGTGACACAAACACCACCTTTTCAAGTGGGCCATTTAGAAAAGCTGACTTGACATCTAAAAGATAGAGTGACCACTTATTTTTGCAAGCAAGAGCTACTACTAATATCATAGTTTCAATCCTTGATATTAGAGCAAACACCTCATTGCAGTCAATACCAAGTTTTTGCAGAAAACCTCTAGCTACTAGCCTTGCCTTATGTTTTGAAACTTTGCCATCAAGGTTTAGCTTCACTTTGAACACCCACTTCACACCTATTTTCTTTTTCTTGTCTGGCAAGTTAACAAGTTCACATGTCCGATTCTTCTCAATTGACTGCAGTTCTTCTATAATAGCTCTTTTCCATACATCAATTTTGAGTGCTTCTTTATAATTAATTGGTTTAGAATTTGCTAGCAATGCAAAGTGAATAAGATCACCTTCATCATTCACTTCATTATTAGGAATTACCTCACAATCATTAGCCTGCTAGGAGCTTGTCTAGCTCTTTGAGGCCTTACAGATGCTATATTTTCTTCTGGATCATTTCCAACATCATCATGACCCTCTTCATTTTCTGATTCATCACTTGAATCAGGATATATATAGCCTTGCTGAACCTCAGTGTTATATACATGTTCCATTTCCCATTTCCATTTCTCAACTTCATTCACTATCACATCTCTATTGATATGAACCTTCTGAGTTACAGGGTTGTAAAGCTTGTATGCACCAGTTGGATGATAACCTATAAGTATTATAATATCACTCTTATCTTCAAGCTTACTTCTTCTAGCATCTGGTACATGTTTGTAACACAAAGAGCCAAAAACCTTGAGATGCTTCACACTAGGCTTCCTTCCACACCAAGCTTCTTCTGGTACCTTCAAAATTAGCTTCTTAGTAGGACATTTGTTTAGAATATAAGCAGCTGTGGCAACTGCTTCACCCCAAAACTTGTGTGGCAGGTTCTTCTGCTTAATCATGCTTCTAGCCATATCTAACAAAGTCATATTCCTTCTTTCTGCAAGTCCATTGTGCTGTGGTGTATATGGAGCTATTACTTCATGAACAATTCCTTGATTTATGCAGAAGGCTTCAAATTCCTTTGATGTATACTACTCTCCACCATAAGTCCTCAAAATCTTAATAATAGTTTTATCACTTTCTTTCTCTATTAAGACTTTGAATTTTCTGAATATATCTAAAGCTTCACTCTTAAGCTTGATAGTATACAACCATATCATTCTTGTAAATTCATCAACAAAGGTAATGGAGTACTTGATACCACCTAAAGAAGCTACTTCAAAAGTGCCACAAATATCAGAATGAACTACTTGTAATGCTACACTTGCTCTTTTAGGTGCTTTAGATACAAATGGTAATCTACTTTGCTTACTTTTCACACATACTTCACATATAGCTTTTCTGATATTCAATTTTGGTAAGCCATGCACCAGTTCCTTAGAGTTCAATTCACTAAGACTTCTAAAATTCAAGTGGCCATACCTCATATGCCATAGAGCTTCAACATCTTCATTAACTGTTGCAAACATGCACATCATCTTCTCACTTGAGATGTTGCATCTGTAGGTTCTGTTCTTTGATAAGGTTAACTTTAGCACTAAGTTCTTCCTTGCATTAAACAACTTCAATGAATCACCATCCATTGTTACTGAGAACCCCTTCTCCACTAATTGGCCTATGCTCATCAGATTACACTTCATGTCTGGAACATAAAAGACATCTTCAATAATGATTTTTTCCACCATTATTGCTCTTGAACACTATATTTCCACTTCCTTTTGATGCAATCTTTCTACTATCAGTTAATTTGATACTGGTTTTCTTTCTAGAATCAAAATTAGTCAACCATTCTCTATGTGCAGTCATATGATTAGAGCATCCATAATCAAGATACCACTCTTCACTTTTGATCTTATCTTCACAGGTAGTAGCCATCATCAAGATTGTATTGGGATCATCTCCATGAGCTATATTAGCCTCCTCATCAGTCTTTTGATCCTTCTTGAACCAGTATTCATCAGCAAAATGTTCACACTTCTTACAATTGTAACACTGAACCTTACTTGTATCAAACTTCTTCTTATTCTGACCTTTGCCAAAGCCTCCTATTTTTGAAGATTCAGCTTTGTCATCGGTTCTAGAGTTTCCGTTGTTGGACCAATTTGCTTTACCTTTATCTTTCTTCTTGAAATTCTTGTGATTTCCTTCTTTCTTGAATGTTGTGCTTGAAGAGCTTGTTGTATAGATCTTTTAAAGCCTCTATCAATAACCAGAAGCTCATGTGCTTCCAATGAACTTTGCAGTTCTTCAATTTTCATAGTTTTAACATCCTTTGCTTCTTGGATTGCTACTACTATGAAATCAAACTTTGGACTTCAGGATCTTAATACCTTCTCTACTACCATTTGATCTGAGATTTTTTTCACCACAATTTTTCATCAGATTCACAATTTCAATCATCTTTAAGAAGTAATCACTTACTTTTTGGTCTTCCTCCATTTGCATCATCTCATACTTCCTTTTATATGACTGTAGCTTAACTTGTTTCACTTTTTCTCCACCATTATGATAGTTTTCCAGAATGTCCTAAGCTTCTTTGGATCTTGTTGCCTTGGAAACCTTCTTAAAATGCTGATTATCCACATTTTGTTGAATGTAGAACAAAGCCTTACAATCTTTCTGCTTTGCTTCTTTGAATGCTAATCTCTGTGCTTCAGTTGGATTTGCCCCCAAATCCTCATAGTCATTCTGCACCAGATCACCCACATCTTTGTTGGAACAAAATGTATGAACAACTCTCTTTTGGGTTTTGATAATAACAAAGTGTTAAAAAGAAAATTGGAATTGCTAATGCTTGATTCTAAGTGTGCAGAACCATGTACTTAAAGGTTGGTATTTAACATTGGTTATGAAAGAACAAGCTAAGAGCAAGAAGGAAAGCATAGAAGCTTGTGTTTCAAGTATGAAGCAAATCTATGTCTGAAGGCAGCTACTGAAGGCAACTTCTGAAGGTGCGTCTGAAAGCAACTTCTGAAAGCAGCGTTTGAAGACTGCGTCTGAACAGTGCGTCTGAAGAAGAGCGTCTGAAGGTCAACAAAAGTCAGCGTCTGAACAGTGCGTCTGAAGGTCAACAAAAGTCAGCGTCTGAACAGTGCGTCTGAAGGGTGCGTCTGAAGAGAGCTTCTGATGAACAGTTTCTGAAGAAGCTTCTGAAGTCTGAGTTTTAAGGAAAAGCAACTGTCACTGTCAACAGTAAAGCACTGTACAGTCAGAACAGCTCAATGGAACAGTTGTCTCCTTGGCCAAAACATTCTCCAGCTTTTAAGGAAACAATTCAAAAATTGTGTGCTCTGTTTTCTGCACTTTCGCAAACAATGTCAGCTGGACATAGCTTCTATTTTGCAACGGCTCTTTGCCGGAAAACTGGGTAATCTCAACAGCTCTTTTATCCTCTATAAAGGATTGAAGATTTGAAGAAGAAAAACTAAGACTCAAGAAACTCAAAGACTGAAACTCTGTGCTCTGTTTTGCGAACACAAAAACTATCAAATTCGAAAGTCACCAAAAACACTTAGAAATTCTTACAAACTTCCTATCTTAGAATTTCTTAAGGTTAGAGTCTTAAACTTGTGTTGTATTTTGTGAACACCACTGATTGTATATCAAGTGTTCAAACTCAAACTCATTTCTTTGTAAAATCTGTTTGATTCAAAGTCTTAGACTGTGTGTCTAAGCAAAGAAGTCTCATAACTTTGTGTATTGAGCAATTAGAAGTCTCTTAGCTGTGTGCTTTGAGCAGAGAAGTCTCTTACTTAGTGTTTGAGCAAAAGAAGTCTCTTACTTTGTGTTTGAGCAATAGGAAGTCTCTTGCTTTGTGCTTGAGCAATTGTAATCGTTTGATTATAGTGAAAAATCTCTTGTAAGTAACAAGGGGACTGGACTACTTCCGGGTTGTGGAAGGAACCAGGATAATCTGTTGTGTCTTTCTCTCTTTCCCTCTCTCATTTAATTTACCCGCTGCTAAACAACTCTGAAAAAGTTTCAGAATCTGATTCTGAACTTAAACCAAAGTTTTTGAGAAAGAAAGAAATAGCCCACACAATTCAACCCTCCCTTCTTGTGTGTTTTTCTCACCTTCAGTTGGTATCAGAGCTCCGGTTCTGATATTCAATCACCTAACAGTGAGTCAGTGAGATCCTGAGAAAAACATGTCATCCAATAGTTCCCCTCCACCCTCTCCTAGAAATCAAAGAAGTGGTGGTGCTTCTGTATCATATGACTATGGTACAGATGAAAGAAAATCTCGTTCGCACAATAAACCTCCAATGTTTACTGGTGATCCAGAGAAATTCTCATGGTGGGAAAGCAAGATGTACAGCCACATCATTGAAATTGATGATTCCTTATGAGATATCATAGAAGATGGAATTTCTATTCCAGTTGATGAAGAAGGAGTAGCTGTTAACAGAAGAGGCCTGAGTGATGCTGAGAGGAAGATCTACAGAAAGCATCACAATGTTAGAGGTATCATTGTGGATTCTCTACCTCACAGTGAGTATCAGAAGTTGATACTATTCTCATATGAATCCTTGAATGTAATAGCACATTCCTATTATCCTCGTATTCTTAACTGAATACATCTCTATTCCTGCTAACCTATTGTAGGTTCTAGACATATCGTTCTCATATGTCATGCTTAGAGACTTGCTATCCCATTGTAATAATCATTTCCAGTTCGTCTACCCTTTAATCTAGCATTTCCCATACATTACCTATTCCTTGCTCCTTATGATTTTTGCCCATTAAAGGCCCTTAGGATGAGTTAAAATGGTGTCCTTTGATTCTTTAAAGTTTCTGGAGAAAACGGTTGCGAAAAACCTCGCTTACACGCGCCGGATCACCCGAAACAGCTCGGCTGAAAAATGCTGTTCTGGTGAGCTCGCTGTAGCGACGGATCCGTGGCTATAGCGACCAGGATCAGAACCTGAAAATGGTCTGCTCACTGCAGCGACGGGCTGGTCGCTGTAGCGACCATGACAGTGCAGAAATTGCTGAAAAATGTATCTTTCACCATTTTAGCTCAATCCCACTTACCCAAACATCCCAAGGATGTTAGGAATGATTTTCCAATGCAAATTGATAGTTTAAAACATGAGTAAGCAAGGAATTGGCAAGCTAAAGGGGTTAGGGCACAAACTTTCTAAACTTTGCTTAAAACATAAATCACACCCAACTCACTCAAAATGAGTTTTAAAACCCTAGGGAGCTCACCTGAATTCATTGCTTGATCTTACCAAGCTTCCTCTTCAAACCCTTGCTTGAAATCTTCTTTTCCTTCCTTGTTTCTCTTGGCTCCCATAAGGCTCAAGGTTTCCAAAATTGGTGATTGCTTGCATGAGAATTGAGAGATTGAGGTAGGGATTGATGATTATTGGAGGGAGGGAGGAAGGTTGGCGTGAGAGTAGTAGAGAGAAAGGAGAGAAAAATGTTTAGAGAGAAGGAAGAATGAAGAAATGAGGGAAATTATGGGGTTTAGCCCCTTTATAAAAATCTTGACGCAGCAATTACCAAATTGCCCTTCCTTAAAATATCTCTGATACGTCGTCTCGACACTGATAAATATTTAAGTCTGAAGCGGGATATTACAATCTACCCCCCTTAAAGAAATTTCGTCCTCGAAATTTAGAATTATCCTAAGATCATGAATGAATAGATCAATCTTACCTCTTCTCTACTAGTCAAAGCTCCAAAACAAATTGCTTATCGGGATTCCATGGCTATTCTAGGGTCTGACATGTAGATTATTCATGCGCCTCGATTAAACCTGACTGATTAAAATTGTTCCCTAGCCATGGTTTCCATCTCTGTAAGTCAAAATATTTGACAATCTCTTCCTTAACTGAAGGACTTGAGGTACACACACAATTCTTACATAGTAGGATGTATGGTTGTCTGAACCAATACCCGACTCACTTGACTATAACTCTTGCTCACGCACTTAGTGCGAATCCAACTTAAGATTATTAAGTATTGGATACTCGTACTGAATTCATAAGTTTCCTTCATTGACCACTTGGTCTTACCTTGACGACATCGGGTCAATTTTATCCTCCTCAATTGATTCCAACCTTTCGAGAGATATATTACATTACAATTTAATTCCAATGAATTCTTGTCTTTGACTTTCGCCTCCTGAGACGACATTCTATAGTTACAATCCTAACATTCTTTATATAGAATCATCCTTACACTGAAAAGCACCTGCAATTGATGAGTATTCTCAAACGGAAGTAAGGACTGCTGCAACTACTTCCATCACTCATTACAAGTAGGAGGCATCACTTAGTACATACTCCTTACTCTCTGACATCCTGGGGTTTATTATCAAAAAGAAACAAAGACATGCAAATAATAAAAAAAAACTCAAAAAAATCTTTTCCTAAATAAACCTTGATTTTCAATCAAGTGCACCTTTTTTCTTTCACTTTCTTAAAAAAATCATTAATCCAGTTTAATAACATTTAAATCATTTTCAAAAAAATAAAAAATACAAACAAATTTCATTTTTTGCCGCTTGACCTTATTTTATCTTTAAAACTTTTTCAAAAACTAAAAAATACAAAAAAAAAAAAATCAATCGGCATTTTTACCCCGAACTACGAGGTTTTGATCCCTCACGGGTACGTAGGCAAAGGACCTTGTCCTTCCAAATCATAAAAAATAAAAAAACATTTAAAATATATAAGCAAGTTATAGCCAAAAATAAATAAATAAATAAAATCAAGAGGTTCTCGTAGAATACTACGAACGTTTAGGGTGCTAACACCTTCCCTAAATGTAACTAACCCCCGAACCCTAAATCTTTAAAAAATGTGGTAATTTAGAACTTTTTCCCCTTTTCTTTTGAAAAATTAAAAGTTCAGTCGTGAAATAAAATTAGTGAGTCAACGCTAATCAATAGCTTGATCTTCGAAAATCACCTCGACAAAGCTGATTTTGAACTCTAACTGGAATGACTAGGTACACAACCCACCAAGACATTAAATCTGACTACCAAACTGCTACGTCTTCAATGCTTCAACCATCCAGCTTAAGAAACTCCCTATTTGGATGTTGGGTAAGGCCCGATCCACAGATTAAAGTAGAGGGTCACGATCTAAAAATAACATAATTACAAAAACACAACAGGCATATCATACTAGCATGGTAAATGGCATCATGATAAACATTACATATACAAAATGCAATGCTGCACGATTAGCCTTAGAAATGCAGACTCTACATGAGTGATAAAACCTCCACTGGTTTATCACATGCACATGATTTCAGAATAAACCACTCTGCAGAGGGTCGTAGGCAAAACCTCCTAAAGAAAATCATGATTCTCATTCTGACGCATGTGAGGTAAATCCCTTACAATGGTCGAGCAATCACATGGTCCCCATTATGACACATCTGAGGTAAACCCCTCACAATGGTCGAGCAACCAAGACTCGATAAATCTCATAGGTTTAAGGTGGGTTCCTTCACGGAAGTCCACACCCCGCACGTCTCAACTGACTAACGCGTACTATGAAAACTGTGCGTCTCAACCGACTCACATACTATGAAATGCATGAGCATATATTATCAACTCAATATGTGCAAATGCTACACTTACCTATCACTCAACATATTAATAATAACATGCCTCAACTGGCAGTTCACATATTTGTTCAAAATCATATGAAACAACATTTCAGAAATCAACAAGTATTTCATATATTTACTCAAAAATTATATGAAAACAAATCACATCAGAAGATGATAATCATATTGATGGCAAGCAAATCCACATTGAGCAAACACATTCACTCAGCATATCGTATTCACACATACACACAATAGTAAATAAACCTTCTATGCATTTAAATAATTATGGTGTTTCGAGAGAGTGCCCTTACTTGAGCAAAGCATTCCTTACTGCGTATCGCTCTACTCTCGTAAGTATCTACAACCAGATGTCTCTAACTCTTTGAGATAATTATCCTAACATATACAATAACTCAAGTAAACATCGGCTCTAAAATTATCTACCCATTCTAGGTGAAGTTCAATAACAGTCAGAAACATGATCAAATTCACTATCTCTGAAACTCAAATAAAATATTTTCGAAAACATATTTTGTCTTAAAAATCTTTCAAAATACGTTAAGTCCTCTACAAGACCTTGAAGAGTTCAAAACAATTTATTAAATACTCATCCTTCACAAATAAATCTCAAAAATAATTTTTCGTTTGGAACATCTTTTTAAAATCACGCCAAACTAAGTTAAAACGATTTTATGATAATTTCGACAGAGTCTCTTTTGTGTTTACTTCGTTTACCTAAGCCTTTTGCTCAGTCAACCTAAATACAAACTCACAGATCTCAATTTTATCAAACAATGCCTCAGTCATTCAAAAGCAAACGACTACCAATGTCATTAGTCACAAAGCAACAGTGATTAAGACAACTTTCTAAATATTCATATTAAATTGATCTCTCTCATCTAAACGTCGCTAACCATAATATAAAAACAACACTGAAATTTTTCCAAAATTACTGAATTCCAAAAATGCTCAAAATAAATATTTTCTTTCGGATCTATTATATTTATGGCCTAGACTCGATCTATGCCATTCATAGAAGAAATGAGCACAAAAAAATTAACATTTGACAAACCCAATTCACAAAAGTACTTCGGCCCATATTTTTTTCTCAACTACCAAAAAAATGGAAACTTTGATTTGTTGTTTTCAAACCACAGCTACAACAACAATAAAATTCCAAACCAAAATATAACAATAAGTAATTGTTTTTCACATTCATACCACATCATTTAGATCATCAAAGAGACCAAGAAATGGAACAAGAGAAAAAAAAATACTAATAACACTATCACTATAAATCCACGCGGTTTTTCAATCAAAAAGGTGGGGAGAGATTATTTTACCTCAAATAAATTCAATCAAAAGCTTCACAAAGGAGAGGCAAAGGTTTGTAATTCAAGAAGTGAAAATGGGAAAGCAAGGAATTGCATGGTTGCTAAATCACTTAAATAGACCACATGGTAAAGTCCTAGCCCTTGGATTAAACATAAGTCATGTGGGATGAATCTAAACCATTCAATATAACTTAATCACCACATGGGTTGTCCCCCTCCACTATTCATGCACATGTTTTATCTACTCTAACTTGCCCTATAAGTTTTTAATTTAACGCGTCTATTCTCGCTTGTCCATGAATTTTACGCTATCTGTAACGCCTACGATAAATCATCGATAGTAATTTTTCGTCGGTTCACGAACAATTTATTATCGGATAAAATTTTTGTTTAATAACATTGAAAAATTATAATGAGATCAATTCCTCGTTATACTCGATATATAAATCCTTGATTTAAATTTTGGCGACAAACATATTTTGGCGACAAATAAAATTTAAACAATAGATGAATTTTCGTCTGTAGTCACCAAAAACCACATTAAATTATTTTCGCCTAGAAAAATCAAATTAAACAACTCATGTCATAAAGACATGTCATATTTCATGCTTAGCAAATATTCTCAATAACACGGGGAAATAAACACATATGTGCATCAATTCTATATCAGACATAGTTAACTTGCTCAACAAGTTTTCGATTCAAAATAATGGTTTTAAAAACAAAATAGCTTTCCTACAAAATTATCATTTCCAAAATTTGAAGAAATATAATGGGATCATCTTCCCATTATAACAATGTATTAAACTCTTGTTTAAATTTTCATGGTGTAATTGGTCTGCTGAAAATATTATCAGCATGCACATCCAACAAGTTTTCTTAAAATCAATAGAAAACAAATTTTAAAATTCCGACAAGGTCAGGACATTTCATAAAAACACATATTGATAAGGAAAGTATCGAACAACTTCCTCATCTCAACTCACAATGCAGCCAAGATTACAACTAAATCTTACTGCCAACAAGTATCAAACAGCCATAAAAGGATTAAATCAAACACAAAGTCATAGAATTAGCCATTGCTAAACCAAGGGTCGTCTTACATTACTACCCTCCAAAAAGAAGTTTCGTCCTTGAAACTAAGCTTAAAATAATAACGCAACTAGTTATTACCAACACCAACACTGACAGGACCAACTGTCTATTGCAACCCTCTACAAAGTCGCAACACTGACTTCAACTCTAGACACCAATTAGACATAAAATCATGTGTTCTCAACTCAAGTTCACCTCAGTTTTGACACAAACACAACACTAGGTCCCCAGGTGCCTAGGCCTACATTCCAAGTACTCATCGCATCCACATCCACATCCACGTCTACCCTCCAAAAATTTCACACTACGACTGTGCATAAGATTGATGTGTTCCATTCAACATGATGTTCACTTTCTATTAACAACACACTTATAACAAAATTTTCTTCCCATATTTTCTCGAAGGCTTACCATTCATTCATCACCCTTCAGATGAAATATTTAAAACTATAGAACCTCACACAACCAAGTTGAACCACTTCCGTTTTACATCAGATTCTCCTTCTACTTACAACATAACAATTCCAAGTCAACACTCCTTGGAAAACATACCAAGACTCCACCATTTCAACACACACAAGACACCTTACATTCTAATATTATCCCGAATCAGTGTATCATCCATACACTCTTAAATTTCTTCAACCATTTACACAATTTAATGCCCTTTGATTTCCGTCCAAAATCTTAATCTTCTGATTTACAAACACAGTAAAAACCCACGAAAGTAATACCTTACAATTTTCTAACGGTCAAGTCCTAGCATATATGCACACTCTTCTACTTTCTAATTTAATCTCAGTCGTCCAGGCCATCCAAATTACTAAGAAAACTAATTCATCAATTTATAATCAACCTACTCGGCCCGTAAACAAGTCTCCAATTATTTGACTCAATATACTTTATAATAGATGGAGATTCATATCAAATATATTTTTTCAATATTCTTTTACAACTCATCTAAGCACATTGTATTGGAGCAATTGAATCATACACAACACATCCAAAAAAATGTGTACATGGGAAATATTAGCCTTATAAACAAAAAATCAAATTGTAAATTAGGGGATGAACCTGCATATGACAACTTGTTGACTTGATGCGAGTCAATGTCTCAAAATGAAAGATTTCATATTCTCTTGTAGAAAATTGAAAGATCTTATCTTATAAGTATTGATCGTACAATTAACATTAAACGTTTAATGAATGAATCTCTAAACCCATTTTTATAGATGAACATAAATATTGAATTAATGTTCAATATCGATTTCCATATCCCTAAAAAAAATATATCAATTTTCATATACGCTCAATACTTATCAAATGAGGAAATCAGAATATTCTTGATATTATTTTCTCAATTTTGCTACTTCATGAGCACATTCAAGAGACATAAATATTTTTTTCTTTAATTCTTTTCATAGAACTTATACTAAGATCAAATAGATCTTATATATTTGAACTGTTGTCAAGAACTCAATCACAAACCTTTTGTCAAAAGAAAAAAAAAACTCAACCACAAACCTCTATGAACAATAAGTAAGTAAAATCACAATTTTGCATTCCTTCAATGATGATTTAATATTAAATTTTAGTTCTTGAGGAACTATATTCCAAATCTTCATAAACAATGATCAAGAAAATTCTTTATTTGAGCGATCCTTCAGGGACCCTTAATTTTTTTTTAACTCTTCGAGAACTATATATTACATTCTCAACATGCAACTCTTCAATAATTTTTTAAAAAAGAATATACAAAGATAAAATAGATCTTATTTTCAACCATAAATCTATCAACATCAAGGAACATCATAATTTTTGCTATCTTTCGAGGATACTGATATTAAATATCTAGTTCTTCAAGAACTATACATATCTCAAACCTTCATAAACAATGATAAAAATTTGATTATTTGCAATCCTTTGGGGATGCTTTAATCTTAATTTTTTTTAGTTCTTCAGGAATTATATTACACATGATCTTCATAATGATCAAGAACAATTCTTTCTTTGCGTAATACTCAATATTAAATTATTCAAAAATTTATTAAGAATATCAAACATGCTAATGTGTTAACTAAATAAAATTTAATAAAAAAATATAAAAGATTAGCATGATAGAACAAAATGTAAAAGGAAGTGTTTAGAATCGTCATTATGGCCTTTATGAATATAGAAACGAACTATTTAGTGTGTGTCTATATATATATATATTATTTTTATTTTTTTTATTCTCCCCCTAATACTAAAAAACTAATTCATCAATTTATAATCAACTTACTGGGGGTTGTAAACAAGTCTCCAATTATCGACTCAATATAATTTATAATAGATGAAGATTCATATAAAATATATTTTTCCAATATTCTTTTACAACGCATCTAAGCGCATTTTATTGGAGCAATTTAATCATACACAGCCCATCCAAAAAATGCAAAATTAATGGGTTTGAATGATTCTTTCTTTTTTCAAAGGGCTTGAGTGATTCTATTTACTATGTTAGTGGTCAGTTATTGTTGATTGATCCTATTCCCTTCATCAATGGATCTCTCTTCGGTTCAACAAAAAACAATGACATGTTGAATATGCTCTTCCATCTTTTACTGAAAAAACCGATATATTTTTTTTTTCTTCAAAAAAAGGGGATGGTTTGCTTGGTAGAAAAAGGGGATGGTTTGCGTAGAATATAGGTTAGAGTACCCTTTATACTCTCTTATTATGTATCATTTTGCTTATTAAAATTCTAACATTTAAGGGTCTGTTTGACAAAAATAACGGATAACTGATAAGCTAGCTGATAGCTTATAGCTTATGATTGATGGCTGATAGCTGATAGCTTATAGCTGATGACTGATGACTTATGGCTGATAAGCTAATTGAAGTGTTTGGTAAAATTAGCGGTTCAACTAGCTGATAGATGTAAAATGACATAAAAGGACATTTTTATATCATTCAATTTTTTATGAAGACAAAAACAACATACATTAATAATAATAATAATAATAACAACAACAACAACAACAACAACAACAACAACATCAACAACAACAACAACAACAATATCATTGTCAATTAAGTACGAATTAAGATAATCTTAACTACAATTATATTAATCCAAAATAATAATAAAAATAAATCTATCGCCTAATATTCCATAATAAAGCAACAATATTGTTACAAATTTCCTTTGTCTTTGTTGATCTCCCGTATAAACAATAAAGCAACGAAAGGAAGTGATTTTTATTTTGAAGAAGTGGATATTTTTTAGCACAAGAGATTTTAGTATTTATGATGCAATTATATTAATAAATTGTAAAGGGTAAAAAAGGATTTTAAATAAAATAATAAGGGTAAAAAAGGAAGAAAAAACAATAAGCTATAAGCTATAAGCTCAAACGCTACTTGAAATAGCGTCTGAAAAATAAGCTATAAGCTCCTGAAATAAGTTATAAGCTCCTAATGAAAAATTGTTACCAAACAGGTCTTTTTTTGCAAGACAAGCTTATAAACTATAAGCTATAAGACATAAGCTTGTTTTTGTGTCTTACCAAACAGACTCTAAATATCCTATTACCAATCCTTTTTTATTTTAATAAAATATATTTTAATTTTAATTTAATGCACACGATAAATATAAAAATAACTAATTTTTAATGATTTCCTAATAAAAAGTCCATAATGAAAACACTAAAAACGGAAATTTCTGTAAATAAAAAATTTATAATAATCATTTATAATTATAATTGAAATTTCCACAACTAATTAATTAGCCTATCTTTAACTTCTAATTAAAATTTGAGGTTGACCATAAATTTTTTTCCGTTCAATTTTAAATTAGCAACCACATATTATCAAAGAAGTTATTTTTTCCAAATTTTATATTAATATGAACTCCATACTTTTATTCATTCCTTGATTACGGGTCAGTTTGGCAAAAATAGCGGATAACTGATAAGCTAGCTGATAGCTTATAGCTTATGACTGATGATTGATGGCTGATAGCTTATAGCTGATGACTGATGACTGATGACTTATGACTGATAAGCTAATTGAAGTGTTTGGTAAAATTAGCGGTTCAACTAGCTGATAGATGTAAAATGACATAAAAAGACATTTTTATATCATTCAATTTTTTATGAAGACAAAAACAACATACATTAATAATAATAATAACAACAACAACAACAACAATATCATTGTCATTTAAGTACGAATTAAGATAATCTTAACTACAATTATATTAATCCAAAATAATAATAAAAATAAGTCTATCGCCTAATATTCCTTAACTACCTATATATATAAGCTACAAAGCTCAAAAATACTTGCATATTCAATTCATTCTTTGCACAGATATTAGACATTAAAACACAAATATATATAGAATCTAGACACAAAATATGTATAATATTGGACATCAAAGAACAAATATTCTAATCTATTCATTAGTAATAATAAAAAAATAAATTGGGGTTTAGGGGTTTTCAATCTATTTATGAATCAAACAACTCTTTTAAACAACAATACAGAGACTGAAGAAAATAGGGGAAAAATCACAAACCTGGATGAAGAAAGGAGAAGAAACAATGGAGGAATGGTGGAGAAGGAAAATGACGATACAGAGAGAATGAAGAAGCAGTACGTAGAACCCATTTTTATCTCTCTTTGCATGATCGTTGGTATTTCCTGTATTTAATACATTTATTTTTTATTTTAAATTATAATAAAACATAAGGGGTAAAACTGGTATTTAAATTAAATAGTAAGGGTAAAAGAGGAAGAAAAAATAATAAGCTATAAGCTATGAGCTCAAACACTACTTGAAATAGCGTCTGAAAAATAAGCTATAAACTCCTGAAATAAACTATAAACTCCTGACGAAAAGACTGTTACCAAACAGATCTTTTTTTGCCAGACAAGCTTATAAGCTATAAGCTATAAGACATAAGTTTGTTTTTGTGTCTTGCCAAACATACTACAAAGAACATGCTTGGTTTGGTGATCTATTTTGTTTGAAGGATGATTTAATGATCTATTGTTACTAACAATAGTAGAAACGTGAATTAAAGAATGGGACGAACACATGTAGCTTCTCATTGAAGAAACATGAAACACTACTACAAATGATGAGATCTATCTGAACACAAATCATTGTTTTTTCTTCAATCATAAACAAAATAAAAAATATATAGATATAAAAATAGAATAAAAAATTTATGATTTTGAAAGTTTGGGTTGTTCACACTACTAAAAAATCCGTTTTTAGCGACGGAAGGAATCCGACGCAAAAGGGGCTAAAATCCATTGCAAACAATTTTCTGACGGAATTTGCGACACAACCAAAATTTGTCGTAATAGTAGGCGTCGAAAACCACTAGTGAGGGAAAACATTGTCCGTCACAAGTTGCGACGGTTTTTAGTCAGTCACAAACTGCAAAAATCAGTCGCTAAACCTTACATAGTATGGAGATTCAAAACCCCAATTTCTGTCGCAAATTATCGACGTAAGAAAATACCTGTCTCAAATTTCTGAGGGATATCCCCGTCGCTAAATTTCTGGGAATTTGAATAGCGTCGCGTGAAATGCTGACGCTAATTTGCTCGAAATTTTTTTTGCGACTGTTTGTATTCTGTCGCTAATAGCAAATATTTTTTTTTTGCATTAGAATAAATTTAGGAAATTTCCCAATTCTTTCTCAAAATACTTTTGTAATGTTAGACAAGATGAACCACAAATATCAAAACATTCAAGAAAACAAAATCCGTAGAAATAACGTTAATATTTGATTGAAAAAAACCTTTTTTGGTTGCGTTCACAAGAATCACACTACTTATCTTTTGCATCAAAATATATTGAAATTATTACTAATATAGTATTATAACATTGTCCTTGAAACTAAAAGTTATAATCAAATTCTCAAAATAATATAAAAAATAATCAAGTAGATGGACACGAAGGTGGATCCTAGCTTGAAGAATGAGGTCGATATGGAGGTAGATGTGAATGAGCTTGTGAAAAAGACTCCATAAATTTTTGGAACTGCTCTCGGAGCAAACTTGAATCCTTCTGTAATATCTTCCACTTAACAAATATTTTCACAATATTCAAAATATGAACTCGAAGAGTAAAATATAAACTACATGACGTGCAGCTTGTAAAATGTCATTTACATCTTCACCAAAAAATTGACTTTGAATGAATGACAAAACATTTGCCAACATCACACTTGTACTCTCTTGTTTATCTGCCATCTGCTTATGTTTTACTTTCATTTCCTTAACTTTTTCGCGTAACTCACGGTTTTCAGACAAAGAAGCTTCACTTTTTTTTTGTTAGGGAATCTTTGCCATGCAACATATACCTCCTCTCTTAGATCCTTTTATTTGGGTATATATGTCATCCTCCCAAGACTTATGACTGTGTCTTTTGGACTAATTGAGATGTTTCAGGCTCATTATCATGTTTATTCAGTTTTTCCTAAAACATAAAAATTAATTACTTTGTCATTATAAGATAAAACACAAATGAAACAAAAACAGACAATAACATATTTGTAACACTGCAGAGAAGACATATTTTGCTACTAACGCATATTTGTTAGACTGCAGAGCATACATATTTTACTTCAAATCCATATTTCAATATACATGTATGAATGCATTTGCCTATATCTTGATTAGCAGTTATAGAAGCAGAGTCATTTTTGAATTGTTAGAGTTGGTAGATTATCAACTGTTGGAACACTAGTGAATATGAGTGGAAGTTGGAAAGAATAAACACATGTCTCTTGGGAAAGAACTAGTGTTGGTATGAATTGAAAAATGTCCCACATTGGATAGAACATACCCACTAGTAGTGTTATATAAGTGGGGGGTGACCTCCAAGGGTGTGCCCTTGGGGTACCCACTTTTGCGAACGGGTGAGCGCTTACGAAAATATATATATATCACACGCGCGACGACGCCGCCGTCAGTCCGGCTGGGCTTGGGTCCGGGTAAAAAAAAATAATATATTTTTTTGTCACCTGAAATTGTTAAATTAATTTTTTATTAATTTAATAATTATCTGAAAGCGCTCTACGGATAATGATAAGCTTCATTCCGATCCGATCCAACAGAATATCCAGAAGTCCTTTCGCATATATCCATTCGTTGATCCAATCCGCGTGCTTAAAAGATTAAGTTAATCCGCTTAACTTAATCCCAAAAATCACGTCGGATTTGTTACGAACTCTCCCTATAAAAGGAGAGCTCGACCTCACTTATTCCTCACCCCGAAAATCACAGTTGATGCTTCCTGTGCTTTTCTTCTCTTCTCCCTCCTTCGACTTGTGTTGACGAGTCCTTCTTCTTTTTCTACTCCTTTCTGTCCCTTCGGTTTTGAGTGGTCTTCGTGCCATATAGAGTGGTCTTCGTACCATACAGAGTGGTTCAATACCATATTGAGGGTGTAAATTCTCGAACGATTACTTACGGTGCAGTACGTAATCGAACATGTGAACTAGGCTGTTTTATCCTGGAGGCGGCACGATTGTTAGTCTACCTTGCACAAACTCGGGTAGTGCCGCGAAACGTCTTAAAGAGAGCGACCTGGTCGTGACTCACTCATTTTCATGAAGGTCTATTTTAGCAATCAGCACCTTTTCACTTGGACACAAAGACCCTTGTTTTTTATTTTTGGGAAAATTAAAACTGAAGGGCACAAATGTAATTTTTGTTTAAAGGTTAGATTTTTTTTGTCTTTCACGACAAACTCTTTATGTCCCTCTCATTCTCTTTCTTTCTTCCTTCTCTGTTCCCTTAGCTCTTCTCTCACCACTTTCCCTGCGTTTCGTTTCCGGAACCAGCGCCACCATGGGATGTTTCAGTTCTGCCTCCGATCAGAAACACGATTGTCTTCCTTTCTTCACGGGTCGCCGTTGTTACACCTCAAAAATGCGACTTTCTTTAACCTTCCCTCAGAAACGCTTCATAGCATCAACCAACCGGCGTCGGCACCGGTACCGATGCGACATGATTCACCTTCACCTCCCATTTGAAACGTGAATAGCTCAATTCTTTCTTTCTTTTGGTATGGCACTCTAATACAATCGGCTGGTCTTTCTCAGTGAGGACAGTGCCAGTGTGATATTTGTTTTTCTATGTTTCGGTGCTAGCTTTTGAGTTTTGGTTTTCATGGTGGTAGCTTGGCAGTAGTTATTGGTCGTTACTGTGTTTTTGTTGCGTTGCCTATTTTAGTTTTGTTCCTTTTGAGACTGCATTTTGTGGAATGTCATGCTTAATGGTTATGTGAAAAATGGGGATTTTAACTCAGCATTAGGAACTTTTTAGGAATTGAGTAATTCTTACGTTAAGCCTAATTCAGTTACGTTTGTTTGTCTTTTGTCGGTGCGTGCTACGAGAGGGATAGTTCGTGCTGGTATTCAGCTTCATGGTCTTGTTATTAGGAGTGGGTTTGAGTCTGATCCACAGTTGGCAAACACACTTATTACAATGTACTCCAAATTTGGGAACCTGTTTGATGCTCGCAAGATTTTTGATATAACGCCACAGACTGATACAGTTACTTGGAATGGTTTGATTGCTGGATATGTACAGAACGGATTTACAGACGAGGCTGTAGCTTTGTTTAAAGCAATGGTGACTAGTGGAGTCAAACTAGATTCAATCACATTTGCAAGTTTCCTTCCTTCGGTTCTTAAATTTGGGAGTCTAAAAAATTGTAAGGAAGTTCATAGTTATATAGTGCGGCATGGGGTGCCTTTTGATGTCTATTTGAAGAGCGCTCTTGTTGACATATATTTCAAGGGTGGAGATGTGGAGATGGCGTGCAAGACTTTCCAGCAGAATACCTTGGTTGATGTTGCAGTTTGCATGACTATGATCTCAGGCTATGTACTTAGCGGGCTGAACGTTGAAGCTATAAACATTTATAGGTGGTTAGTTCAAGAGGGAATGGTGCCTAATTGCCTGACTATGGCTAGTGTTTTACCAGCTTGTGCTGCTTTGGCGTCCAACTTACAAAGCTATAAACTTACAGTTTGCACCACCTTTAATAGCTCAAAACTTGAGTGGAAGTGAGTTTTAGTTTTATTGAATTTTGATTCAATTGAGCTGTGACACTAAAACATATTTGGTTGTAAAGGGTTATATTGTTTTCTTTTATCCATTGATGTCTTTGTGTAAAGGGTTGAGTTTATATTGTGACAGTAAACAGATTTGGCTAAAATTGAATATAATGTAACTCCAGAACCTATGCAATGTAAATTCAATATCAAATTAATGATAACATTACCATAATTCAAGATCTTACAATCAGGTTATACATAATGAAACAAAAAGCCAATCACTCTCACATGATTCAATAATGTAAATTCAAGATCAAATTAATGTGTCACCAATTACATTTATGAGAAAATTAAAAGTACAATCAATGTCCAACACAAAACCAAACCAAGAAAAACTACACTGCTGAAACAGAAACATAAGCTGGAACACTGCTGAAACAAAAACACAAGCTGGAACACTGCTGTAAACACAGCAGACCCTAACTGAACAAAACATAAGCTGCTGCTACATAAGTTGTTGCTGCAAGAGAGCCTTCTCGGCAAGCTGAAACCAAACATGAAAACAAGAACAAGTTGCTGCTCAAAACATAAATTGCTGCTACATAAGTCGTTGCTACAACAGAACCTTCTCGGCAAGCTGAAACCAAAACCAGAAAACACAAGTTGCAGCAAAACATAGCAGCCAAACATCATTATTAAGATGATTTTCTCCAACCCTTCATCATCCTAACAAATAACAAGAAAAAAAAGCAAGCAAAATTTGTCAGTATAAACATTAAATAAGCTTGTGCATTAACAACATAAATACCTTAAAAACAAAATTACTTATTAGGAGATTGAGAAGGTAATGCTTCAATATTTTTCTTTTTATTTGGACAATTTCGTGAGTCATGATCAGTTCCACCACAATTTGGAACATGACAATGACGAGGCTTCTTTGCAATTTCAACTCCTCCTTTTAGTCTTGATCCTTTTGGTCGACCTTTTGTTTTTGAAGGTAAAGGATTTTCAACATTCAATTCATCATTATTTGGAACCGTAGAATCAACACCCACCAACTTTTCTTGGATTTCAGGCATGTCTTTAATCACTTGAATAACTTTCTCTAATTCTCTAGCTGCAGCTTGTTCTCTATCTTTTGTTTTTTTGGATTCAATTTCAAGACATTGAATTAAGAACCTAAACTTAACAAGGGAGCCACCATTTTTGTTAATCATGTGATTAGATTTTGGAACCAATGAACTTTCTTGTCTCCAATGAAGAGGAAGATACTTGGAAGGGAGGGTAAAATAATTTTTCATCACAAGCACTCGAAAAGCATGTCTACATAATATCCCAGAAAATTCAAATTCCTTGCAAGAACAATGGATTGATTCATTTTCTGGTATCCAACTTACAAAGCGGCCTCCGTCAATTTTGGTATGATGTCGCACAATAAATACACCGTTATTAGTTTCAGTTGCCGCATATTTTGTAGACAACTCAATCTCATGTTGAATCAACTTAAAGGCATAAGGTGTAAGAATAGATGCGGCATGTTCCTCAATAGGAAAACACGTTCTAATACGAGGATTGTGGTACTTTTGGCGCATTCTTGCTTCTTCTCCAGCTTGATTTCTAATGTTAACAGCAACCCCAACCTACACAACAGTATATTAATTATGAGTAAATTAAAACTAATAGATCCAAGTATCTTACCAGAGAAAAATCAATTAACTCAATTAATTTCTTACTTGATTTATGAAATCAGTCAGACTTGTTTTGGCTCCCAAGAATCTTTTTATATATGAATTTATAGATTCTGAACGTCCAGTTGTAGTCATTCCAGCAAAAAAGAAGTCCTTCAAATAAGCCAGTGCCCAAAATTGACGAAGCGAATAGAGCAAGTCAATATGGTTATCCATGCTAAGACAAAATTGTTCAACCATCAATTCCCATTCCCTCTCAAAATCATCTCCACATTCTAAATGGTATAATCGATAAAATTCATCTTTAAAATCATTATATCTCGAACCTAATGAAAAAGAAAACCATGTCGATAACTTCGCTAGGATATGCCATATGCAAAATGCATGTTTTATGTTTGGTAATTCCATTGCAATAGCTTCTTTCATTGCAAGATCCTGATCTGTAAGAATTGTTTGTGGATATTTTCCTTTGGCAAAACTAAGAAAAGTCTGAAAATAAAAAAAATGTAAGATAACTTACTAAAAACTCAAATTTAGAAATTTAGAAATGATAACCTCAAATAAATAGAAATGTACCTTTATAGCCCATGTAAAGGAAGAAATTTTCTCATCTCGCAATAGAACACATCCAAAGAAAATGGAATTGCCATGATTATCGACCCCAACCCATATTCCAAGCGGCATGTCATAACGATTTATTCAATAAGTGGTATCAAAAACAACCACATCTCCAAAGGCTTCATATGCTCGAATTGAATCACCAAATGCCCAAATAATATGCTCCAATTTGTTGTTTTCATCGATTGAAAATTCATACTCAAATGCATTATCTGCATCTTTCAGACTTTTACATAATTTGAGAACATTTGAAGCATCAAATTCTTTACCAGTACCACTTTGAGATTGAATAAAATTTCTAATGTCTTTATCTAAAAATGGAAGATTTCCTGCATCTACTTCTTTCTCTAACTCAAGCACTCTAATTATCAAACTAACAGAACAACCAGCTTTTGACAACAAAAGAATACGATCTTGATCAATAATTGGTATATTTCGATAAGCAGGAAGAAATTTAACCTCTTTATCATCTAATAACTCATGGTTATGATTATTATTAAAATATTTCACCACCCACTTTTTCTCAGAGTTAATTGTTGTTATATTAACCAACAATTTTGCACCACAACTACATCTTGACGACTTCCGTTGCCTTTGACCTTCCACTTCATTATCTTTGTCTACTTTAATAGTACCAGCACGATGACAAACAAACTCTCTTTTATAAACACCTAATGGATTATCCTCCGACTGATTCTTAATAGATTTGTAAACATGATGACGTCTAATTGAAAAACCATTTTTTCGTGCAAACAAACAGTAAAAGCTGTAAGCCTCGTCATCACTGTTAAATACCTTTCCTTCATAAAGATTATCATCATCAATGTGATTGGCTTGAGGCAAAGGTCCATGTTGTGGCTCTGGTATAGTGGTAAAAGAATCTATCATTTCATCATCTTCATATTCCAAGGACCAATCAATGGCCTCATTTCTTCCCTCTGATGACATAGCTATCTCAATTTAAACCTGAATAGTATTTAAAACAACTGGTTATTAGCAAGAACAATTACAATTATAAATTACCCAAAAAGAGAAGAAATAAAATGACAATATAGATGATTTATAATTACAATTATAAATTACCCGTAACAACATGTTAAACAAAGAAAAAGAAAAAACAAATTGTTGAATTAAGACACATTATAAGGGAGTATACCTTTTCTTCGGTAAAAGAATTGTTGCATTTGATTTTAAGTTAATGGAAGCAAGCACAACATGGAAGGAATGTGATGTTTGAGTTCTCAATGAAGAAAACAGTAAAACGTAACAGAGAAAAGAAGGAAGAAAGAGAAGAGAGTAAGGTGCAACCTTTGAGTTCTCAATGAAGAAAAATTAGAAAATAAAAAAAAGAACAGCTAATTACCTTTTTGCCCTTCATTTTTAATTTTCCCAAAAATAAAAAACAAGGGTCTTTGTGTCCAAGTGAAAAGGTGCTGGTTGCTAAAATAGACCTTCATGAAAATGAGTGGGTCTATTGTAGTAAACCCCTATATATATATATATATATATATATATATATATATATATATATATATATATATATATATATATATATCACACGCGCGCCGCCGCCGCCGCCGTCCGTCCGGCTGGGCTTGGGTCCGGGTAAAAAAAAAGAATATATTTTTTTGTCACCTGAAATTGTTAAATTAATTTTTTATTAATTTAATAATTATCTGAAAGCGCTCTACGGATAATGATAAGCTTCATTCCGATCCGATCCAACAGAATATCCGGAAGTCCTTTCGGATATATCCATTCGTTGATCCAATCCGCGTGCTTAAAAGATTAAGTTAATCCGCTTAACTTAATCCCAAAAATCACGTCGGATTTGTTACGAACTCTCCCTATAAAAGGAGAGCTCGACCTCACTTATTCCTCACCCCGAAAATCACAGTTGATGCTTCCTGTGCTTTTCTTCTCTTCTCCCTCCTTCGACTTGTGTTTACGAGTCCTTCTTCTTTTTCTACTCCTTTCTGTCCCTTCGGTTTCGAGTGGTCTTCGTACCATATAGAGTGGTCTTCGTACCATACAGAGTGGTTCAATACCATATTGAGGGTGTAAATTCTCGAACGATTACTTACGGTGCAGTACGTAATCGAACAGGTGAACTGGGCTGTTTTATCCTGGAGGCGGCGCGGTTGTTAGTCTATCTTGCACAAACTCGGATAGTGCCGCGAAACGTCTTAAAGAGAACGACCTGATCGTGACTTAACCCGGTAATATCTTCGGTGGTAAATTCAGATTTTTTTTAAAGGTACTTTTTCTAAACTCGAAAACAACATCAACAATTTTGTAGATTATCAAATCTATTCCATAAAAACATGAATTGATCCCATAGGATAAACAACTAAAAAAAATGTCATAAAGCTAGTCATAACGTGACTATTACCAAGCAATTCTATTTTGATGATGCGAACTTATATGCTATGATTTTTTTTTAATAGAATGTATTGTTTAAAGCCAAAATGAATTTATTAAATAAATGTTAGTTTTTTTCTTCTATATATATATATTATAAATTGTTGATTTTATATTCTGAAAAAAAAATCTTCAATGTTCACTCCAACCCAACTACAAATGTTGAGGGCCGTCTCCGACAATTTAGAGGCCCAGTTGTAATTTTGACAATTTTCATTTAAAAAAAATTGAAAAAAAATCCAACACCACTTATAATGATAAATAATTAAGTTGTAGTTAAATATATGAACATATGTTCAAACATGACTTTTACCTACATACAATTATACACTTACATATAAACAATGAATAATTGACGGCAAAATTGTTGTCTTCCAGACTTTTAGCTACGGAAAAATGACATTTATTGACAGATTTTGTCCGTAGGTAAAAGTGTTATTTTTTTTATCTTACACCTCAACAATTATACCCTTATCCCTACAAATATTTGAGGCCTCCATAAATTTGAGGTCCGGCTCCATAGAGCTCCTTGCTCTTGCCCAAGAACGGGCCTGATATGTAATATGTGGTCACTAATGAAGAAAATGTATCGTCTTCAACTTGCTTCACTAGCAAGTAGCAAGTAAGAACAAATTAATAACCACAACTTGGGGTTCACATTTTCGTCTCTATACTCTTAAATTGCCCAACCATGCTCGATAATGCATAATTAGGCTTAATATCGATATCATCATTGATTAATCAGCCATTTATACATAGCCTAGATAATTATCATCTTATATAACACTTTAATAATTTTTTTCTTCTGTTAAGTAAACAAAGGAACGGAAAAAAAAGGCAGTAATTATGTAGCACTGGCTAGGTCAGTAATTAAGTTGCTTCAGGAAAAAAAAATAAAAAGGCAGTAATTATGTTGTAAGTATTAAAAAAGTTTAGGTTTTATTTTTTCTAAATTAAACGTGTGAAAGGAATCAAATATATTTCTTTGGACTATAAGACTATACACATGCAAGTATGGTCGTCGGATGAGCCAAACAATCAATTAATGTGCCATCCAATTTGGAATGCATATACGTTTGCAGACAAATTAAAGGTCGTCCAAAATGGGACGAACAACCACACCCAATGACATACACATATAGCTTATCATTAATAATAAGGAACAATGGGCCTAAGAAGATTCCTTTGGAAAATTAAGTGTGAAGAATATATGTGGATAGTATTAGCTATAGTTGAGCTATCAAAATTGATTATCTGACTTATTTAGGATCGATCCTAACAGGCTTTAAACTTAATCGGATTGGGTAAAAAAACTCTGTTAAAATATGGAGGAAATCGCTCTTTACACTTTAAAAATTGCTCTCCCACACCTCAAAATTATATAAATAACCCTAATGACAGTTAATTGTCGTTTGATAGCAAACTGCAGTTAACTGTTGTTGTGTCAATTACAGTTAGTCCAGTTGCAGTTAAGTGCAGTTCCTGACATAACATCAATTCTGTACTTCAATGCCTTGAACATTATACCTCCATTTTAGACAATATATATTATATCCAGTAACCTAACTAGATGTCCATTCTGTCGCTGATGATAGGAGTGTGCTACTGATATTTTTACTTTTTAGTCGGATGGAAATATAGCTTCCACTTGCTTTATTTTAATTGTTGTGTACATAGTTTTTCATTCTCCTCTCATGTGAGGATTGTGTTTGAAATCTGTGATTTCTGCATAGAGTTTAACTTGGTCACAAGTACTATTGATCAATGGGTCTCATTATGCGCCAGAAATATCTATAATGCAAATGACAGAGACTTCATCATATTAAGAAAATAAACATAATGCTCAAGATAATGTTTATGCTATCTGTCATAACCAATAAAATGGTAAACCACAATAAATAAGTTGGACTAAATAAATTCATATTATCCAATGTACCAAACTACTAATTATCCTGCAACATTAAAGCACATAATTGATGTTCTGTCAGAAACTGCACTTAAGTGCAGCTGAGCCAACTGTAGTTGGCACAACAACAGTTAACTGCAGTTTTCTACCGAACTACAGTTAACAACCATTGGGGTTATTTAGATAATTTTGAGGTGTGGGAGAACAATTTTTAAACAATAAAAAGCTATTTTCTAATATGGATATGATAAAACTATTCGAGTCCGACCTTATACAGACATCGGATTAAACAACACTTCAATTTTAGTTTTTGTTGAAAATTCTACAAAAATTCCTATAAAATTTTGAATTTTCATGACCGATGTCATTTATGTATTGTTTTTTTCGGAGTAGAGATCTTCTCAATTTCCTACTCTTTATTGTAGATATGAGCCAAAAATGTCCTCTAATTATACAAGTTATGACACTAGTTGTAATAAGTTAACTAAAATTGTAACCTCTAACTAAATCTAAATTGGAGTACTCATTATACAAGTTATGAGCCGGTTACTTTAATTATTATTTTTATTTTATTTTTTAAAAGGGTTTGTTTTGGCTTATACGGGCTGGGGGCTATATGTAGTTCATGCGGGCTAGTCCATATTTTAAAGCTGTTTTTCCGGTTAGACTAAGAAGTCCTAAAGAAATTTGGTGTAATATCCCGCTTATTAGTACCAGTTATCAGTGTTAGAAGCAATTAATAAGCGTGGCAGTTTAGTAATTCAAGCAATGGCAAAACCGTAAATATTGCAAACAAGAGGAATTATAAGAAAATAGGAAAGGAAGATATTTCCCATTTTCATATCTTCTTCCCCTTCTTTCTCTCCAACCAGCCATCCTTCCCCATCACTCTTCTCACTCTCACGCCACTTTCCCTCACCCAAATCCTTCAAGCTTTCATTCCAATCCTTGTGGAGTTGCTAGCAAGTGAGTCTTGAGGAAAATAGAACAAGTAGAGGAAGGAATAAGGAAGGAACAAGCTAGGGTTTGCAAGAACCAACTGAACCAGCACCAATTAAGGCTTAGGTGAGCTCATTTCAGATTCTAGAACACATCTAGAGAGTTTTTGATAGTTTTTCTACAAGTTGTTAAAAGATAAAGTTTACCCTAATTCCTAGTTTGTTTAATCCTTGCTCATAAGTGTTTATAATTGTTTATTTATGAAAGAAAATCCTTTTTATCATGTTAAGGAAGCCTGGGTACCTTTGAATGGACAGAAATGGTGGAAAATCAGATTTTTCACAGTTTTACTGATATGGTCGCTGTAGCGACGGACCGTCGCTTGTAGCGACCAGACTGGGATTTTCCCTGCCTAGCCGCGCTTGTAGCGACCGTATAGGCGCTTGAAGCGACGATTGTCGCTTGTAGCGAGGAACTGGGCGCTGTAGCGACCAAGTTCTGCCTATTGTCGCTTGTAGCGACCAGGAGGGCGCTGTAGCGACCAGCCTTAAACAGCCCAACCTAGTTGAGCTGTTCTGGGGGGGTTCTGGTTCGCGTGAGCATGGCTTTTTGGCAACTGATTTTCTATATCATATTTTAGAAACTTAAACCACCATTTATGTTTATTCCAAAGGCTTCCAAAGGTTAAGAAATTACTTGAGCAAAGATTAGGCAAAGCTTGGAAAAATTCAGGGGTTAAGGATAAATGATCTAGTAAGCTTAAGAGTGACATATGAGAACGATATGTCCAGAACCTCGAATAGGTTAACAGGAATAGAATTAATTCAGATAAGTTAAGGGTAGTTTATTAGGAATCCCTTAACCAGACAGATTACAGGATACTTTAGTCAGTGGGATTCAATTCCCTAGATTCAGGCACAGTTACAGGTTATCAGGACGTGCCTCAGTGCTCACGTCAGAGTGACATTGGGGGGAACACGTATCAGTTTTATCAGGAATGTATAATCTTATACCAGGAACAATAATTAATAATCAGGACAAGCTTTGTGTCTTCTGTTCTCTCGACCAGTTAGAGAGAACAGGGGGTTTCAGCATTGCTGAAACGGGCAGGAACTTTCCGCGAGGATAACCACACAGAGTTACAGTGTGTCTCCTGTGCTCTCGACCAGTTAGAGAGGACGGGGGGTTCCAGATGGAACGGGCAGGAATCTTCCGCGAGGATAACCACACACTTAGGCAAGAGGAGTCCGGTGCTAGCCTGATATGATAGGATTTTCACCGGTTATCAGGGGAATGTACTTCGGGGTTACTCCACCCGGGGGCATTCCGTAAAATGAACTCAGATAATAATGTTTGTCCAACGCTAACAGCTAACTTAAAGTATCAGTTAATATTTTATTATATTATCAGTCAGGAAATATTTACTCAGATAATTATCAGACTTCAGTTAGCAGTTATCAGACGGTGATCCTAGGTTTTCCCTTGATCACCAATTCAGCAGAATCAGTCAGATGACCCTCTATGGGTAAGTTAAGACTTGGCGATCATAGGTATCCCCACGATCGCCGAGGTAGGCACGGCGACCCTAGGTTCCCTGAGGTTGCCAAACAGTAGGTAGGGTAGGAGCTCACTGAGACATTATGTCTCATCCCTTTCCTTCTGGTGCAGGTTCTTCTCAGGTGGCACGTCGCAAAGGTAAAGAGAAGGCTACGGATTGATCGTGCCGTATTATGTTTTTTTTTCATGTGGATATTGTATCATGATGTATATATGTAATAAGAAGGATGTTTGTATCGGATCTTGAGATGTAATATAAACTTGTGTATTTAATAAACAACTTTTCTGTATTGTATTTAATGTATCCAGTACGAAATTTTAATACTCGTAAGAGATCCTAGGCAATCTCTATATGGGTGTTACAATTTGGTATCAGAGCAGGTCGATTCAGACCGTGCCTTGGGTCATTAAAGTACAATCCAAGTTTATGGACCTCTTGGATCCAGGACATTATTCTAGATGTTATGTTCAGTTAAAACTGATCACTTTGACTTGTATATGACAGCTAGGATAAGATGTCTGGGAGAAGAAGAGGTAGACCTCGTACTAATCAAGCTAGTGACGAAAGTGGAGGACCTAGCATGAATTCTTGGGAACAAATGATTCAACAACAACAGGCCTGGCAGCAGCAGTATCAGGAACAACAAGCTCAGAATGCGTTACAGTATCAGCAAATGATGCTGATGATGCAACAACAGTCTCAGCAACAAGCCCAGGCTCAACAACAATGGATGGAAATGATGCAGCAAGGTCAAGGTTTCCATCCACAGCCACCACCTCCTCCTGCTATTGGTAACCCAGTGTTCCGTGAATACAACAGGCATCACCCTCCGGAGTTCAATGGAGAAGGTGAACCCCAAGAAGCAAGAAAGTGGATTAAGCAGATGGAGAAGATCTTTAGAATGGCTGAATGTTCAGAAGAAGACAAAGTAGTCTATGCAACAAACCAACTCAGAGGCGCAGCAGAAGACTGGTGGGAATCTGCTCAGCGCAGGATGGAAGCCAATGGTGTTGGAGTGAATTGGGAGAACTTTAAAGGAGTGATGTTAGAAAAGTATTTACCTTTGTCTTACAAGGTAAAGAAGGAACAAGAGTTCTTAGAATTGAAGCAGGGTAGCATGTCAGTGGCTGAGTTCACAAAGAAATTTGAGGAGTTGTCCTATTACTCAACACACAATGAATATGCTGAAAATGAAGTATGGAAAATGAATCAGTATAAAAGAGGTTTAAGAGGCGAGATAGATACAGCAGTTAGCCTTCAGAGAACTGCGAGTTACGACGAGTTGGTGCATGATAGCTTAGTAGTTGAGGCGGGTCTTGCAAAGGCCTCAAAAGAAAGAGCGGCAGCTTATGAGAAGAAGAAAAGCAGAATGTCAGATAAGTACCACGATAAGCTCAAGCCGAAAGGATCCCCTCAGAGAGGGAAGCAGACATACTCTCCAAGATCAAATCCTCCACGGACTAATCCTACTTGTAAGACGTGTGGGAGAATGCATCAAGGAGAGTGCATGGAAGGCGCTAATGTGTGCTTTGGATGTAAGCAGCCCGGACACTTCTTGCGAGAATGTCCCTATAAGCGAGGAAAAGGAGTAGCTGAAGGAACCACAACCAGTAAGGGCAGGGTGTACTCTTTAGATGGCGCAAAGACTCTTGCCAACGAAGATTTGATTGCCGGTATGTGTTACCTTGGTTCTTATCCAGTAAAAGTACTTTTCGATTGCGGCGCTACGTGTTCTTTTATTTCACATAAATGTGTAGAGGCACTGCAACTACCTTTGTCTCCTTTGAATCCTCCGATGTTAGTATCTACCGCTACTGAGGGCGGAATTGAGGCAAAGTATGTTTGTGAGAATTGTCCTATCACTGTGTCTAGCAAGACTTATTATGTTGATTTAGTTTGCCTCCCTATGGAGCAACTTGATGTAATCTTAGGCATGGATTGGCTCTCCGCTAACCATGTCTATATAGGATGTTCAGAGAAGAGTATTTATATGCCTACCAGTGATACGACAGAAGGTGTGGCTTTATCAGAATTGATTAACCGCACCCATCAGTTAATCCAGTTTATTTGTGCTCAAGATAAGGGATTCTATGTTATGCTCACTGTGGCCTCAGAGTCAGAGTTAAGTCCCAGTGACATTCCTGTTGTTAATGAGTACCTAGATGTTTTTCCTTCAGAAGTCACGAGTTTACCTCCAGAGCGTGAGGTGGAGTTTTCAATTGATTTGATTCCAGGAGCGGAGCCAGTGTCGGTGGCACCGTACAGAATGTCACCAACAGAGTTGAAAGAGTTGAAATCTCAACTCGAGGATTTAATCCAGAAGCATTTCATCAGACCCAGTGTTTCACCTTGGGGTGCTCCAGTTTTGTTAGTCAAGAAAAAGGATGGAAGTATGAGGTTGTGTATTGATTACCGCCAACTTAACAAAGTGACTATCAAGAACAGGTATCCTCTTCCAAGGATTGATGATCTTCTAGACCAGCTCAAGGGAGCAACAGTATTTTCCAAGATTGATCTTCGATCGGGTTATCATCAGATTCGTATTAAATCTTCAGATGTGTCCAAAACGGCGTTTCGAACGCGTTACGGGCACTATGAATTTCTGGTCATGCCGTTCGGTGTAACCAATGCTCCGGCAGTATTCATGGATTACATGAACAGGATATTTCAGCCCTATCTCGATCAATTTGTGGTGATTTTCATTGACGACATTTTGATCTATTCTAAGGATCCTCAGGAGCATGCTCAACATTTGAGAATTGTGTTGGATGTCCTTAGAGACAAGCAGCTGTATGCTAAGTTTAGCAAATGTGAATTCTGGTTATCTGAGATTAAGTTTTTGGGTCATGTTATTTCTCAAGGAGGGGTAGCGGTTGATCCATCTAAAGTTGAAGCTGTTCTCAATTGGGAAAGACCGAAGAATGTAGCGGAAGTCAGGAGCTTTCTAGGCTTGGCAGGTTATTATCGAAGATTCATAATGAAGTTTTCTCAGATTGCTTTACCCCTGTCACGCCTCACTAGAAAAGATGTACCCTTTATTTGGGATGATGAATGTGAAGAAAGTTTCAGAGTTTTAAAGAAGAAATTGACTAAGGCCCCGGTGTTGGCAATACCAGATCCTGAAAGGAGATACACCGTTTTCTGCGATGCATCTTCCAAGGGGCTGGGAAGTGTTCTCATGCAAGGAGAAAATGTAATAGCTTATGCCTCTAGACAGCTCAAGACCCATGAGGAGAATTACCCCACTCATGATCTTGAGTTAGCAGCGATAGTTTTTGCATTGAAGATATGGAGACATCATTTGTATGGAGCGCAGTTTGATTTGTTTAGCGACCATAAGAGTTTGAAGTATTTGTTTGACCAACGAGATCTGAATATGAGGCAAAGGCGATGGATGGAGTATTTGAAGGATTTTGATTTCGATCTGAAATACCATCCAGGAAAAGCAAATGTGGTGGCAGATGCCTTAAGTCGAAAGGCCTTGGTTAAAGCTGAGGTGATGATGCGCACGTGTGGGCTGTATGAGAAGTTTAGAGATCTTAACCTCCATGTTACCGATTTGGATGGTGGCATCTTGTTAAACAAGTTAGATATTTCGTGCGACCTACGATCCAGGATTACACAAGCGCAGAGCATGGATATGGATCTTCACAGGAAGGTTAGCCAACCGGAGTTTTCTTTTGCACCTGATGGAACATTATTGTTTGAGGGAAGAGTTTATGTCCCGAACGATGAGGAATTGAAAAGATTGATTCTAGAAGAGGCGCATAAGAGTAGTTTCAGCATTCATCCAGGTACCACCAAAATGTATCAAGATTTAAAAAGGAATTATTGGTGGCCAAGCATGAAAAGAGATGTGGCGGAATTTGTAGCGCGATGCATTGTCTGTCAGCAGGTGAAGATTGAACATCAAAGGCCTGCGGGAATGTTAGTACCGTTGGAAATTCCACAATGGAAATGGGAAGATATAACCATGGATTTTGTGACTGGATTGCCTCGAACACAGCGAGGACATGATTCCATATGGGTAATAGTGGACCGGTTAACTAAGTCAGCACATTTCTTGCCGGTTAAGACCACTTACCGAGCTTCACAGTATGCAGAGTTGTTTATTTCAGAAATTGTGAAACTCCATGGTGTACCTGCTAGTATAGTATCTGACAGAGATCCTATCTTCACATCTCACTTTTGGAAGGCTTTTCAGAAAGCTTTGGGGACAAGATTAAAGATGAGCACGTCCCATCATCCTCAAACAGATGGACAATCAGAAAGAACTATTCAGACATTAGAGGATATGCTACGTGCATGTATCCTAGAAGAGGGAGGAAGTTGGAATGATCACCTACCGCTGATTGAATTTTCTTACAACAACAGCTACCATTCTAGTATTGGAATGGCACCTTATGAAGCCCTGTATGGTAGGAAATGTAGAACCCCGCTTTGTTGGGCTGAGGTTGGAGATAAGAGCATTTTGGGACCCGAGATTATTCAGGAGACGACTCTAAAGATTAAGTCTATTCAAGATAAAATGAGAACAGCACAAAGTCGTCAGAAAAGTTATGCTGATAGGAGGCGAAGACCCTTAGAGTTTGAAGAAGGAGATCATGTATTCCTTAAGGTTACACCCAAGTTGGGATTGAGAGGAGCATTCAGAACTAAGAAGCTTTGTCCAAGATATGTTGGACCCTTTCAGATACTTCGTCGTGTTGGTCCGGCAGCTTATCAGTTAGCGCTGCCACCAGCCATGTCAGGACTGCATGATGTATTCCACGTCTCCCAGCTGAGGAAGTTTATCCCTGATCCATTTCAACCAGTGGAGTTAGACAGCATTGATTTGAGATCAGATTTGACTTTCCAACCTGAGCCAGACCAGATAATTGATCGTGATGTTAAGACCTTGCGAAACAAAGAAATCCCTATTGTCAAAGTGGTATGGAAGGGTTCTCCCGACGGCGAAGCAACGTGGGAGCTAGAGTCAGAGATGCAAGAGAACTATCCCCATCTATTTTCAGGTAAATTCTAAATTTCGAGGACGAAATTTCTTTAAGGAGGGTAGATTGTAATATCCCGCTTATTAGTACCAGTTATCAGTGTTAGAAGCAATTAATAAGCGTGGCAGTTTAGTAATTCAAGCAATGGCAAAACCGTAAATATTGCAAACAAGAGGAATTATAAGAAAATAGGAAAGGAAGATATTTCCCATTTTCATATCTTCTTCCCCTTCTTTCTCTCCAACCAGCCATCCTTCCCCATCACTCTTCTCACTCTCACGCCACTTTCCCTCACCCAAATCCTTCAAGCTTTCATTCCAATCCTTGTGGAGTTGCTAGCAAGTGAGTCTTGAGGAAAATAGAACAAGTAGAGGAAGGAATAAGGAAGGAACAAGCTAGGGTTTGCAAGAACCAACTGAACCAGCACCAATTAAGGCTTAGGTGAGCTCATTTCAGATTCTAGAACACATCTAGAGAGTTTTTGATAGTTTTTCTACAAGTTGTTAAAAGATAAAGTTTACCCTAATTCCTAGTTTGTTTAATCCTTGCTCATAAGTGTTTATAATTGTTTATTTATGAAAGAAAATCCTTTTTATCATGTTAAGGAAGCCTGGGTACCTTTGAATGGACAGAAATGGTGGAAAATCAGATTTTTCACAGTTTTACTGATATGGTCGCTGTAGCGACGGACCGTCGCTTGTAGCGACCAGACTGGGATTTTCCCTGCCTAGCCGCGCTTGTAGCGACCGTATAGGCGCTTGAAGCGACGATTGTCGCTTGTAGCGAGGAACTGGGCGCTGTAGCGACCAAGTTCTGCCTATTGTCGCTTGTAGCGACCAGGAGGGCGCTGTAGCGACCAGCCTTAAACAGCCCAACCTAGTTGAGCTGTTCTGGGGGGTTCTGGTTCGCGTGAGCATGGCTTTTTGGCAACTGATTTTCTATATCATATTTTAGAAACTTAAACCACCATTTATGTTTATTCCAAAGGCTTCCAAAGGTTAAGAAATTACTTGAGCAAAGATTAGGCAAAGCTTGGAAAAATTCAGGGGTTAAGGATAAATGATCTAGTAAGCTTAAGAGTGACATATGAGAACGATATGTCCAGAACCTCGAATAGGTTAACAGGAATAGAATTAATTCAGATAAGTTAAGGGTAGTTTATTAGGAATCCCTTAACCAGACAGATTACAGGATACTTTAGTCAGTGGGATTCAATTCCCTAGATTCAGGCACAGTTACAGGTTATCAGGACGTGCCTCAGTGCTCACGTCAGAGTGACATTGGGGGGAACACGTATCAGTTTTATCAGGAATGTATAATCTTATACCAGGAACAATAATTAATAATCAGGACAAGCTTTGTGTCTTCTGTTCTCTCGACCAGTTAGAGAGAACAGGGGGTTTCAGCATTGCTGAAACGGGCAGGAACTTTCCGCGAGGATAACCACACAGAGTTACAGTGTGTCTCCTGTGCTCTCGACCAGTTAGAGAGGACGGGGGGTTCCAGATGGAACGGGCAGGAATCTTCCGCGAGGATAACCACACACTTAGGCAAGAGGAGTCCGGTGCTAGCCTGATATGATAGGATTTTCACCGGTTATCAGGGGAATGTACTTCGGGGTTACTCCACCCGGGGGCATTCCGTAAAATGAACTCAGATAATAATGTTTGTCCAACGCTAACAGCTAACTTAAAGTATCAGTTAATATTTTATTATATTATCAGTCAGGAAATATTTACTCAGATAATTATCAGACTTCAGTTAGCAGTTATCAGACGGTGATCCTAGGTTTTCCCTTGATCACCAATTCAGCAGAATCAGTCAGATGACCCTCTATGGGTAAGTTAAGACTTGGCGATCATAGGTATCCCCACGATCGCCGAGGTAGGCACGGCGACCCTAGGTTCCCTGAGGTTGCCAAACAGTAGGTAGGGTAGGAGCTCACTGAGACATTATGTCTCATCCCTTTCCTTCTGGTGCAGGTTCTTCTCAGGTGGCACGTCGCAAAGGTAAAGAGAAGGCTACGGATTGATCGTGCCGTATTATGTTTTTTTTTCATGTGGATATTGTATCATGATGTATATATGTAATAAGAAGGATGTTTGTATCGGATCTTGAGATGTAATATAAACTTGTGTATTTAATAAACAACTTTTCTGTATTGTATTTAATGTATCCAGTACGAAATTTTAATACTCGTAAGAGATCCTAGGCAATCTCTATATGGGTGTTACATTTGGTATGGACATTTTTAGACAAGTAGTGTTAGGAACATTCTCTTTGAACACTCTTTCTAATACTCACTCTCTTATTGGTTCATTGTGGGTCTCCACATTGGAAATAGAACTCACACAAAGTGGTGGGACATACATTGATTTCATCTAATAAAAGAGTGAGTGCTAGAGAGTGTTCAAAAGTGATTGTTGCTAGCGTTCCTCTTTTTAGACTCGAGCCCTACATTTTTTCGGGTTTGATGGATTATCCTGCATTTTGACAGATCGACTTATACCTCTACTTATTTATCGGTTTAATTTTGGTTAACTCCAAGTATTCTAATTCTAACTATAGGGTTTGTTTAGTAATCAAGATAAGATATAAGATATGATGAATGTGTCATATCACGAATCATATAATCTTTGATGACCTCTTCAAAAATTTCATTGAGAAAAAATATTGATTTATCTTTACAAAATATAATTTAAAATATTTTTTTTATAAATAAACATAATATTTGATGTTAAATTAAAAAAAAATAATTTATAATATTTATATGAAATTATAATATTTAAAACTAAAATAAAAAAAATATGAATATTAATATAAGGTTTTAACAAATTAAATATTATCTTCTTACAAGGTAGTTTTGTCATTTACATATACCATATATCATACCTTTATTTAGCTTATCTAATATATATAATAGAATTATTTATTTATGCATGATATTTTGAAATTCGCCTCCACCAATCCAAATTGTACTCCGTTAAAGATGTAGCGCTTCTCTGTGGTGGTGCGATGAGTAGCGTTTTGCCCTCCACGCTACCAACCCTTCCAGATCCGCCGTTCACCATCGTCTCTTTAAGCGGTGTTGTCGGTTGTCTTGGAGTGGTTGAGCCCCTTTGGGGTATGTCTTCACTTGCGCCTCCGACGTGGGGTTTTCTTTGAAAACGGCGTGGGTGTTCTCATCTGGGTCATCTTGTTCTTTCATAAATCGGATATGTTGTCAACACAGATGCAAAGGTTCACAAAAAACGTGGTCATTTGTGGTTCACATCGGTGTTGTTTGGGTGTGAACCAGTGAGGTCTAGCACCGCGCACCGATGGCTGGGGTCTCTTTTGGTCGGAGCTTATGAGACGGTGGTTGTTAATCAATGTCGTGATTGTTGGGGCGTATCCGCTGGCTATGGGTTCCAAAAGGTGGTTCCAATGTGAATTTTGAAGGGAATAAATTGAAATCATCTAGTGTCGATTGATTTCTTTTTTAAAAACTATATAAAACTATATTTTATTTTTGTATATTTTGTTATTTGATAAATTTAAAAATATTAAAAATAATTTCAAAATAAGATATGTAATTGTTTCATAATGATAATTTTGTGACAAAAAAATATGATAACATAATAATATCTTATTTGTTATCATATATGCATCAAACAAATGATATTATACATGCTTATTTTGTCCATAGAATAACCTATCCTTATTCAACTCTATATGATATCTTATCTCCATCAAATCTTGACCACTAAAATATGCCCACAAAGTTAGAGATTAATTATTCTAGTTAATAAGATTCATTTAAAGATTTGATAATTCTAAGTAGACGTTGTTTCATACACATGAGTTTTGTTGGTTTATCACGTGTGAATAAGAGACTCAAATTGAGTAAAAAGGTGGATGTTGATAAATATATAAGTGATGAGACTTATATGTCATAAGATTTTGAGTTATGATGTAGTGTTCAATTTTACATGTATGATTGCTCAATCCAACGTGATGAGCCTCAGGTTCTCTCCACGACTCAAAAGTGGTAGCAAGTAGATGATTGCCTAATCGGTCAAAAAATTATTTACAAAATTTTAGTAGTATTAAATTGGTCGGTAAATATGAGTAAGGATCACAATGGAGGTTGAAATAATTCAATTATTAAATCGATGACTAAATAGTGAAACTTTAGTCTGACAAAAAAAAGTGAAACTTTAGCAGATAATATCTAACAACCGTGCCATGTCATATTTTTTTTTTGTATAAATATGTTTTTTGGTTTTTTTTTTTGGGTTAATCCTCCGGTTCTTAAAAAATTATGTCTTATACTTCTATTAATCCGGAGTTCGGCCATGTTGGTTTTAGTTTCCCTATTTAAAACACATTGCTTCTCTGTATCCTTACTTCACATACAAAAAACCTTTCTATCATGACTAACCATATTTCTCAATGCATAGTGTTCTCTTACATTACATTCCTTCACCTTATTTTCATCACATTAGCTCAATCCGATAACTATATCATCCACATGGACAAATCAGCCATGCCCAAAGTATTCACAACCCACCACACATGGTACCTATCAACTCTTTCCTCTGCATTAGAAAATCCACAACTCACAACAACAAGCAATGATCTCAACTCTCTATTTTCTTCCAAGTTAATTTACACCTACACACATGTCATGAATGGTTTTAGTGCTAATTTATCACCAAAAGAACTTGAATCCCTCGAAACTTCACCAGGCTACATTTCATCCATAAAAGATTCACACATGAAACTAGACACAACACATTCACCTCAGTTCCTCGGCCTCAATCCCAACATAGGCGCTTGGCATGATTCGAACTTTGGCAACGACGTAATTGTTGGTTTAATCGACACCGGAATTTGGCCTGAAAGCGAAAGCTTTAAAGATAATTTAATGTCCGAAATTCCTTCAAAATGGAAAGGACAGTGTGAAAATAGCATTCTTTTCAATTCATCTCTTTGCAACAAGAAACTCATTGGTGCCAAATTCTTCAACAAAGGATTGCTATCCAAATATCCAAACATAACCTTAGGTGTAAACTCCACACGTGATTCAGAGGGTCATGGGACTCACACTTCATCAACAGCAGCTGGAAACAGAGTTGATGATGCTTCATTTTTTGGTTATGCAGCTGGAACAGCTTCAGGAATAGCTTCAAATTCACGTGTAGCAATGTATAAAGCACTATGGGATGTTGGATCGTTATCATCTGATGTAATAGCCGCAATTGACGCGGCAATATCAGACGGTGTTGATGTTCTTTCACTATCATTTGGTATTGATGATGTGCCATTGTATGAAGATCCTGTTGCCATAGCAACATTTGCAGCTATGGAAAAGGGTGTTTTTGTTTCCACTTCAGCTGGTAATCATGGTCCTGCCCTTGTAACTCTTCACAATGGAACACCTTGGGTCATAACTGTGGCTGCTGGAACTATGGATAGAGAATTTCAAGGGACTCTTACACTTGGAAATGGTAACACAATCATGGGGTTGTCACGTTATATAGGAACATTTTCTTCCCATTATGTTCCAATTGTTTTCATGGGTTTATGTGACAATGTTAAGGAATTGAAAAAAGTGAAAAACAAGATTGTTGTGTGTGAAGACAAGGATGGAGCTAGACTTTTTTATCAAGTCGATAATTTGGATGAAGCAAAAGTTGTTGGGGCTGTTTTTATTACAAATGTTACAAACATATACTATTCAGAGAATAGTTTTGCATCCATCATTGTTGATCCAATCAATGGAGAAGTAGTCAAAGCATACATTAAGAGTTATAAATCTAAAAACTCTACTTCAAAAGCAAGCATGTCTTTCATGAAAACAGTTTTTGGAATTAAACCAGCACCTAGTGTTTCTTCTTATAGTTCAAGAGGGCCTTCAAATAGTTGTCCATATGTTTTGAAACCTGACATCACTGCTCCTGGTACAAATATCTTAGCTGCATGGCCGACAAATGTTCCTGTGATGGGTATGGGGACTCGTAAGATCTTCAACAAGTTCAATGTGATAAGTGGAACATCTATGGCATGTCCTCATGTCGCAGGTGTCGCGGCACTTTTGAAAGGAGCACACCGTGATTGGAGCCCTGCCGCGATTCGTTCGGCAATTATGACAACGTCGGACATATTTGATAATACTAAGGAACATATTAAAGACATTGGAAATGATAATAAAGCGGCAACTCCTTTTGCATTGGGAGCTGGTCATGTTAATCCAAATAGAGCACTTGACCCTGGTCTTATTTATGATGTTGGTGTACAAGATTATGTTAATCTTCTTTGTTCACTTGGCTACTCACAAAAAAACATCACTGCCATCACAAGATCTTCTTCGAATGATTGCTCTGAACCTTCTTTGGATCTTAACTACCCTTCTTTTATTGCATTCTTCAATAATGGAAATTCTTCTTCGAGGACAACCCAAGAATTTAACAGAACAGTTACCAATGTTGGTGAGGGAGAAGCAATTTATGTTTCTAGCATTACTCGTGTTGAAGGTTTCCGTGTCAGTGTTATCCCAAACAAGTTGGTATTCAATAAGAAGAATGAGAAACTAAGCTACAAGTTGAGGATTGAAGTGGCAAGAATGAAAAAAATGAAGAAAGTGGCTTTTGGGTATCTAACTTGGATGGATATTAAGCATGTGGTTAGGAGTCCGATTGTAGTCGCAATACTCGAATAGAAATCTTAGATTTATATTGTTATGATGTTGGAGTGGCTATTAATTATAATCAAATAAATCAAGTGAAAAAAAATGTAATTAACTAAAGAAATATTCAATAAATAATATTCATTTCTCACTTGAATAAAAATGTTTAGTTTTTGATATATAATTTAGTAACAGTGATGACTCTTAATCATTTGCATGGATCTTTTATGAAAATCATGTCATAAAATATCTTAGTGGGATAGTTACAGATAGCTCAGCTACAAGGGATGGTGTTGAGACGTGCAACCATCTTTTCTTTTCACATGTCAATTTTCTCATAAGGTGTGGTCCAAACTGAATAGTTGAATAGTTGTTGATTGTGTTTGTCAGTTTGATGGATCTGTTAACAATGTAAATCCATGAAGATGAAAAGAGACTAGGATTCCAATAGAATAGAATACAAATACAAATCATAAAAATACAAGCAATAGAAGGTATATATAAATACCAAAGGCACAAAAGACTCTAAGCATAGCATTAACTCCTTGATTTCTGCTATCAGCCCTAACTCCTTGAGTCGTCATTCTCTAAAATATACTTTAAAATAACGATTATCACTACAAAAATTCGTGTGAATTACGGCGGCAAAAATTTGCTTGTTATAGCGGTTTTAGCCACCACTTTAAACCAAAATGATGTTTTCAAAACTGCTGAAAAGAGTGCCTATAATGGCAGTTATAATATACCGTTTAAAGTGGCGGTTATAAAAAACTTCCATAATAAAGCCGTCATAATTTACCTTTTTTTTTTGTAGTGTATAACATCTTATAACTACATATAAGCCATTTCTATAATTTTTTTGTATTCATGACCGTTAAATACTATAACAATATGCAATGGTTAATCCCCAATTTTTTTTTGTTTACAGGATATATCCTCAAATATATATACACCATTATTGCAGATTGAGTATTTAACATTTTTTTTTTCTTTTTTATATATTAAACACCGGTATTTTCTTTCAAAAAAACACCGATTTGGAAACTAGTAAAAAATTGATTTGACAGAAACTTTCATACTTTGTTAAAATCGGTGTAAAAACATAGATATCGCACTACAAGAAATAATCAATTTACCTAGGAATTATACCTAGGAATCTATTTTCCTCGCTAAAGACAATGCTTACCTAGGAAATTTTCGTCGGTAAACTTATTTGACCAATTGACCGTTGAAAAGCTGACAATGGCAGGTAGTGAGGTGTTTACCGAGGAAATAAAGGTGTTTAGCGAGGAAAAATTTCCTAGGTAAGTATGTGGCAGAATGCTGCAGTTTTATATGTCAGGCTTAGCAGAAAAAAGCATTGGCAGTAAAAAAAAAAGGCTGGCAGTAAGGGAGGAAAAAAAAAGGCTGGCATTTCCTAGATAAATTTTTTTTTGAAAATCTAAAAAATTGGGGGGAACCGAAAATTCAAATTTTTAAGGGAGAAATGTTTCCTAGGAAATATTCCTAGAAAAATTCCTCGGAAAATTCCTACATAAACAACACACGGTGTCCTTCACTTCCTCTATATATAACACAATTCCTACTACATAATTTTTCACTCATTCTTTCATCAACTATCTTCTTCAACATCAATTTTCTTATTGTCTTCTTCTTTAACATCAATTCTTTTTTTCATTTTCAACATCAATATCTCATCTTCAACATCAATTTTTTTTCTTCAACATTTCTCTTCTTCTTTTTCAACATCAATCTCATCTTCAACATCATTTCTTCTTCTTCTTCTTCTTCTTCTTCTTCAACATCAATTCTTTTCTTCTTTTTCAACATCAATTCTCATCATCAACATCAATTTGTTTTTGTCTTCTTCTTCAACAACAACATTGTTTTTTCTTTTTCTCATTCATCAATTCCTCATTCATCCTTTTCAAAAATATTTTTATTTAGTGTTTCTCACTCAACATTTTTCATTTAATACTAATTTTATACTTCAATATAATTCATTCATTTTTTTATTCCTCCTCTTTCATTTTCTTAGTTCATTTTTCTTTTAATCACTACATTAGATTAATTTTTGTTAATCACTATATATTTTCATTCTTTATTGATATTTACATGAATTCTTTTCTTAATAATTATGGTATTATTACAAATTATTTTTAAAATAATTAGGTTAATTTTTTGAAATTTTGGTCACACATTTTTGATTTTTTTTAATTTTATTTTTCTTAATAATTATGGTATTGTTAAAAACTAATTTTTTAATAATGAGGTTAATTTTTTAATATTTTCGTGGAACAATTTTGAATTTGTTTCTTTTTTTTATTTTTTTAATTGCTTACCGAGGAAATTTACCAAGGAAAAGTTCCTCGGAAACAAACAATTAATTATTTTGAAAATTTTGGCGCAACTTTTTGAATTTTGGCTCAATTTTGAATTTCAAAATATTTTCAATTGAATTTCTAAATTTATTTGTTAATTGTTTTTTAATTTATCAGTTTTCTAGAAAAGCATATGTCACATCGGACTGAATTGTGTCAGTTTTTTTGCAAGAAAGTTTCCTATGAAATTTTCCTAGGAGTTTCCTAGCTAACCGTCTGACACAATATTCCTCGGTAAGTCCTAGGAGACTCGTAGGAACAACTATAAAAATACCTAGGAAGTGTTTCCTCAGAAATTTCCTAGGAAACCATGCATACCTAGGAATTTCGCTTCTTTTCCTAGGAAATATTTCCTAGCTAACTTCAATGTTTCTTGTAGTGCCGGCTTTGAACAAACCAGTGTCGAAAGCGTGCATATAATACCTATTATCAGTTACACCGGTGTGAGAAGCTTACATAACACATTTTTGTATAGGAAAACGGCGTTGAATCTTTTAATTTTTTAAAAACATGAGAAATGATATCCATCCATTTTCTGACAACTTTTGAGACAATTCGGTGGGCTAGTACTGTTTTCTTCGAAATAAAAATTATACTACATACGGATATATTAAACATCATAAAGGTAAATACAAGTGCAAAAACAAAATCCAAAATATTGTACAAATTATTAGTGGTGAAAAAATGTACAAATTCAATTGTCCAAAAAAGACTACAAATTATAGAGTAACGATGAAAAAAATGTGCAATAAATTGTATTGGCCAGCACTTGAGAGTCATTTCTTTAGATGGAGAATTACTAACCACACTAGTTGCCTTTAAGAATTCTATCCTGAAACCAGAAAAACAATTCAGGCATTCAAGTCAAGTCACAGAACTGTGCAACATTTTTGCAGGCAGAAGAGTGACTAGTATCTATAAACAAATAATATCTATGTAGCACCAATTCATTAAATTGAAGGCGTGTTCATGTGTTCGACATGTGTCTATGTCTGGCACATGTAGGACCCTGATATATGTGGTTACATTCAATACTTCTATTTTCTTAAATTATTACTGGTGTCTATGTCCGTGCTTCATAGCATGATATGAATCAAGTATTGACAAATCTGGCAAGACAAGTTTTATGCACCTTTCTAAGGTTAAACCGATGCTTAAAAAATTTATTGAGGTCAGGAATCAATAAATTTAAGTGTGAAAAGGTCATGAGCAGAAAATGTTCACCTTGCATTGTACTTAAATGATTGAACAGTTGCTTATATCAAGCTTGAAGTTACACCAAGTGCCATGGGGATCAGCAACATCTGGTGCCAAAATATTCTTAATCAGAACCAAAGCAACAAGTTAAGGATCAGAGAAAAAACTACAAAGATGTCAGCACTTGTAAATAGAAATAAATTTCAAATAATCTTGTAATAACTGAGATTTTAAAACAATAACTTCTCACACAAGTTAAAACCGACTTCAAATATTTTTTTTTTTAATACAAACTGTCATTTACTTTCTATATATGCACCTATAAGCTTGTATGAACTTTTTTATAAGTTAAGAACCATAAACTTATTTTAATTTTGAAGCTTTCATATACTAAAAGCTAGTCTAACATATGGCTTAGCCACAAACTATTTACAGTGTTATTGTGGTCAGTTTAGAAAAGAAAATTCTCATAGCAAAGCAAGAAATACTAATACAAAAGACACTAAATAATCATGGCGAATTCCAGTTTAGGCTGCGTTTGGATTGGTTTACGAACAATTTACCAGAACTTGTCCTATTGACATCACTTGGCAATGTATTTGGGAGAGTTCATAAGTTGTACTTTTTAGCAAATTTTGTTAAACTCACGATTATATCTTATGAAATAGGTTATATGGAAACAATTTGACAATGTTCTCTTTGACTATAGAAATAACTAATACATTAGAGCCTATATGATAAACATTAAGCGTCTAATTAAGTTGTTTATCCAAACATACCCTTCATATTTTAGGTCTATTTCTTCAAGATTTGTGTAAATTGTCATGAGGTATGTAGACGACAAGTAACAAAAGCAACACTACAATAAATAAAAAAAAATACAAATAGTCACTCTCTCCATTGAAGAAAAGTTACAAAAGTTTCTTCCAAATTAAAAGTGATAAAACATTAAAAGTAACTTTTTGTGTTGGCATATCAAGTATGAGTAAAAAGTCTTACATTGGATAAAAAAGCGGATGTCGATCACTTTATTAGTGAGAGGACTTATAAACCTAACATGGAATGTGTCAGAGTATATGCGGTAGTTTAGAATAAGATAAGTGGCCAGTGATTCATTACTTTCTTTTGTCTTGTCAATTGATTGTAATAATTAGCATTTTTCTTGCCATTGAAACTGGTAAAACCCTTTGAAAAACGTGTTTCATGAGTTACTCTTGCTGAGCAAGTAACCGTCCAACACTATGAGGTGGTTCAGATTATACAATCGGAAACTGTTCAAGAATTTTCAGATAATAAAATCCGAACTGCTTCAATAATGTGTTAAAACTCTTACTTTATGGGGTGAGGTAAATTTCAAATTATACAATCAGAACCTGTTTAGTACATGATTTTTTTATGTGGTCCACATTGCACTGACAGTTTCTATGGTCCATGATACCCTAAAACATCTATAAATTAGTGTGCCAGTTTTCATAAGCAGTAAACCACACAAAAAAAAATCATGGACATTTTTGTCATTGATCCAAACACCAACTAGCTACAGTTTACTACTACGGGGGAAAACCACCCCATCTGTTCAGGTTTCAGAATGATGTCACGCTCTCTGGGTTGAAGGATCAGCTGAATCAAATCAACCGTCGGATCAACCACAAAGACACAAAGAGGGTGGGTGGTGTTGAGTATCGCCGTTCATCGACCGACTCAGCCGAAAGAGTGCAGCTCAGCCGGATGAAGCTCAGGAACGAAGACGACGTGAGAACCATGTTCTCGTTATTTGGTCAGTACAATACTAAAGGATCGATCAAGTTGGACACTTCATTGGTCAGATCTGTTGAAGATATTCAGAAAAGTTTGATCCAACCTAGATACTACGAAGAGATCAGGGCTCTGTTGGAGGAACATGACGTAGAAATTAGTTTAGCTGATTTTTGATATGTTATGTTTTATTTTATTACGTGTTTTACGTTGTTAAATTATGCCTCTGATGTATTTGAAATTGTTATATTTAATGCACGTGACTAAAATTAAATTCTCTGTGTTAAAACTCTTGTTTTGTAGGGTGCAAGTCTTGTTCGAATTATATAATCTGAACATGTTCAACACATGTTTTTTGTGTGGTCTACATAGCATTGCCAATTTCTGTGGTCCACGACGTACAAAAACTTCTATAAATTAGTGTTCTCGGTTCATTTGCTGTAAAACACAACAAAAAACTCTGGAAAATCTTTCGAAAGATATGAACACCAAGAGGTTGCTAGGAGCTAGATCATGCTGCCTTCACAATAGAAATATGTCAGTTGGCAAGACATCATGATCTAACTCATAACAATCCTCTTGAAACACCTTGTCTTTTATCATTATGTTGCAGATCTGATTACGAAGAGGTTGTTATGGGCTTGATCCAGTTGACATGCCGATCAAAATATGTCAGTTGGCCGGCCAACTAGATCAAGTACAAAAGCACCTTCTTCGAACACCTTCCCAGAATTTCATCACTTATGTTATTATGTTATTTTACGCCGTTGAATTATGTTTTGTACCTTTTTTTTCCAATGTCATTCACCATGAAAACCCTCCGAAAATCAAACTTAAACACAGTCTAGGGCTGTTCGGATTATACAATCTGAAAATGCTTTGAGAGTTTCAGATTATATAATCTGAAACCTCCCAGAATGTGTGGATTGTGGCGTTCCACCCAAGGTTTGGACGGTTTGTGGTGTGTTTAATGCATTTTTGGTCGGTTTATGCATTGTAAATTCATTATTCATTTCTCATCCTTTCTTATTGTTTCCTTCTCTTTTTTTAAGGAGTGTTTATGATATCATGGACACTGCTGACCGCTCATACAATCCCTGAAATTGCTTTGCAGTTTATGCGGGGATTGTACGGTGGTCAACATAGACCTTTGATATCAATTACAACACAGTTACTATTTATGTTGATATATTTTGGATTATACAATCCAAAAACTCATATCAATCTGTTTCGGATTATAGAATACGAATATAGGGTATTTTCGAAAAAAAAATAGGACGCGCGAAAATAACATATGATGAAAAAAGTAATAGTCAACTAATAATTCCACGAAGATCCAAACCTAACTAATTAAATTGGTTCAAATTTTTCCTTGTTTGAATCTAAAACAAACCAATCCAACCGGACCTTTATTGGTTCAAACCAAATCATTATATTTCCTTTATTGCACCACAAAAAAATAGTAATTTTATCTTAAAATAGATAGTGTTAATGTATTTTTAATAATTATATTTCTTTTATACCTTATGTACTTATTTTATTAGTATAAAAAGACTTTCTACCAAAAAAAGAAATACTATAAAAAGACTATAATGTATGGATACAATTTTTTTTGTCAAGTAGCCTAGTAGCTAGAATTTCAAATTTAATGTGAATAAGTGGGGAATTCGGATTCGAACCCCACTTTTACATATACTATATAATATTTCTACCAATTTAGTTATGCTCACGGGAACACAAGTTATATACATATATTAAAGTAAATGCCTAATTATTATTATTTTGACATAGTAAATGTGTAAACTTTTAAAAAATATCAATTTGATCGACCAAACCAACTCGTTTTATTTTATTGGTTGGGTTCGAATTTCTTAAAAAAAAAGTTTGTAAAAACCAAACCAATGTTATTAGTTCAAATTTATTTTCTCTCAAAAACCAAATCAAACCCACGTGTTATACCGCTAGGCTCTAGATGAAATTACTCTTTATTTGTATTATTAAATAAAGAAAATTCATAATCTGGCATATGGCGTCCTTGGATATTGGTCTGGCATATGGCGTTTGAAAGTCCAACCAAAAATCAAGAATTTAACCTGGCGTATGTGTAGAGGTTGCTTGCCTACCCGTGTTATGCTTCAGGACAAAGGGTGCAGTGTCCATCGTTGTGCGTAACTTGTGATGCGCCATTCGAAGACCTTAACCATGTATTTTTCGATTGTTCTTTTATTGTGCAGGTTTGGCATCGAAGTGGCTTATGGTACATAGTACAACGTGCGCTTCTCCATACATACTCATCAACCGATGCCATTTTTCATCTTTTATACGAGCTTTCAAGCGAAAATTATCAATGTTTTGCTGCCACTCTTTGGAGCCTTTGGAAGCACAAAAACCTCAAGCTCTGGCAAGGAGTCTCGAAAACGGTTGCTCAGGTAATCGAGTGTGTTGTCTGTATGTTGGAGGATCAGAAACTAGCAAATGCATCTGATGTGACAACTAGAAACTAACGCACATATCTGCAACTTATGAACAACGTTGCTTCTAACTCTATGACTCCACGACAGTCTCCCATGTTGAATCCAAACGCGATGGCATCCACCACAACAAGGTCGAGTAAAATGCAATGTTGACGCATCCTTTTCCGATCAACTAAATAGAACAAGGATAGGCCTCTGTATTCCTGATGAGGAAGTCATATTTGTGTTGGCAAAAACTATCCCTATCTCTATGATGTGTTCAGTTCCAATGGGGGAAGCCTTGACTTTATACTATGCTATGGAATGGTTGAGTGGCATGTCTTTAGACAACGTGGACTACACTTCAGATTCTAAAGTTACAACATATGTTTTCCATCAGGATCGGGTTGATGATACGAGACTGTTTACTTCTCACTTCACAAACTCGAAGGTTGATTCAATATGTGACAAACAAATGAGGTAGCTCATACCCTAGGCGGGAGTTGCCACATTATTAGCTAGTCCCACTACCTATTATAATGTACCTCGTTGTATAAAACAACTCATTATTAATGAAATGTGATATGTCTTTTGACAATGTGGACTTCACTTTAGATTCTAAAGATACAACAGATGCTTTCCATCAGGATTGAGTTGATGTTACAAGACTGGTAAAATAATTTTTGTGTGTTGACGACTGTTTGCTTCTCACTTTGTAACACCCCGATCCCCAAGAATACTATTTAAATAATAATTCATGTAATTCAACAACATCGAGGTATTACGATACATCAAACATCTCATGTTAATTTCTCATAATAAAAATTTCATCAACAATTATCACAACACAACGGAAAATAAACATCTCAACATAATAATCATCTCGGGTCTCATCAAAAATATCTCAAATAAATACATCGTCATAAAAATTCAACAAGTAAAATAAATTCCGGACTCCTAGATCATAGCACCTAATCTAGACATCCTCGAAAAACGCAACATAAAAGAGAAGGCGTAACGCCGTCCTCAGCACAACTCACCGAGCACTACTCCTCAACCTGCACGTCTACATCCACAAGGATTGAACCCTCAGATGAGGCGACAATAAAGCCATTAGAGGGTAAGATATACATTCAACAAAAGGATATAATAAATGCATGCAAGTTTCAGGACAAAAACATCAATTAACATTTAAATATTCATCAATACAAAAAGTCTGGTTAATACTCATGCATAATTCATAAATTATAGTATACCCTCATCATTATATAATTATCAACTTAATTATACATCATCATCAATTAAATCATAATCTCAACTATAAATCATCAACAAATAATCATCAACTCATTTATAAGTCATCAACAGATAAATATCATCTTGTCTATAAGTCATCAACAGATAATCAACTCAATTTTACATCGTTCATATCTCATCATCAATTCAAACATAAAGCATTCATCACGTCATCAATATCATCAAGTATACATGTACCACATAAATGCAACAAAGTTCCACCAAAATATTTCCACATACGATCATCATGTTCATGCAATTGTGCCTACCAGACACTACAAAAATGCATGTGGTACCAAAATGTTTGGATATCAGAGCGTTATTACTGAGTGATCCCACTACATGTTGGATTATCAAATCTCTCGGCAAGTTGTGACTCTTAAAGTCTCATTGGCAAGTTGTGACTCTTAAAGTCCCATCGGTAAGTTGTGACTAACAAGTTCCGACTCGACATATGTATGCATGGACATCACATATAGACTCAATAATGCACTCATTATCATGTTGGTATATAATCCACTCTATCATATAACATGTCTCTACTATTTGCATTATCAAATCAATACATTCCATACATCAGAAATTATCACAACATCATTTCTTCACATCATCATGTTTATTCATCATATCATAATCAAAGTAATATCATAATCAAAGTAACATCATATTTTCATTCAATATCAATCATGTAGTTCACAATTCACGATTAATCATTTCATCAATTGATTCACTCCACAAGTTTAATCATCGTCATATCGTAAAAATTTCAACATCGTACTTTAGTTCATCATAATCTGCATAATTCACAATTAATGATTAAATCAAGTAAATTACATCAAACCATCATCATACCAATTCTTAAATCATGCTACAACATTATTCATATCATCATACACATTTGACATACTGACATATACTCACCATAAATCACATAATCCACATTTCATGAATAAATTAAGTAAGGTTGCCTCAACCTATTACTACACCACATTATATTCATGATTCAACTTCATTCATACTACTGGAACTAATTATTAAGTCTGTTTCGTCAATTATCCAATTTCACAAAATCGCCAAGTTCGTCTCAAAATTAATTTTCATAATTAATTCATCGCAAGCAATCATCATCCATCAATGAAAGGTCAAAACAACATTAAAACAACACAAAGGAATGCCCATGGATGTCCGAAAACATCCCTCAAAGGCCAAAACACGCAGAACAGCTGATGTTGTTTCTGCTGTGGTCGCTACAGCGACGAGGAGCTCGCTACAGCCACGACAATCAGAACAGGTTTTCCCTATTACGGGAAGACCTCCAAAAATTCCCAAAAATCTCATTTTTCGTCCCAATTGACCCAAAATCATTTTACAAACAATACCCATGATCAATACACTTTTATTGAACAATGGTTACACAACACAACATCAAATTGACATGAAATCTCAAGGTTTTTCGATTAAATTCAAAGTTCGTCTCTAAATTCCATTTCACCAACAACTTAACAATTAAGCTTGTTTAACAACACCAACAGTATTTCATCAAGTTCAACATCATGATGTACACCTATTCAAGCTATTCCAACAACAACTTATTCATTTAAGCAGCAACTTACTCATTTTAGCAAAAACACCAACAACAACTTAATTCTCATCAAAGCCACACAACCAACATAGATTATCATGCTTTTCATCATAAAGTAGCAATATAACCAAAACAGTAGCAATTTAAGCAAATTCACTCAATTAATCACTTTTCTCAAAATCACAACTTATTCAACATAACTTCATGATTTCTTAAACAAAACACATACCCATACTCATAATCAGTTTCATAATCAACAAACATCATTCAATTATCATGCTAATCATCAAATTCAGCAAAATTCACAAAGATATCAATTAATCATAATTAAAGAGGAATTTTGACATGAATAAAATGCAATTTCATCAAGGTTTAACATGCTTAATTTAATCAACAAATATGAGCACGAAAATTCAACAATTCAGCATCAATTAATCATGTAATTAATCATAATCTAAAACACTCAAACCTCATAATTGCTTATTAAACCCATTTGGTGAAGGTAATCTTCCCTCTTACCTTAATTCTTCACTTTTCTTGCTACTTCTAGTATAATCCACTCCTTCCCTTTAAGCTCTTCTAGTTTCCTCTTCTCCAAGCTTCTTCTCTCACTTGCCTCTCAAAATTTTGTGTTAGAATGTTTAACCTAATTCACCACCACTCACTACTAGTCTATTTATAATATGGTTTTAGGGTTACTCCCACTAATGAGCTTAGTCACAATTAACTCACAATTATTTTCTCTACACTTTTACTTCACTTAAACCCCCCAAATTAATTATACACCACTACTCTCTAAAATTCAAATTACTAGTCCTAGCATAATTACAAAAATGTCACTCATACCAAAATGACTAAAATACCCTCAATTACTTAATAATCCTCTAATCCACCAATCACACATAAAATAATCATTAATTAAATCAAAATAAACAATTAACAAATATCGCAAGCACTAAAATAATTCTAATTCTAAAAATCGGGCTGTTACACACTTCACAAACTCGAAGGTCGAGTTCAATAAGCGACAAACAAATGAGGTAGCTCATACGCTGGCGGGGTTGCCACATTATTAGCTAGTCCCACTACCTATTATAATGTATCTCGTTGTATCAAACAATTCATTATTACTGAAATGCGACATGTCTTTAGACAATGTGGACTTCACTTCAGATTCTAAAGTTACAACCGATGTTTTTCATCATGGAAAGGGTTGATGTTACGAGACTGGTCAAATAATTTTTGCATGTCGACGACTGTTTACTTCTCACTTCACAAACTCAAATGTCGAGTTCAATAGGCGACAAACAAATGAGGTAGCGCATACCCTGGCGGGGGTTGCCACATTATTAGCTAGTCCCACTACCTATTATAATGTATCTCGTTGTATTAAACAACTCATTATTAATGAAATATGACATGTCTTTCGACAATGTGGACTTCACTTCATATTCTAAAGTTACAACAAATGCTTTTCATTAGGATCAGGTTGATGTTACGAGACTGGTCAAATAATTTTCACGTGTCGACGACTTTTTACTTCTCACTTCACAAACTCGAAGGTCAAGTTCAATAGGCGACAAACAAATGAGGTAGCTCATACCCTGACAAGGGTTGTCAAATTATTAGCTAGTCCTTCTACCAATTATAATGTATCTTGTTGTATCAAACAACTCATTATTAATAATTTGACATAGTCTTTCGACAATCTGGACTTCACTTTAGATTCTAAAGTTACAACAGATGCTTTCCATCAGGATTGGACTGCTGTTATGAGACTGATCAAATAATTTTCGCGTTTCAACGACTGTTTACTTCTCACTTCACAAACTCGAAGGCCTGAGTTCAATTGACGACAAACAAATGTGGTAGCTCATACCCTGACGGAGGTTGCCACATTATTAATTAGCTAGTCCCACTACCTATTATAACGTACCTCTTTGTATCAAAAACTCATTATTAATAAAATGCTATAAACACCTTACTTTTAAAAAAAATCATTATTAAAAAACAAATCTTTACGATAGGAAACTTAATAATTTATTCTTATAATTATTTTCCACATAAAAGAATGGTCATACTTCTGGTATGTAACTCTATTTTTTAATTAATAATTACAATTCTTTATACATGATAGCTTTGCAACCATTTTAGTATAGCCTATACGTAGATTTAGATCTATATAAACGGAAACTCCCCATTATGGTGTTTGATCTCATGGTTGATCATTTTAATTTTTAATTTCGTACAGATCTATATTTTCCAAAGATGTTCAATTGCATTTAAATTTTTTTACTGAGAACAACTTAGTTATAGTATATTTTTATATTGGATCGTAGACAACAAAGTGAACTCCAGTTATTTTTGAGGGGACTCCATTTTTTTATTCTGCCCTTGTAAAATTAATATCATAACACAGATTGTTTTGATAGCCATACACATTCAAAACACCTTTCAATCATGGCTTCCAACATTTGTCTCTATTTGTGGTTTTTCTATATTACAAATCTTCATTTCATTTTCACATTGGCTCACTCTGATAATTATATAATTCATATGGATTTATCAGCAATGCCAAAAGCATATTCAAACCAACATAGTTGGTATAAATCCACTCTTTCTAGGGTTACTACCACCAACAATAATCTTGATCATAGTTCTACCTCTTCTAAGATCATTTATACATACACCAATGTAATGAATGGTTTTAGTGCAAGTCTATCACCTAAAGAGCATGAAGCTCTCAAAACCTCCAATGGCTACATTTCTTCAATACCCGATTTACCTTTGAAGCTTGACACAACATACTCACCTCAATTCCTTGGCCTTAATCCATACAAAGGGGCATGGCCAGCTTCTGATTATGGCAAAGATGTCATTGTTGGTGTGATTGACACTGGTGTTTGGCCAGAAAGTGAAAGTTTCAAAGATAATGGCATGCCTCAAATTCCTTCAAAATGGAAAGGGAAATTATGTCAATTTGAAAATACCAACAATTCATCTTTTTGCAACAAGAAACTCATTGGAGCAAGATTTTTCAACAAAGGGTTCTTGGCGATAAATTCCACCATTAATACAACAATAGTGAACACCACACGTGACACAGATGGTCATGGAACCCACACTTCAACAACAGCAGCTGGGAATCAAGTTAATGGTGCATCATTCTTCGGTTATGCAAATGGAACAGCAAGAGGAATAGCTCCGTTGTCTAGAGTAGCAGTGTACAAGACACTTTGGCCAGGAACAAATCGAAAAGCACTTTCATCTGACACAATAGCTGCAATTGATGCTGCAATATCGGACGGTGTCGATGTTCTTTCAATATCACTAGGCTTCAACAATGCATCTAATTTGTATGAAGATCCAATTGCAATAGCCACTTTTGCAGCTATGGAAAAAGGTGTTTTTGTGTCTACTTCAGCAGGTAATAATGGACCTTCCCTTAACACTCTTCACAATGGAATACCATGGGTGATAACTGTTGCTGGTAGTACTTTAGATCGTGAATTTTTTGGGAATCTTACCCTTGGTAATGGAGTCTCACTCGTCGGCTTCTCTTCCTATATAGGAAACTTCTCTGTTAGTAATATTCCCATTGTTTTCAAAGGTATGTGTGACAATTTTACAGAACTAATCAAAGTGAAGAGCGAGATTGTCGTTTGTGAAGACAAGAATGAAAGTCTTTCTAATCAAATTTATAATGTGGTTAAAGCAGAAGTTGTTGGAGTTGTTTTTATATCAAACACAACACAAAATGATCTATCAGAAAACTTATGGTACCTGCTTCCATCCATCATTATTAACCAGCAAAATGGAGAAATTGTCAAAGATTACATACATAGCAACCCTAACTCTAGTTCAATAGAAAAAATGTCTTTCAAGATAACATCTTTTGGTGCTAAACCAATACCTAGGGTGGATTTTTATAGTTCTAGAGGGCCATCAAAGAGTTGTCCATATGTGTTGAAACCTGACATTACAGCTCCCTGGTACATCAATCTTAGCTGCATGGCCTGCAAATATTCCCGTGTTTGATTTTGGATCTAACAAAGTCGTCAACAAGTTCAATTTTTTAACTGGAACATCTATGTCATGTCCTCATGTTGCCGGTGTAGGAGCACTTTTGAAAGGAGCACATGCTGATTGGAGCCCGGCAGCTATTAGGTCGGCAATGATGACAACATCAGACATATTTGATAATACTAAGAAACTTATCAAAGACATTGGAAAAGGTAACATAGCAGCAACACCTTTTGCATTGGGAGCTGGTCATATCAACCCCAATAGAGCACTTGACCCTGGTCTTGTTTATGATATTGGTGTACAAGATTATATTAATTTTCTTTGTGCACTTAACTTCACACAAAAACACATTACTGCCATTACAAGATCATCTTCCAATGATTGTTCTAATCCTTCCTTGCATCTTAACTACCCTTCTTTTACTGCTTTCTTCAATGCTGGAAATTCTTCTCCAAGGACAGCCCAAGAATTTCACAGGACAGTTACCAATGTTGGTGAAGGACAAACGGTTTATGTTGCTAGCATTACTCCAATTGAAGGCTTCAATGCCAGTGTTATTCCAAATAGGTTGGTGTTCAATAAGAAGAATGAGAAGTTAAGCTACAAGTTGAGGATTGAAGGCCTACGAATGACACAGAAGGATGAAGTATCTTTTGGATATCTCACTTGGAAGAATGGGAAGCATGTGGTGAGGAGCCCTATTGTGGTAACAACATCCAATTTTAATTTGTAGATCACTATATCAAACCGAAATTAATAGAAAGTTAATTCTTGTTACATTTTGGTATTGAAATGCTACTTATAACCATCATCACTTTAATCTGTCATTTTTTTTTTAATTTTTGTTAAACATTTGAAATTTTATAAAAATATAGGTAACATTTATAACTATTTAATCTATGCAGTAACTTTTAATAGAAATGTTGTCCTGATCCAAGATTACAAGTCCATTTCAGGGTGATTTTTTTTAACTCTATAGTTAAAAACCAGAGCAAATGAATTTTCAAAAGGTAAGAAGATTATAATGTGATGCTGAGTACAATATATAACATTTGAACTTTTATATTAGTATATGATTGAATTTTCTTACAGGTGAATTCTGTTTAAGGTGTCAACTAATTAGATGATTTTTTGCAGTAAGCTTCTAGTGTACTTTTACTTTGTCTAAAATTGGTTTTCTGTCTTCATTGTTATACTATACCTTCACTATGTGATGAGTGATGAAGAGACTAACCAAGTTAATTTTAAGATTGTTTTAGTATCAATATTTAATGGGACATATCGTTTACCACTAATTGAAAAAGTTGAATTACAAATTAAAAATAGAGAAAGTGCAAATGACATTGATGAAACTAGAGATGAAAGAAAACCTCATTTTCTTTGCAAACACATTCAATTCAAGCTCTTCATCTCTGCATCTTCAATAACATAAACTCATTTAGTTATAATTAGTCTCATTATTTGAAGATTTAAAGGTTTTAGTCAATGCTCAGCTCTTATTTACTATGCATAATGCAGCTTTCTCTACTGCTTAACTAATTTAGGTGGATGATACTGTCTTAGTAGATGATTCCTCTGCTAAATTATATACTAGTATATTATAGAAGGCCTTTTACATGGTCAATTTGTCTAATAAATTATATACTAGTATATTATAGAAGGCATTTTACACCTCGTGCTTGTTTGTCCGCTCTTTTTATTGCGTTAATGCATATAAATTATGAATGGTAGTTTTTGTGAAATTTGATTAAAATTATTTTGATTTTGATTAATATTATAGATATAGATATTCTGCACTTTCATATTGTAACAAACTATACTTATCTTTTTAATAACACCAACAATATAACAAGTATAATATACATTTTTATCTTTTTGAATGATAGCAACAATATAGCAAATATCATAAAAATTCTCATCTTTTTGAATGACACCAACAATATATCATTCTTATAAGCAAATTTTTTTTAAAAGTATAATTGGAAGTAAAAAAATAAGTCAAAAACAATGTATTCTCTTTAAATATAGTATAAATTAAATAGTTACTTGAATATATCATTATTTATTAACTTCAAAATATAAAGGGTTCCTAGCATTTTTGTTCCTTTTAAATTGTGATGTAAGAGTCTGTGTAGCAAGGCCAAAATGCTAGTTTATAGAGTTCCCGTCACCATTGAGTAGCTATTCCCTCTTCTAACCATTACCACCGATTAACTCAATCTTAACATCAACATCACTGATTGCCTCCATCAACACCTCTGGTAAGTTCTACTTTGTTTCTCTTCTCTCCAATGCTATGTTTCTTATGTTCTTCTCCTTTTAATATCTTCTTCTCTTCTTTTGTTCTTCTCTCTAATTGGGAAAAAAAACTTGTTTTTAAATTGTTTGTTTTCAATCTCAATTAGTGTTAACTATTAAGTAGTCAACATTAGACAATGATTTTTTTTATAGTACTAATGATGTTCTCTTGGGATGGTACTAATGATGTTTAGCTATATTCTAATTTGTGCAGAAAAAATATGTAATTGTCACTTGTTTTGATCATTTTCATTAATGTGAATGTTTGTTTATTATCATTTTTAGTTTTGTTTATACATTGTGCACTTATACTATTAATTTTAAATTTAATTTTTTAATAACGTATCAAGGCCGTATCGTATCAGGAGTTTTGAAAAATTTCTCGTATAGGTATCGTATCGTATCCGTATCGTGTCAGCTATCGTGGGCTTCATAGGCTCCATTAAAAAAAAAATCTAGGTTTCTTCTGCAGGAAAGACCTAAGCAAAAGTAGCATTTACCTGCGGATTATACGCAGAGCAGGAAATATTGTCTTTGTAATGAAAACCGCAGGAAAATCATCAGCAACTCCTGGGGATATTATTCCGCTGGAAACACTGAAATTTCTAGTAGTGCTGGTGCAAATCATTTTCTGGCCAGATATCTTCTGCAAAACTAGAGATTATGAGTGAAAGTAGCTCAAAAATCAAGACTTAAGTGGGTTTGGTATTTGATATAATGTTTACTGAAAAATGTTCAACAGAAAAGAACTGAGAACATCATATAGAATTAAAGAATCAATAAACACAATAGTGCCTCTAACCAAAGAAGATGCTGATTTTCCATTAGGTAATGCAACAGGAATTGGCTTAATCAGGCTACTAAGCATAAATGTGATGAGAGCTAACAATGTTTGAAGCACTAACCATATTTGATGTGCTCATAATTGACATTAGGTGTAGCAGATGGCAACAAGGCAAACAAACTTTGAATTCGATCCTTGTTTAGCCTAAAAAGAACGCTTGCAATGTTGGAATCACACACAGGTTGAGGATTAGCAGTTTGCAACATTATGCACCGAATTCTTGGATTTCCATCCAGAAGGAAATCCATGCTTCAGAAAGCATGTTTCAATGGTGTGATTTGTTCGATTGCAACGAGTGCATAAACGAGAATGACCTTGTTTGTTTGGTGGAGTTGAATTTGAAAGGAGTCTTGTCATTGCCTTGTAATGGGATTCAGATAGCAAGTGGGAGTATGAATAACACCAACATGCAATTGACGTTCTTGCTGAAGAATCTTTGAGAAAACCTTATCCAAACTAGGGCGAGGATCGATCTGCTGGTAATTTAAGAGGGGCTATTCAAAAATTTAAACCTATTATCGGAACAATCCCAATGATGAATCTTGATTAAACCATTAATTAAAAATTAAACACACACTTAAATACTTTAAGTATATTCATGTGTCACTATTAGGATTTTACATATATGGGGAATGCGTGCTCCTCTTCTGTTTATAGAGAGTGAGCCACCAAAACCATAGTGATTCTTATTTTGGCTATGGTCCAATTGTTATGTACAAGGGGTCTCCACACCAATCATCATTCCAAAAGTTGATATTGCTACCATTTCCAACTCTCCAACCTGACTGATTAGAGGTGATGTCAAATTCAGCTTTTATGCTGCTCTAAATAGAAGATTGAATATGATGTGAGATAGATTTCCTATTCCTTATGACCCTGATTTGAAGAAGTAAAGCCCAAGCTTGAGTAGAGTTTCTGAAATCCCAACAAAGTTTCAGATTAGAGGCTTCATTCAGAGAGGTCAGAGATCTGATACCAAGACCACCTTGAGAAATAGGCTTGCATATTTTGTGCCATGAAACAATGACTAGCTTCCTCTTTTCAAGCACCACTCCAAATAAAATTTCTAATCCATTTATCAAGATCTTTTAAAAGAGCTTTGGGCCAGGAGTAAATGGAAATGCTATAAATAAGCATGATATGAATCACTGATTTAACAAGTTGGATCCTTCCTGCTATGGATAATAAAGAAGCTTTCCAAGCTACAAGCTTGCTCTTGATCTTATCAGCAATAGGCAGAAGGTGTATGGCTTTAGGTTTGCCTCTAAAGATAGGGACTCCTAAGTAGGTAAAATGAAGGGAGCCAATAGAGAATCCTATGAGATTGGCAATATGGGAGAGCTTAGGATTAAAGATGGAATCAGCATATATGGTTGACTTAGCAAGGGTTAACAACCTGGACCAGAAGCTAAAAGCATATCTCTCAAAAAGATTATTTAATGCTTGAATATAAGAAACTTTACCTTTACAGAAGACCATTATGTCATCAGCATAAAGAGTGTGAGATGGAACAAAGTGTTTTCTGGATCCCTTGATTAAATCAAGTCTGCCTTGTCAAGTTTACTAATACCTCTGCTGAGAACATCTTCAGCTAAACAAAAAAGTAGGGGGAGAGGGGATCTCCCTGCCTCACACCTATTTTACACTTAAATAAACCATGTTGCTTGCCATTGATCGCCACAGAAAGATTGGTTGACTCCAGAATGACCTTGATCCAGTTGCAAAATTTGTCATTGAAACCAAATTGTTTCAAGATAGAAAGCAAAAACTCCCATTCTAAGGTATCAAAAGCCTTTAAGATATCTACTTTAAAAGCAACATTACCTCCAAAAGTTCTAGTATTCAAAAGATTGATAGCTTCAGATGTTGTACATATGTAGTCTCTGACGTGTCTACCCCTGATAAAGCCTTTTTGTTCTTCTGACACAATGCTAGGACATTATAAGAGCCAGTCTATCTGCAAGAATCTTAGTAATTATTTTGAATTTAAAATTAGCAAGAGCTATGGGCCTATATTGATTAACAATATCAACATTCTCAGACTTAGGAATAAGGATAATGGTATTGGAGTTCAAATTTGGTAGCAGCCATCCAGTTGAGAAAAATTCTATAACAGCTTTACACATATCTTCTTTGATAATATTCCAATAAGTTTGGAAGAATATGGCTCCAAACCCATCAGGGCCAGGAGCTCCATTCTTATTTAAAGCAAAAACAGCTTTATGAATTTCTGCATGAGTTGGAAGCATAGTCAACAGATTGTCAGTAGCCTCTGAAATAGAATTTGGAATCACCTCCTCCACTAAGCCATCAACCTGCAAACACAAAGTTAGAAGAAAACAAATTTTGAAAATGATTTTTTATATGTGTAGCAATTTGCTCTAGGTCATCAAAATGTCATTGTGTTTGGTTTTTGATTTTGGCTAGCCTGTGAAAATAACTGGTATTTCTGTCTCCTTCTAAATGCCATTGTGTTTTTGCTCTTTCTTGCCAAAATACTTTTTCTTTCTCAAGTGCTTTCTCTAAACTGATATAAGCTATTTTTTGTTGCTCCATCAAGTTATCTGACAAGTCTGATATTGAGTCAATTTGGTTCTGAATGTCTGCCAGATTTGTCTCAGCTTCTTTAACTAAAACATGAACATTACCAAAAACAGATTGGTTCCAAGCTTTGATATTATGTTTCAGGATACTAAGTTTTTTGGTTAGAACATACATGGGGCATCCAACCACTGAGGTATTCCAGCTATTAGAAACCACATTTTTGCAATCATCATGAAGAATCCACATTTTCATGAATTTGAATTGAGAAGCAAAAGTGATATTTGATGTGTGGAAGTTAAGAAGAATGGGGAAATGGTCTGATTTGTGTTTGGTTAAGGTTGTGACAGAAAGAGAGGTACATATATCAAGACATTGTCGGTTACAAATAAATCTATCTAATCTTTTCTCTGTGTGACTGGCTCCTCTTCTCCCATTGGACCAGGTGTATTGCACACCTCTAGTTGGAATGTGAAAAAGGTTATTGTTGTTTGACCAGTTGAAGAAATCCTCCATATGTAACCTAGCAGGACTGTAGGATCCCCTATATTCATGTGAGCCAATGATTGTGTTGAAATCTCCTATTGAGCACCAAGGGATATTATGTTGGTTTTGGATTAATTGAAGCTTGTTCCATAACTGTCTTCTAGTGGGGTAATTGGTTGAGGCATACACAACATTAAAGCCAAATGTTAGGTTGTTATCAGTGATTGTAAAGGAAATCTGTTGGTTGTCTATGTCAATGATATTTGGATTAAGGTGAGAAGCTACAAAAGCACCAAAGGTTAGGCAAAAGGTTATTTCTGTGCTTAATAGCTAAGAGTTTCAGTCCTAATCTATGCAACCATAAAGGAGGGAAACTAGAAAAGGGTATCCAGGGTTCAACTAACATTATAAGGTAAGGTTTGTGTTTAGTTATTAGTCTTGTGTATCCAAGTTTCTTCTTGATCAGCTTCATTCTCAGCAAGGTTGGCCAATGAGTGATGTAGGAATTGCATGTCATTCTCAGCAAGGTCTGGAGTAGCTAGATCAGGAGAGGAGCTAACATTCTAACTTGAGCCTTGTGCAGAATTCATTTGAGTATTTTCCACAAACTCAGTGTTGCTAGAATCATCTTCATTACCAACAGAGACATTCTCAGCATTATCAACATCATTGTGTACATCTGAATTTTGTCCTTCAACATTAGTGTTTACCCTGAATCTCCAATTTATTTGAAACTGCAGGAGTAACATTCAGTGGTTCATTCAAGTAATCTGCTTTCCTTGTCTGCCAAGCTATCAGCTTCAACAATTCTTTCTTCTCCTTCATTACCTGCTTCAACATTTATTTCTCCTCCTTCATTTCCATGATTACCATCATTCTGGACCTGTTTTACTTCCACATATTTCTGAGTCTGCACATCATCTTTCCTCAAAGGCTTTTCTTTCCTAATGTCCTGTTCCTTCTCCTTATACTCAGCCACTTTCCTACATTTCTCCAAACTGTGCCCAATCATCTTACAGTTACTACAAAAGCTGGTAAGTTATCATAATCAAAATTCACAAAGAAGGCATAACCCTTCCTTTCCACTAACACCTTGTACTTAAGTTCTTGTGTTAGGTCTAGATCAACCAAAACCCTCACAAAGTGGCCAAAAGTTCTATCAAAGATTGGCTTAGTAGTAGCTGCATCAGTACATAGAGGAGTACCAACACTACTAGCAATTGCGAATAAGATTTTAGGACGCCAATATTCTTGTGATAAGCCATAACTACGTAACCACACTTGAGCAGAAGTGTTATGTTGAATGTTAGGGTTAAAATCCCTTGTCCATGCAAAAAGCTTAAGCAAACCAGGGTTTAAATTCCATGTTAGCATCTTCTACAGAGGAGAAAGAAAGTTCATAAAAACCCTTACCTAGGGAGGTGATACCCCATCTTCCTAGATTCTTCCAAACTGGCAGTAGCTTAGCTCTCAAGGCAACCACCGTAAGAGGTGTTGATCCTTTAGGCCAACGAATCCTTGCATGCAGGTTATTCTTACACGCCTCCAGTCTTATTTCATACTCTTCATCTGGGATTTCAATACATAGAAACCCATTTCATTAATTATTATTGTTAGTTGTTGTTGTTATTATTATTATTATTATTATTATTATTATTATTATTATTATTATTATTATGAAAGCAAAAATACAATAGAAACCCATTTCATTAATTATTATTGCTATTATGAAAATAAAAATATAACAGAAGTTCATTTCATTAATAATCAAGGGTCACTTATCAAATTCAATAAGCTTCCATTATTTTCGTCAGTCTAATTTATTTTTTTAGGATTTTCGTACATAAATTTTTAACTGTTTGCATTTAATTAAATATATGATATTAAAATTGTGTCACGTTATTATTATTATTATGAAAGCAAAAATACAATAGAAACTCATTTCATTAATTATTATTATTATTATGAAAATAAAAATATAATAGAAGTTCATTTCATTAATTACATTAATTTCATTGATTCATTAAATTCATTAATTGTCAAACTCACCAAATTGCTTGGTGGTGCCACGTGTCATGCTAAGAATGCATTTAAGGATATTCTTATGAAATACTCCTCAAATGTATAGTATATAGATGTGTGGTGCCTTTACTTTACTACGTTCCCAACTTTGGCAACGGTGGCTTTCATCCTTGTCAACTTTTTTCAAAAGCTTTTTGAAGTAAAATAATGATATAAAATATAGTTTTGGAATATATGTGAGATAAGTGGGATCAATTTTAAAATTTTGGATGAGTGTTATGGATATTTAGAAAATTGTTTAAATAATTGAGAAGTATAAAGTAATATAATATATTATGTGCGGTCCATTTATACTACCAATATGAGTAGCATGGATGTAGATGCTCTAACGGAACACATGTTTAATATTTGTTGTCAACCGAACCACAATCATCACATTATAAATGTTAATGTTAATTATTAATAAAACTAAAATATTAAACAATAATTTTTAGGATTTGAAAATCAAATTAGCTTTTCATAAAAGTTAAATTTATCATTGAAGTTTTTCCCCAAAATAAAATGATGCCAAAAAACTAAATGCTTAAAAGGTTTTAATTAAACTTTCCTAAAATGTACGCATTCTATACTTGTCAAGGAAAGATATAATATTATTTTAAGTACTTTTAATGATAATAACGATATATTGCTGAGAATCTTAAAACAAATCAATGTTTTAAATTTATAATCATGTATTTACTCTTCATTTGTATTATTGTATCAAATAAAGATATTTCATAATAATTAAAAAACAAATCTTTACGAAGAGGAAACACAAGACGAAGAGGAAACCTAATTGAACATTTTTTACTTACAATTATTATCTGCATGTGAAAAAGCCGAACACTCTGTTATTCATTTTATTTTATTTTTTACATAAGTTATTCATTTTAATAATCATCATTGTATTAACAATTTTATTATTAATGAAATGTTATAAACAACTTTCCTTAAAAAAAGATATCGTCCATGGAGTGAAAAACATCTTTTGTGGTTTTAGAGTCAATTTTGAAGTCAATACTATCAAATTGCATGTCCGTTTAACAATTGGAGCACATTATACAAACTCAAAGTTTCCCCAACTTCCACGCGATAGACAACAACAAAACTCATGTCTTTGTCAACACAAAAGCGCCTTTAACATCTATTTGATTCACAACTCTTATCCATCATCCAATTATTTAAAGTTATGCATATTAGAATTTACCTAAAAAATAGTCATAATATGTGGTCCTATATTTTTAATTTTATTAATTGCTTTCTTTTTAGGGGTATTACTTATTTTTTATGCTTAACAGCTTTGTAATAATGTATTATAGTCTATATCTGGATTAATATGGTCCTTGTAAAAACAAAATTTGAAATCCGTCCTTGCAAAAATTTTTGTTTTTTAAAATAGTCCTTGACCCCATTTAAGTTGTAAGGTGACACAATGATGAATACGTGACACACGTTGACTGTGCATAAGTTACCACGTGGCTATTAAAAAAATTAAAAGTTTAAAAACGGATTTTTTAATTTCAAAAATGATTTTACAGTATTTAAAATTAAAAAACTTTAATTTTAAATACTGAGAAAACTATAAAAAAATTGAAATAAAAAAAAAATTCAGATTTTTTTCGAAAATAAAAAGTTTTTTTTCTAAAAAAGTAAAAAAATTCAGGAACTTCATTTTCAAAAAAAAAAAACAAATTCGAAATTAAAAAAAAGTTCAGATTTTTTTTTTCAAAAAGATAAAATTCATGAAAGATCATCTTCGTAAATTTAAAAAATTAAAAATCAGATAATATTTTTCAAAAATTATAAAATTTATCTACAGATTTTTCTTTCGAATTGTAAGAGATTTTTTAAAAAAAATTCAAATAATCTGGAAATTAATTTTCAGAATTGAAAAAAATCAAAAAATTAGAAAAATATTCTTTTTAGTAATTTTTTTGAAATTAAGTAAAAATATTCCTTCTAAAAAAAGTAAAAAAATCTAGAAATCAATTTTCCAAAATTAGAAGAAAAAATTCGAAATTAAAATTTAGAAAACATATCTTTAGATTTTTTTTTAAAATTAAAAGTTTTTTAATTTTTTTAAAAAAATTAAAATATTAATTTTAAAATTTTTATTTTTTTTGAAATTAAAAACCTGAAAAAAATAAGAAATTAAACTTCGAAAAATTATATAATCTGAACATTTTCGAAAAACATCTAAATATTTTTTTTAAATGAAAATAAATTTTCAAGAAAAAATATCAAATTTTATTTTCTAATTTTTTCTGTTTTTATTTTCGAAAATTAATTTAAAAATTTTACTTTAATTTTAAATACAAAAATATCATTTTCGAAAAAATGTGTTTTTTTATTTTTTATTTTTTTTATTGCCACGCCAGATGCCACGTGGCCACTTATCTACGGTCAGCGTGTGCCACATCAGCATTAGTGTGCCACCTAGCAGTTTTAATGGGCCTAGAGACTATTTTAAAAATAAAAAATTTTACAAGGACAGATTTAAAAAAAAAAAAATTTACAGGGACCAAAAGTTTAACGAGGCATATTTGCAGGATCTTTCAAATATTTTAGTCCTTAATATTATTATATAAAAGTCGCATTAAAAAAATTTCTATATAAACGACAACTCACCATTATGGTGTTGAATTCCCTTTAAAAACAATTATGGTGATGAATTTTCAGTTTTGGTATAAATCTTTATTTTCCAAAGATGTCAATATATGCATTCCAATTTTTTGACTAAGGAGTAACTTAATTATACTTAGTAAAAAAAAACTTAAATATATATATTTTGACACCATTAATATTGTGGTACTCTTGTAAAACTAATATCGTCTTGATTTGATAGCCATCCACATTGAAACACATTTCAATCATGGCTTCCAATATTTGTGTCTATTTGTTGTTCTCTTATATTACAAGCCTTCACTTAATTTTTACATTGGCTCACTCTGATAATTATATCATTCACATGGATTTATCAGCTATGCCAAAAGTATTCTCAAATCATCATAGTTGGTATGAATCCACTCTCTCTCAAATTACTACCAACAATCTCAATAATCCTATCTCTTCTAAGATCATTTACACATACACCAATGTTATAAATGGTTTTAGTGCTAATCTATCACCTGAAGACCATGAAGCTCTCAAAACCTCTCCTGGTTACATTTCTTCAATACCTGATTTAACCTTGAAGCTTGACACAACACACTCACCACAATTTCTTGGCCTTAATCCATACAAAGGGGCATGGCCAGCTTCTGATTATGGCAAAGATGTCATTGTTGGTGTGATTGACACTGGTGTTTGGCCAGAAAGTGAAAGTTTCAAAGATAATGGCATGCCTCAAATTCCTTCAAAATGGAAAGGGAAATTATGTCAATTTGAAAATACCAACAATTCATCTTTTTGCAACAAGAAACTCATTGGAGCTAGGTTCTTCAACAAAGGGTTTTTGGCAAAAAATCCAACTCTTGGTAGCACAATTTTGAACTCCACGCGTGACACAGATGGTCATGGAACACACACTTCATCAACAGCAGCTGGGAATCAAGTTGATGGTGCATCTTTCTTTGGTTATGCAAACGGAACGGCAAGAGGAATAGCTACACTTGTCTAGAGTAGCTATGTACAAGACCGTGTGGGGTAAAGATGGAGATGCAGTGTCATCTGATATAATAGCCGCAATTGATGCCGCAATATCGGACGGTGTTGATGTTCTTTCAATATCACTAGGTATGAACGATGTATCTTTGTATGAAGATCCAATCGCAATTGCCACTTTTTCAGCTATGGAAAGAGGTGTTTTTGTGTCTACTTCAGCAGGTAATAATGGACCTTCCTTTAAAACTCTTCACAATGGAATACCATGGGTGATAACTGTTGCTGCTAGTACTTTGGATCGTGAATTTCGTGGGAATCTTACACTTGGTAATGGAGTCTCACTCACTGGCTTATCTTCTTATCTAGGAAACTTCTCTGCTAATAATATTCCAATTGTTTTCATGGGTACGTGTGACAATATTACACAACTAATCAAAGTGAAGAGCAAGATTGTAGTCTGTGAAGACAAGAATGGAACTCTTTTTAATCAAGTTTCTAATTTGCTTACAGTACAAGTCGTAGGAGTTGTTTTCATATCAAACACTTCAGAAAATAATCTATTAGAACTCTTATGGTACCCGCTTCCATCCATCATTATTAACCAAAACAATGGAGAAATTGTCAAAGATTACATACAAAGTAACTCTAACTCCAGTTTAATAGAAAAAATGTCTTTCAAGATAACATCTTTTGGTGCTAAACCAGCTCCTATTAGTGGATTTTTATAGTTCAAGAGGGCCTTCAAAAAGTTGCCCAAATGTTTTGAAACCTGACATTACAGGTCCTGGTACATCAATCTTAGCTGCATGGCCTACAAATATTCCTGTGTTGGATTTTGGGTCAAGTAAAGTCTTCAACAAGTTCAAATTTTTAGATGGAACATCTATGTCATGTCCTCATGTTGCCGGTGTAGGAGCACTTTTGAAAGGTAGCACATGCTGATTGGAGCCCGGCAGCTATTAGGTCAGCAATGATGACAACATCAGACATATTTGATAATACTAAGGAACTCATAAAAGACATTGGAAAAGGTAACGAAGTAGCAACACCTTTTGCATTGGGAGCGGGTCATGTCAACCCCAACAGAGCACTTGACCCTGGTCTTGTTTATGATGTTGGTGTGCAAGACTATGTTAATCTTCTTTGTGCACTCAACTTCACACAGAAAAACATCACTACCATTACAAGATCTTCTACCAATGATTGTTCTAAACCTTCACTGGATCTCAATTACCCTTCTTTTATTGCTTTCTTCGATGCTGCAAATTCTTCTTCAAGGACCACCCAAGAATTTCATAGAACAGTTACCAATGTTGGTCAAGGAAAATCGATTTATGTTGCTCACATTACTCCAATCGAAGGGTTCCATGTTAGAGTTATCCCAAGTAAGTTGGTGTTCAATGAGAAAAACGAGAAGCTAAGCTACAAGTTGAGGATTGAAGATGCAAGAATGACACAAAAGAATGAAGTTTCTTTTGGATATCTCACTTGGCAGGATGGGAAGCATGTGGTGAGGAGCCCTATTGTGGTAACAACCCCAAATTTCAATTTGTAGATCAATATATCAAATCAAAATCAATAGAATAATACAACTTGAATAAAAAAAATAGTACTTATTACAATTTGCTATTGCAGTGATACTTATAACCATCATCACTTAAACTTGACATGCTTTTTTATTTTGTTTAACATTTGAAATTTGAAATGTTATAAAAATATTGGTAACAATTATAACTATTTAATTTACTGAAGTAACTTTTAATAGCAATTTTGTTACGACCTAAGCTGACAAGTGCATTTAAGGGTGGATTTTTTTTACCTCCTTAGTTAAGGTACAGAAAAAAAATGATTTTTCAAAAGGTAAGAAGATTGTACAAGTGATACTGAGTATATTCTATGATATTTGAACATCATTATCAGTATATAATTGAATTTTCCTTGCTGGTGGTAAGTTCCTGTTTCAGGTATCGACTACTTAGATTATTGTTTTGCAGTTAACTTGTAGTGGACTTTTTGTTTAGCATAAACTTGGTTTTCTATTCTCACCACTATATTATACCTTGATTAAATCTCATTTGAGAGTTAAGACAGTTATTCTAGTATTTTAGTCCAAGGAGTTGGTAGAGAGAAACAAATTTCTATACTGCATAATCCTAGTTGGATTAAAATAAACTCATTTTGGTATTTAAATCATCTGTAACATTGGGGGTGCAGGAAACCAAAGATACATCCATTTTTCATATATTGAATTAATGTGATGAGTGATAATGAGTCTAATCAAGTTAATGTGCAGATTGTTCCAGTTTCATTGTTTAATAGAGCATATCATTCAATTCATTCCCATCATCTGACTTATTTTTCCCTTAATTTTGTGTTGCATCAACAAATTCAGATTCAGGAGATCTTGCTAAGTCCATTTCTTACTGAGTTCAGCTTCCAATTGCTTGTCTTGTTTTCTCATTAATTCTCTAGGGCTAGTAACTTCCTCCTCTTCCATTGGGGCTTCAAAACTTTTCTTCTGTAGTATAGGTTCAAAAGCTTTGGTACCACTGGTGCCTGCTTTTTGGTTATCTTAGGGAGTTTGTCTTTATTAACCATAGGCTCAATATTTTCAACAATAATAGGGTTCTCTGCACAAATTCCATTCTTGGGTACTTTGTTGGGATATCTTGTTGTACCATTCTCTTTGTTAATGTTCTTGCATATTTCCATAAAATGTCCAATTTTTTGCAGTGAGCGCAAAAATCAGGCAAGTTCTACAAAGAAGGCAAAACCTTTCCTTTCCACTAGTACTTTATATCCCAGAATCTTTGTTACATCCATATCCACCAAAACTCTCACAAATTGTCCAAAGGACTTGTCAACCATAGGCTTTGATGAAGTAGAATTTGTACATATTGGGGGTCCCCATGCTACTAGCTAAGGTCGGTTATGGCTTTAGGTTGCTTTGTTGTGAAGGAATGAGGTTGATGATAAACAGTGAACGATTCGTCACTCTACATCTCTAATATCTCTAACATCTCTCGTCTCTCTAACATGAATCAGAAAATTGTCTTTTTTATTTGCAAAATACAACGAATTAGTTTTAGGCTTGGAAGTGATAAACTAAATTAAGAGAATCAGATAATAAGGATAAAAAACAGGAAATAAATTGACTTTTTTATTTGCAAAACATAGGGATTTAGTTGCAGGCTTCGTAGTGATAAACAAAAAATTAATTAAATATCTATACCGTAAATAAAGAAAGTAGAGCATTTTGGACTGTCTTTTTCTTTTTCCAATTATACCCCTATGCAAATTTGACCATAAAAATATGTTATTCAAAAAGATAAGAATTTATATTAAATTTGTTATATTTTTTTAAATATATTATATTTGTTATATTGTTGGTATCATTAAAAAAGATAAGCATAATTTGTTACAATGTAACAGTACCAAATATCTATTATCTATACCTATAATTTTAATCAAAATAAAATTAATTTTAATAAATATTTCATAAAAACTACCGTTTGTAATTTATACGCATTAATACAAAAAGAAGAGCGGACAGACGGACACAGAGTGCCTGTCTTAATGCTAGTATAAAATAAAGTGAATCGGTAATAAGGAGAATAAAGAGGAAACAAATTGGCATTTTTTTATTTGCAAGATATAGGGAATTAGTTTTAGGCTGGTAAACCAAAAGAATTAATACAAGGAATTAGTTAGGTTTAGAAGTGATACACACAAAAACTTAATTTTTCAAAAAATAAATAAATTAGTTTTATATTTTGCAAAAAGACTATTAGACACATAAAATTAAGAAGATCATAAGTTTTAAAAAAAAGATAATATGAATTTTTGTTGGAGTACAATTATATTATATTATTATTATATAGTAGTAGAAATAAACTAGAAGTGAAATTCAATTGATGAATTAGCTTTGGAGACTTTACACTGTTCATCGTCACCTTCCTAACCCAGCCACCCATGACCACCGTCATTGCAAAACAACCACCGATGGCTTCAAAAAACGTCATCATACCTTGGCCTTGTCTCAATGATTCCACTCCCACAAAGATCGCACCAAAAAACAAACCAATCACACAGAAAACCTTTGCGCAAGCATTGAATAATGTTTGTGACATACCCATGAGCCAACTACCCAAACCTAGCTGGAAAGGAGAGGAATTTGCTATCCCTATTCCTGATGAGGAGTATGAGATTGAATTAGATTCATGCAAGAATAATCTTCACGCTCGAGTTATTTGGCCCAAAGGCGCAACCCCCTTGACTGTGCATGCCTTGCGTGAAAAGTTAAAGCCTATGTGGAAGAGCTTAGGGCGTCGGGGAGTAACATCCTTAGGTAAGGGTTACTATGAATTATGTTTTACCTCTGTTGAGGATGCTCGTAGTGTTCGTTCCATTGCTTCGTGGAACCTCAATCCTGGGTTACTTAAGTTGTTTCCTTGGACAAAGGAATTTAACCCTAATACGCAAAAAAAAAAAACTCTTCAGCTCAAGTTTGGTTGCACATATATGGGTTATCTCAGGAGTATTGGAAGCCAAAAATCTTATTTGCCATTGCAAGCAGTGTTGGCACACCAATCTGCACTGACATCAACACAGGTAAAAGCATGCTAGAACGTACCTTTGTACATTTTGCTAGAGTGTTATTAGATATTGATTTGACAAGTGAGCTTAAGTACAAGGTTCTTGTGGAAAGGAAAGGATTTGCAATGTTTGTTGATCTGGATTATGAGAAAATTCCAGAGTACTGCACCATTTGTAGAATGGTGGGGCATAATGATAGTAACTGTGGAAGGAACATGAGAAAAGACAAAGAGGAAGCCTGATGCCTCACGTAGAGAAGGAGAGAAACAAAGGCAAAGAAAAAACAGTCTACAGAGAGAAGGGCCCCGAGGTTGCTAGAAAAAAGGAAACTGATACATCAATGGAGACAGAACTTGACATTCCTTTAGGGAATACTGAAAACCAACTCATTGCAATCAGTGCTTCTGATGACTCCCAGACTTCACCTCAGAACAGGGCTAATCAGGAAGTGAATGAATCTGAAAGATTACAAAATTTAGTGGTTTCTGAAAATGAAGAAAATGAGGATTCATGCTCTGAGTTTGTGGATGCAAGTTACAAGATGAAGATGACAAGTCCTCATCACATAGCTCTACTCAAAAAACTCAAACCCCATCTAGAATTCAGGCATATATGCTTTTTCTTAAGGATTCTTGGGCTACATTAGCTGAGTAAGAAGCTGATGATATAGATTTAGTTGCAGCTGATGCAGCTGATCCAGTCAACAATGAAGGTGAAGACTCAGAGATAAGGAAGAAAAATGAGCACCTAATAGATGAAGCTATTCTTAGTGAAGAGCAAAGAAATCTGCAGGACTCTAGCTTTCAGATGGTAATTAATAAAAAGAAAGCTCAGAAACAAAAATCCAGTCAAGTGAAAAGCAACTATTTAACTAGGTCAAAACCTAGTAACCATAAACCCTTTAGATAAAGATCTTCTTTTGGAACATTAGGGGTCTTGCAAATCACCCCTCTAAAAAAGACTCATTTTACTAAATAAACCTGACATTATCTTATTAGCTGAACCCTGGTTAAGTTATGATGGATTTCCTCCTAACTGGTTACATAGGCTAGGTTTCAAATTGTTTGACGTGTAACTTAAGACAATATAATATACCTAGTTTATGGTGTATTAGCAGTTTATCTCTTGATCCTGTTGTTTTAGAAGCTTCTGATCAACATGTTTCATTCACCTTCACTTCAAACAATAAAGCCTTTGGGATCTCTGCTATTTATGCTTCCACCTGCTATAGACATAGAAGAGACATGTGGAGTGACCTATCTAGAATTCAAGCTAATCTTAATATCCCCTGGTGCTCTATTGGTGACTTAAATGCCATCATTGGTGCTCATGAGTACAGAGGATCATCCGCACCTGCTAGGATCCCCATGAATGACTTTTTGAACCGGTCAGATAAGGAAAACTTAGTACATTTACCAACTAGAGGAGCTCAGTTTACCTGGTCCAATGGCAGGTTTGGCAGAAGATTCACTAAGAAGAGGTTAGATAGAGCACTGTGAAATCAGGAATGGCTAGATGTTTGCTCTTCATTGTATCTTTCTACTCTAACCAAGCACAGGTCAGATCATTATCCTATAATGATGGAATCTAAAATGTCTGAAAACCTGGTTCCTCACCAATTTAAATTTCTCAAAATGTGGACTCTGCATAAGGAGTGTGAAAATGTAATAGCCTCTAGTTGGAATCAAGTCTTTGTTGGCTGTCCTATGTTTGTCCTATCTCAGAAGCTTAAATTTCTCAAAAACAAATTGAAGATATGGATCAAAGAAGTTTTTGGTAATGTTCATGAGCTTGTGTCTCAGGCTGAATCTCATCTTGACCATATTCAGGCCCAATTAGATACTTTAGGCCAATCTGATAACCTCTTGGAACAACAAAAATTAGCCCACATTAACCTTGGTAATGCATTGGAGAAGGAAGAAGCTTTTTGGAAAGAAAAAGCTAATGTGAAATGGCATATTAAGGGGGACAGAAACACTAAATACTTCCACAACATAGCCAAACTCAAAGCCAAAACCAACAAAATCTCATCTTTAAGGAATGGTGATTAGATGATATCTGATCCAGAGCTAATTGCATCACACATAACTAACCATTTTCAATCTATTTTTTGTTCTTCTTCTGTTTTGTAGGATAGCAGTTTGGTAGAGGAAGCAATTTCATGCTTGGTTTCAGATACAATAAACAATATGCTCACTCTCATTCCTTCAAAAGAGGAAATTAAGAATGTTGTTTTTGCTTTGAATAGAGATGGAGCTCCTGGCCCAGATGGTTTTGGAGCAGTCTTTTTTCAAACCTTATGGAAAATTGTCAAAGGAGATGTAGAGAACGTTGTTTTGGATTTCTTCATAAATAGCTGGATGATGCCAAACTTCAATGACAACACTCTAATTTTGATTCCCAAGATTCCCAATGCAGATTCTGTCACTCAATACAGACCAATAGCTTTGGCAAATTTCAAGTATGAGATAATTTCAAAAATTATAGCTGATAGGGTTGCAACTATAATGTCATCAATCATTTCTACTGAGCAGAAGGGATTCATTCAAGGAAGACAAATCAAAGATTGCATTTGCCTTGCATCTGAGGCCATCAATCAACTGGACAAGAGGTCTTTTAGAGGTAACTTAGCCTTTAAAGTTGATATAGCTAAGGCTTTTGACACAATTGAATGTCCATTTCTTATTAAAGTTCTAAAAGCTTTTGGATTCAATGAAAAGTTTTGCAATTGGATAGAGGTGATCCTCAAATCTGCTACTCTATCAATTTCCATCAATGGGGCCCAACATGGCTATTTCAACTATAAGAGAGGGGTGAGGCAAGGTGACCCTTTATCCCCCCCCCCCCCCCTTTTATTTTGCATAGCTGAGGATGTTCTTAGCAGATCAATCACTTTGCTTTTGGAGCAAGGCAAACTAAATCTGATCAATAGCTCCAGATATCATAACATACCTTCGCACATCATTTATGCTGATGATGTGATGATTTTTTGCAAAGGTAAAGTCTCCTCTGTAGAAGCTTTGATGGTTCTCTTCAGGAGATATGTAGAATGCTTAGGACAGCTCATTAATCCTCTAAAATCTACTGTCTACTCAGGGTCCATTACAAGAGGTAGACTAGCACACCTAGTTAACCTTCTAGGGTTTAACCCTGTTCAGCTCCCATTTAACTATTTGGGAGTTCCAATCTTTAAAGGAAAGCCTAAATCCTCTCACCTTCAACCTATAGCAGACAAAATCAAAACCAAACTGAATTCTTGGCATGCTTCTTTATTGTCCATCCTTTGGATAATCTTGCTAGTCAAAACAGTTATTCATTCTATGCTTTCTCACAGCATGACTGTTTATTCTTAGCATACCTCAATTTTGAAAGAGATTGATAAATGGACTAGAAATTTCATATGGAGTGGGAACATTGAAAAAAGAAAATTGGTTACAGTGGCTTGGCATAAGCTTTGTAAAACCTTTGATGAAGGAGGTCTTGGAATCAGACCTTTAACTAAACTCAATGAAGCAACTAATCTCAAGCTTTCTTGGGATATGTTAAATTCTAATCAACCCTGGGTTGTGTCTCTAAAGGATAAAGTTATAAAAAATAGAAGGCCAATCTCTTATCATGTTTCATCTTCTATATGGAGTAGTACTAAAGCTGAATACCCTATCATCCTTGATAACTCTACTTGGCTGCTTGGCAATGGTGAAAACATCAATTTCTGGTCTGATAATTGGTGTGGTATTCCAATTGCAGAAAGCTTGAGTCTACCACAAAATGTTTCTTCTTATCTCTCAGTTTCTGTCAAGGAATTCATTGTTGATTTTAATTGGAGCATCCCAACTTCTGTCCAACAAGTTTTCCCTCAACTGCTTCATCTGATTTAAAATGTTGCCATCCTTATGGTTCCTTTAGATGACAGACTAGTCTGAAATTGGACTAGCACAGGTAACTTGCCTCTCAAGGAAGCATATTCTCACAAGCAGCATGCTGGTCAAAAATCTCATTGGGCCAAAACCATTTGGAGCCCTGACATCCCTCCTTCAAAATCTTTTATCTCTTGGAGAATAATGCAAGATAGAATGCCAACTGATGAAAAGCTAAGGGACAGAGGCTGCACTTTAGCTTCTATGTGCACCAACTGCTCAACTCAGTCTGAGTCAACTCTCCATCTTTTCTCTCAATGTAGCTATGCAATCAATATTTGGTCCTGGTTGGCCTCCATCATTAACATACCTCTGCAGATCAATTGCATAGAGGATATCTAGAATCTTTGTGATAGAAATTCGACCCCCCAATGTAAAGTGCCTCTAAAATCGTGTTTGAATAACATTCTCAACACCATATGGTATGCAAGAAACCAAGGCAGATTTCCAAATAAGAAGATAGGCTGGAAAACTACTATAAACATCATCATCTCCAACACTTCTCTTTCTGGTAATAAGACTGCAAAAACTTCTGTTGTGGATATGACAGAGTTTGTGTTTCTCAAAGCTTTAAAAATCACCATTCATCCTCCAAAAGCCCCTACCATCAAGGAAGTTATGTGGCTGCCTCCTCTAATCAATTGGCTCAAAGTGAATACTGATGGAGCATTAGTGAAGAATCCTTTAAAAGCAGCTTGTGGTGGCATCTTCAGAAACTCTCTTGGATTTACTCTTGGTTTCTTTGCTCAGAATATTGTTACTGATTCAGCTTTTATAGCTGAAATTCATGGTGCTTTGCTAGCAATAGAGATTGCAAGTCAGCACAATTGGCTTAATCTTTGGCTTGAGACAGATTCTATGTTACTAATGATGGCCTTTAAAGCTTCCCATATGATTCCTTGGTGCCTAAGAAACAGATGGGCTAACTGTTTAGAGTTAACAAATAGAATGAATTTTATAGTCACCCATATTTTTAGGGAGGGCAACTCTTGTCCAGACAGCTTAGCAAACTTAGGTTTAAGTACTTCCCAATTTGTTTGGTGGAATCATCCCCCTGGCTCTATTAGAAGTGAAGTAGTAAGAAACATGTTGGAAATGCCCAACTTTAAATTTACAACTTTTTGAGTTTGTTTGGGGTTCAGCCCCTCTTTACTTGTTTGTATCTTTTCTTTTTGATTAATGAAGTTGGGTAGTGTGCTTTGCACTACTCTTTGTTAAAAAAAAATAGTAGAAATAAACTAGAAGGGAAACTTCATAAAAAAAAAACTAGAAGGGAATCAAAACTAATTCTTCATTCGAAATAAAGCATGAAAGGATAAATACAAAAAATAAAGCACATAAGTTTTTATTAGCCCATTTTAAAAAATAAAGTAGAAGGAATAGAAATAATTTCTAATTTAAAAAATGGTGATTGAAAAATTATTTTTAATAAATATGACACTAATTGTCATTTTATTACAACTGTCTTAGGTTGAATCTAAACCTCCTTCATATTACAATTGTCTTAGGTAGAATTTAAACCTCGTTCCTTATGATTGATTGCAAGGTCAAACATTCAAAACTGATCTAAAAGAAAATCACATTAAGGGGTGAGTTAGACAAGGAAATCACATTATAATACTACATGTATGTTTTGTTTTTGAGAAAAAATATTACATGTATGTTAGAAAAATCTAAAGGCATGGATGGATAAAATGACAAATAATATGAAACAAACAAATATTTCAAATAAACATGATAAAAAAAATATTAGTTTTGCAGCTTTTGCTAAATCACGATAAAAAATGACAAATAATAATATGTGATTTAGTTAAATAGGACCTTAACTGTCCTCCTGAGTTTAATTTAGTTGATAAGATCATACCATGATATATGTAAAGGTCGGAGTTTGAATCTCGGATTTTTCACTTATTTGGTATAAAAGGTAAATTTTTAACAACTAAACTACTTGACAAAAAAAAATTAGAACCTTAACTTTGGGAGGCACCCCAAGATATTTTATATCTTCAAACCTCTAGACTTACTCTGAAAATATATATTAGGGGCTTATAGTCGCATACTCACACAACTGACCCTCCCACATACAACTTCAATTTTTATTTTAATTTTTATGATTAAGAATTGAATTCGGTAACCCATAAATTTACAACACTCACATATATATTGAGGATCAATGATTTGTGCTAGATCTTATCGACAAGTTCAATATTTTATTTTACTTACCGTGATATTGGTAGAAAGTTCCCACCACCACATATTAATCTATGGTGGAGAACTTTTAAGGCACATAAGTTGTGTTATCCTCTTTCAACAGAACACAAGGTCAATAATTGTTGTCAACTGAACCGTCAAGTTATATAGGTTAATGTTAATTATTAATAAAACTAAAATATTACAACAATTTTTAGAATTTAAAAATTAAATTAGTTTTTCATAAAAATTAAATTTATCATTGAAGTTTTTCCCCAAAACAAAATGATGCTAAAAAACTAATATTTAAAACGTATTAGTTAAATTTTCCTTTTGTGTAAATAATTAAATTTTTCTAAAATGTACGTATTCTATACTTGTTAAGGAAAGATATAATATTATTTTAAGTACTTTTTTATTCAAAAAAAAAATTATTTTAAGTACTTTTAATGATAATAACGAATATATTGCTGATAATTTTAACAAAAATCAATATTTTAAATTTATAATCACGTATTTACTCTTTATTTGTATTATTGTATAAAGATATTTCATCCCTTTCAAAAAAAAGATATGTTTTAATTAAACAACAAATCTTTACGAAGAGAAAACCTAATCAACATTTTATTCCTGCAATTATTATCTACACATGAAAAATCCAAACACTCGGTTCCTAGGATTTTGTTGACGAATAATTATCCATCATCCAATTATTTAAGGTCGTGTTATATTAAAATTTACCTATAAAAAATAGTCATAAATTTTTTTTTTGAAGAAAAAAAAGAGTCATAATATGTAGTCCTATATTTTTATCTTTATTTATCACTTTATTTTTTCGGGTATAACTTATTTTTATACTTAACAGCTTTGTAATCATGTATTAAAGTCTATATCTCGATTAATATTAATATTATTATTATTATTATTATATAAAAGATGCCTTAAAAAATCCTTCAAAAACAATTATGGTGTCTTTTTTAAAGGAAAAACAATTATGGTGTTGATTTTTCAGTTTTGGTAAGAACGTATTAAAGTGTTTGATACGGTGAATTGGTGATTATTTTTATATTTAATTTTGCATATTTTTATATCCAAAAATGTCAATATATGCATTCCATATATTTTTACTACCGAATAACTTAATTAATTATTTTTAGTCAAAAAAACAACTTTTTTTTATTTTAGTAAAAAAAAAACTTAAAAATATATGTTTTGACTCCATTAATATATTGTGGTACTCTTGTAAAACTAATATCATATATATATATATATATATATATATATATATATACCTCCACACACATTGTTTTGATAGCCATGCACGTTGAAAACACATTTCAATCATGGCTTCCAATATTTGTGTCTATTTGTTGTTCTCTTATATTACAAGCCTTCACTTAATTTTTACATTGGCTCACTCTGATAATTATATCATTCACATGGATTTATCAGCTATGCCAAAAGTATTCTCAAATCATCATAGTTGGTATGAATCCACTCTCTCTCAAATTACTACCAACAATCTCAATAATCCTATCTCTTCTAAGATCATTTACACATACACCAATGTTATAAATGGTTTTAGTGCTAATCTATCACCTCAAGACCATGAAGCTCTCAAAACCTCTCCTGGTTACATTTCTTCAATACCTGATTTAACCTTGAAGCTTGACTACAACACACTCACCACAATTTCTTGGCCTTAATCCCATACAAAGGGGCATGGCCAGCTTCTGATTATGGCAAAGATGTCATTGTTGGTGTGATTGACACTGGTGTTTGGCCAGAAAGTGAAAGTTTCAAAGATAATGGCATGCCTCAAGTTCCCTCAAAATGGAAAGGGAAATTATGTCAATTTGAAAATACCAACAATTCATCTTTTTGCAACAAGAAACTCATTGGAGCTAGATTCTTCAACAAAGGGTTTTTGGCAAAAAATCCAACTCTTGGTAACACAATTTTGAACTCCACGCGTGACACAGATGGTCATGGAACACACACTTCATCAACAGCAGCTGGGAATCAAGTTGATGGTGCATCTTTCTTTGGTTATGCAAACGGAACGGCAAGAGGAATAGCTACATTGTCTAGAGTAGCTATGTACAAGACTGTGTGGGGTGAAGAAGGAGCACATGCATCTGATATAATAGCTGCAATTGATGCCGCAATATCGGATGGTGTTGATGTTCTTTCAATATCACTAGGTGGGAACTCGATATCTTTGTATGAAGATCCAATTGCAATAGCCACTTTTGCAGCTATGGAAAGGGGTGTTTTTGTGTCTACTTCAGCAGGTAATAAAGGACCTTCCTTTAAAACTCTTCACAATGAAATACCATGGGTGATAACTGTTGCTGCTGGTACTTTAGATCGTGAACTTGCGTGGGAATCTTACACTTGGTAATGGAGTCTCACTCACTGGCTTATCTTATTATTTTGGAAACTTCTCTGCTAGTAATATTCCAATTGTTTTCATGGGTACATGTGATAATTTTACTCAACTAAATAAAGTGAAGAGCAAGATTGTAGTCTGTGAAGACAAGAATGGAACTGTTTTTAATCAAGTTTATAATTTGATTACAGTAAAAGTTGTAGGAGCTATTTTCATATCAAACATTCCACAAAATAATCTATCACAATTCATATGGTACCCATTTCCATCCATCATTATTAACCAGAAAAATGGAGAAATTGTCAAAGATTACATACAAAGTAGCTCTAGCTCACTAGAAAAAATGTCTTTCAAGATAACATCTTTTGGTGTTAAACCAGCTCCTAGTGTGGATTTTTATAGTTCAAGAGGGCCTTCGAAAAAATGCCCAAATGTTTTGAAACCTGACATTACAGCACCTGGTACATCAATCTTAGCTGCATGGCCTGCAAATATTCCCGTGTTTGATTTTGGATCTAACAAAGTCGTCAACAAGTTCAATTTTTTAACTGGAACATCTATGTCATGTCCTCATGTTGCCGGTGTAGGAGCACTTTTGAAAGGAGCACATGCTGATTGGAGCCCGGCAGCTATTAGGTCAGCAATGATGACAACATCAGACATATTTGATAATACTAAGGAACTCATAAAAGACATTGGAAAAGGTAACGAAGTAGCAACACCTTTTGCATTGGGAGCGGGTCATGTCAACCCCAACAGAGCACTTGACCCTGGTCTTGTTTATGATGTTGGTGTACAAGACTATGTTAATCTTCTTTGTGCACTCAACTTCACACAGAAAAACATCACTACCATTACAAGATCTTCTACCAATGATTGTTCTAAACCTTCACTGGATCTCAATTACCCTTCTTTTATTGCTTTCTTCGATGCTGCAAATTCTTCTTCAAGGACCACCCAAGAATTTCATAGAACAGTTACCAATGTTGGTCAAGGAAAATCGATTTATGTTGCTCACATTACTCCAATCGAAGGGTTCCATGTTAGAGTTATCCCAAGTAAGTTGGTGTTCAATAAGAAAAACGAGAAGCTAAGCTACAAGTTGAGGATTGAAGATGCAAGAATGACACAAAAGAATGAAGTTTCTTTTGGATATCTCACTTGGCAGGATGGGAAGCATGTGGTGAGGAGCCCTATTGTGGTAACAACCCCAAATTTCAATTTGTAGATCAATATATCAAATCAAAATCAATAGAATAATACAAATTGAATAAAAAAATAGTACTTATTACAATTTGCTATTGCAGTGATACTTATAACCATCATCACTTAAACTTGACATGCTTTTTATTTTTGTTTAACATTTGAAATTTGAAATGTTATAAAAATATTGGTTAACAATTATAACTATTTAATTTACTAAGTAACTTTTAATAGCAATTTTGTTACGACCTAAGCTTACAAGTGCATTTAAGGGTGGATTTTTTTTACCTCCTTAGTTAAGGTACAGAAAAAAATGATTTTTCAAAAGGTAAGAAGATTGTACAAGTGATACTGAGTATATTCTATGATATTTGAACATCATTATCAGTATATAATTGAATTTTCCTTGCTGGTGGTAAGTTCCGTTTCAGGTATCGACTACTTAGATTATTGTTTTGCAGTTAACTTCTAGTGGACACTACAACATTTTTGAACTTAGGCCATACTTCAGAAAACGTGGCCAAAGCCACAAAATCCGTGGCCAAAGCATTACACCACAATTTGGCCACTGTTTTTCAAGTGTGGTTTATGCACCTGTGGCCTATTCCCTATGGCCACGGATTTTTTCTTTAGCCCACGAAATTGTAAAATTCGTGCCTTAAGATACATCATTAGGACACGGTTTTATGGCTTATAGTTTAAACCACGGTTTTTGGCATTTGGTTTAGGCTACGGTTTTAAAGGTGTCGCCTAAACATTAGACCACGTTTTATGCCTAAGCTTCAGAGTCAGACCAGGGATTTATGCTTTTTTTAGTTCTAGGCATTGCCTTTATTGTTATACTACTCATTCGTTAACTAAACTTTTGATAACAAGCGTTGCCCATACTTTTAGGCCGCAACGTTGTCTATATACTTTTTTGTCTTTTTGCCATATTTTCTTAAAACATAATTAAAAAATCATTCAAAAAAAAGGATCATAAACTAACATAATAGTGACTTAAAATATACATTTAACAAAGGAAAGACAAAGCGGTGTTTAACAAAATCCTGTAACATCCACAAAAAACCAATTCATGGTTCATCAATCATAGCAGCCAAGTGTCTTGTCTTCCAAAAGAAAAAAAACAACTAAGTTTTTGATTCCTAGAAAATAAAATGCAACCAAGTCTTGCATTTATCATAACAAAAAACAAGTATTACGTGCAATCACTAGCTTCATTCCTCTTGAGGATAATCTTCGGGTCCAAACGTGTAACAACCAAAAAAATTACAGTTAATAAAAATAAAACAAAAAATAAAGACATTAGTTCATTTTAATGTCAGAACAACATAAAGTTCACCAGTGCCAAAAGAACACAACTGAAATAAACCAAAGCTCCACTAACTGACATCATTCCTCCAATACTCATCTACTGCGTATTCAAGACAACTCATATACTATCATGCACAAAATTATTCATCACTAAAGCAAGCAAATAGATGCATAAAATGTCCAAAATTTAGTTACAACAACATATAATTTTTCTAAATAATGTAAAATTATCCAACTCATTTAGTTAATTAACATTCTATATAGAATGTCATTAACAGTTAAAGCATGTCCAAAAAATTCAACATTCTCGGTCCCAAAACATTAATTTTCTAGTAAGTAATGTTTTTACCATTCTTTTACTAAAAAATTATTTAAATCTTAAAATCAAGTAACTCAAACTAATATATCATACCTTTTCAGGAACATGAGGTTGATATAGACGAATGGTGTGCTGTACTATTTGCAATGCCCAAATCATGTCCCATCATGTTATCCACATCATCTTCACTTATATTTGGATTTTGTTGCACTAATACACATTTTAGAGTGACTCATATGCTTCCATCCTCCTCATTGTCAATGACTCGTATGCTTCCATCCTCTCCTTCATGCTAGTCATTTCACCTTCACAATGTTTCTTAATGTTGGCAATGTCTTAATTTTTCTTCAACATTGATGGTGTAGCTGTTTTTCCAAAACAACGAACTCTACCAGGCTTTTTTTTACCAAACAAAGACTGAAACGCTTGGTCTGGAGACTGACTAGAATATTGGATTGAATCCTGAAGTTTGGCCTGACATAAAGAACAAAAAAAAAACCAGCTATAAGGATAAAAAAAATGTAAGTAGTTAAAAGTATATAATAAGAACAATAAGAAGAAGAAGAAACATACAATAGCTGCCACTGTTTCTTCATCAGTTTTTCCTTTTCGACGCTAACGTGTTTCGATAAACATTTCTGCTTGGGTGACTTCCTCTTTGTCATCCTTCTTTGCACGTTTTACTCGGTAAGAGATAAAAAAAAAAAGTAACAAATATTGATTAAGAAAAATTGTTGTTTTATATACAACAATAACAAATAAATAAATCTAAATACGTTACCAATTTTTGTCGAATCATAGCAAAAAATTTCGGCCTCATTCGGTGCATAAACTTCTGCTTAGCCTTATTGACAATATTTTTCTGGCTTATGTTCTGCAATGTAGGAGAAAAAATCTAAATATATAAAAGAAGATACTTTCCCCACCGGTTCATATCTTTAATATAGTAACTTAAAGAATGTACACATTTACTTGGATAGTAGGACGGTCACAAAACTTAAAGAAATGTAAATTGCATTGCATTTGAATGTAAAGAGTGGTTCACAAGATCATGTTACATACATTTTGTTACTCTTTTCTCTGGACGCTGGTACTTCGAGTGTATAGAACTTTTGGTAATGATTTGTGACCCGTTTTTCCTATGAAAAACTAGTATATATACATAGAAAAATAACTGCAAACCTAACGGCTAGAAACTATATAATTTCGACAGCTTCAGTATGATTTCCACGTGTTTCAACCTTCAAACCTTCACTTTCAAAGAGGAATCAAATTCTTCAAGAAATCTTCTAGTCGAAATCCTCCTCTCCTCTGTCGAAATCTGCTTTAGTCGAACTCCAAAGGCTTTCTTTTGGACTTAGGAAAATCTTGCAATCTTGGACTTGGAGAACATGTAATCTTGAATCCTCTTCCAATCGAAATTTGCATTCCTTTCCTGCACTTACAAAATTCCATGGCTTCTACAGCCATATAACTTAGTCGAAATAAGGGAATCAAAATTATATGCTAACAGTAGGAAAAATAAAAGACATATCAATGTTTTAGTTTTATCCAAAAGAGTGTCACCCTTGTCGGATCACATATACAGAAATAGATCCAATGACAGAAGCAGGGAAAGCTGCCAGCACCACACAGAATACCGTCGATGAACCCAAGTTCAAACCCAAAGGAAGTTCAGAAGTAATTACCACAACAACAAGCTTAAATCTACACAAACAATGAAACATAATTAAAACCTACACAATCAACACTATACAATTAAGCAATAGCTAACAACAAAGTAATCATAACTCAACAACAACTTTCATGTTTAAATCGATGTAATGTACATACATTAATTTAAGCATGGCTTACTTATGGTACATTAGGTTAAGCGCATACACATTTTTCCACTAGAAAAACACTGAAATCTATATATATTAAAACAAAAAAAAAAAAATCTTACGTGGCTTTTTCTGTGGAATTATTGCTCCAATCATCTATGGGAAGAGGTAATGCATTCCCTGACCGTCGTTGCATACTGTTTGTGTAGTTTTTGAATTTCTAAATTGTTGTATTTGAATTTTCAAATTCTATTTTGAAAGAGAATATCTACCGAAGTTGTTACTAGGTTGAGTCACGATCAGGTCGCTCTCTTTAAGACGTTTCGTGACACTGCCCAAAATTATGCAAGGCAGACTATCGACCACGCCTCCTCCAGGATAAAACAAGTTCAGCTACAAATGTGCGATTAACTACTAGACCGTAGAAAACCGTTTGAGAATTACACCTCTAATGTGGCACTAGGACCACTCTTTTTAATACTGAAACCACTTTGATATGGTGTTGTGACCACTCTATTATGGTGCTGAGACAACTCAAATATGGTGTTACCACCATTCTAACTTTAAACTTCTCTGATTATGGTACTACGACCACTCAAATATGGTTTTACCACCATTCTAACATTTAGTTTCTTCAAGAGAAGTAAATATCGAAAGGGTTTATACTTTTAAGATCATTCTCAATTCTGAAGGGACGTTATTCCTAAAAAAGGGACTTTGTTCTTAAAAATACTCTTTATTCTGAAGGGACTATGCACTTAAAACCATTCTTAATTCTGAAGGGACTTTTTACCTAAAGGGACTATGGTCTTAAGAACACTCTTAAATCCGAATGGACAGAAAAAGGAGATGAGGTGAAGAATAGCTCGTCAACACAAGCTGGAGGGAGAAGAGAGAAAGAGTTCTCGACAACTCAATAGAACTCTTTGGTGTGATTTTTGAACTGAGTTATCTGTTTATATAGAGATTTTGTAACTGTTTTATCTAAAATTGCGGCAACAGTTACTCTAATGGATAAGATCAAAAGGAAACTTAATCATTAATCAGTTCAACAACACTTGTTGTTGATAAGATCAAAAAGAAACAAATCCACAAAAGTGGAGGAAACAAACTTATTGGATATGAATGAAGGAAAGATAGGAAATTCAGTTGGATTCTCAAACCTTATCATAACCAACATAAACTAAAATTGTGGGAAGTGATATCCATGAATAAAAATATAATTACTATTATTTTTATCATTATCAATTTAAAATTAAATACCACAATTCAAACACTACTAATGTGTGTTCTATTCTATGTGGGACCCTCACTCTTTATTTTTTCAATTCACATCACACTAGTTCAAAGTTTTATTACTTGGTGTTTAATCTTCCAATTTCTTTCCAACCTCAAACCAATGTTCCAACAATTTGTGACACCAGTGATTTTTTGAACTCAACTTCTTCAAAATAACAAGAAAATTAGTCTATATTTATTTGTCACTACATTCATTTTAAGCAATTAAAATGAGTACATGGGAAAAACATAACCTGAAGCACAAATTAGACATATTCTTATTTATGTCAATATAAGCAGATATTTGTACCTTAAAGATCTACCTTCCAAAACAAATCCATGTACATTTTGAATACACATAATTGCCTCCTCTTCGTTTGAATAAGTAATATATCTGAGACAAAACCTTAATTAGAAACCGAAGCATTGATAGTAATATTAAATGTATTGAACAATGTTAGTCAAGCAAGCTATATAGCACTACAACAAGGAGTCAGATGGAAAAGCAGCATCCCTCCCCTTTAGCATTTTCAAAAAGTATATTCAATTAAAGGCAGAGAGAAATAGAGAGACACACACTCGATTTAATCCAATCAAAGGAATAGGGAAAGAGACACACACTCACTCTTTCCAAAACTGTGACATTTAACATGCACAAGACACAAATTTGTGCACCATGCACAAATTTGTTTATCAAGGACAGCCTGTCAGTGACAACCCTGTTAAATTAAAAAAAAAAAAATCTGAAACATATTTTAATTGCAAATAATGGGGAGCATTTTTTGCTAACTCACCTCCCATATGTAATGAAAGAGAAATACACCCATGCTTTTTAGAAGAAACTTCTCTCTTCTTTCCTCCCCATTTCTCTCTCTCTCTCCACCATTGTAATTTCTCAGTTGTTCTCTCATTTCATCACCACATCTTTTAATTTTTCATGTTAATCCTTAACCAAATTTAAAATTTGATCCTCATCAATAAACTTGTTCAATTTCTCTCTTTTCCCAACTGAACTGAAGTTCATACTCTCATCTTCAGATCTGGACTGATAAACAGTGTTGATTTAAGTCCTTGTGTTGGGATTCAGCTTTTATGAAGTCTATCTTGAAATACCATCATGTTCCTACTATCTTTTCCCCTTCTTATGTACTTTTTTTTTCGTTTTAAATATTGAGGAAACTTTTATTAATATATGAATCATGGTTTGATGTTCATATGGTGTTCATTGAAACTTCATATGAAAAATAAGTACTGGACCAAATCAAAGAACAACGCTTTTACCAAATAAACCAAAAAATATGAAACTGGCGAAAGAAAGAAAAATATACAAACCCAGCTTGAGAAATTGAATAAGTATGCCACTATTATTAACATATTCAAATTTAATTTAACAAAAAATATCTTTAATTTGAGAATACACTATTTTTTTTATTTAACAAAAAATAACCTCCATTAATTATTGGTATGATGGTTGCAGCAAGTTGTGGTTCAATATTTTATTGACTAAACAAAAAAATTCGTGGTCTTTTTGGAGACTAAAACAATAATCCATTTTGTGTCTATTAAATCAAAATGCAAACAAAAATCACGTTAACAAATTTAATTTAAACAATTCACATGTGGGGTCGCTATTTTTGTTGTAAGTCTAATGACAAAAAGTTGGTTGTAGGTAACCAATCATTCATCTAAACCGTCCAAATTTAATAGTAATATATCAATGGTTGTGCTTGCATTGAGAAAGTTATTTGTGTATGGTGCACAAATTTGTCTTGTGCATGCTAAATGCCACCTCCAAAACAGCTTAGAAACTCATTAAAAAACTCGTTTCTTTTACTTTTCAGTCAAAAATCTCCTACGATATTTTAAGTTAGATCTTTATTATAAAAAAAATATGCTAACAAGTGTTCTTAGGACATTGTTTAAGGAATTCATCATAAGAAATTTTACTTTGAAAACATAAGTTAAACAAATGTAAAAGTAATAAGTACGCAACTTTTTATACAAAAGTTACCACTTTTGGTTTGTTTAAACAATGTCTCAAGGGCACTTTATAAGCATTTCCCCAAAAAATTAGTCATTTAATTTTTTGGGATACAAATTGATCATTCAAGTTATTTTTGTTTGTTTATAAATTGGTCATTTAAGTCATGTAATTTTACATTTTTACCCGTTTTTTCAGTCAACTTCGTTATAAATTGCTTATGTACCGTTTAACATTGAGATGATAGATCCAAAAGTGCTTATGATATTAAACAAAATTACTTACGCATATTTTCTTCTTATTGATTTTAAATTCAAACATAATTTTACCGATAATTATTTAATCAACAATATTATAAATCAAATAAACAGTCAATTTTGGTTTTAATTAGGACTTATAATACACATGAAGTCTAATTTTGAGAGCAGTAAATTTGAACACACAAACTTAACATTAAACATCCACATAACACTTTTTAACCGAGTTTGATAAAAATAAAATAATAATGCAGATGTTATATCCTTTAAAGAACCAATTTATAACAAAATAAACTTAAAATACTAACTTGATATAACATCTAACTTAAAGGACGTTGGATATTATTTTAACCTTATATTTTTCTTCTTCTAATTTTGCCTCTTTTTCTATGCAAGTACATCATCTTATATAGGGGTGGGAATAGGTCAGGTCATCTGTCAGGGGCCTATGGCTCGACCTAATAAAAACTCGGTCCGGCCTAACTCGTTTAATAAATAGGTCAAGCTTGAGCTTTTAAAAAAGCTTATTAATTAAAATAGGTCAGGCTTAAGCTTATAAAAAAGCATATCAGGCCTATCAAGCCGGCCCATATATGAGTATATTACATTTTTCCACATTTATTATTTATATTTAGTAATACCAAAAAGAATTACTTATCTTTCAACTTCTCATACCACAATTGTTATTATTTTAGTTTTTTTTTGTATTTCGGATAGAATACAACACAACTCTTGATTTGGAAGATTCTTAAGTTATCATTTAAGACTCATATGATTATTTGATTTGTGTGAACTGTTAAGGTTTGCTACTGATATGCTTAAGGTCAATTATGGTTATTAGAATAAGTTTTGAAATCCTTGTTGGTATGAGACATGATTATTCTTGAGTTTTTATCCATCTATAAATTTTTCAATTGTGTTTTATTAGTTTAATATGTATCTAATTAATGTTTATATTTATATTAAGTACGTTGCACAAATTAAAAAGAAAGAAAAATTGATGAACGGACTCTATTTGATAAATATTGAACACAAACTAGATTTTTAGACATGCTAATAGGCCAGGTCAGTCTTTTAAAAAGGTCAGGTCAGACTTAAATAAAGTCTTTGACGGGCTAATAGGTCAGACTTAGGCTTTAATTTTTTCAACTAGGTCTAGCCTATTTAAGCAAAGCCCGGCTCGGCCCGGCCTATTCCCACCCCTAATCTTATACACAATCACCTTTCGGGATTGAGTGAGTTGATTTTATTTTTTTATTTTTTGTTGTAAGTAAAAATAAATCTTGCATCGTATTCGTCTTCGTAGAAGAAAGGTAAAAGCAATCTATACAGAGGTTGAATAAAATCGTAGAAGAAAGGTAAAAGCAATCTATATAGAAGTTGAATAAAAAAAATAGCATGAGAACGAATAACATCCAAAATTAAATCTGAGGATAAAATAATTTAACAAATGACATACAAACACTAACAAAATAATTTATCATAATATTGAGACTACAAAGGAAATCATATACATTGGGTTGGATCATCGTACTAGATTAAGAGAAATCACACAAGTGAGATTGACATCATATATTCACTTAAAATATATAATGAACATGTATTTTGTTAACTCAACATAACACATCTACAATTTTCATTCTCAGATCCCACTAAAGACCAAAAGTGAAGTAATTTAAAATAAAAGATGTTGAATAAAAAAAATAAATCAAATCGAATGATATCTGAATACAAAATTTAAGATAAAAAAATGAAAAAATTGAACAACTAATATCCAAAATTAACAAAGGAGTTTGTAATATTCCGCTTAAGCAAGGCATGTATCAGAGTTATAGGATTCAGATGGAAGGAGTGGCAAAACTGTAATAAGAGGGAAAAGGGGCCATTGGATAAATATGAATTTATCCTTGTTTATTTTCATTTTTCCCCTTGCAAGAAACCAGAAAATTGCTCTTCCTTTCTTCCCCATTTTCGTCCCCCACCCTCACCTTAATCATCTCATCAAATCATCACTTCTTTAAGTAGTAAACTCCTTCATAAATTCTTGTCTCCCAAGCAAGCTTGTTTTGGAATTTTGGAGTAAGAAGAAGTTATAGAAAACCAAGGAAAAGAGGATTTCACAAGTGAAAGTGTAGAGTTGGAGCTTGGCCAGCTTAATACCAGAAATAGGTGAGCTCTCTTGGGTTGCTAGAACCCTCCTAGAGTGAATTTTCATGTGTTTTGCATCATAGGTAAGTTATAGAGTTATAGAGTTTTTACCCTAATCTCTTGTGCTTGCTAATTCCTTGATTAAACATGTTTTAAACTATCAAATTGTATTAGAAATTCATTCCTTATACTGTTGGAATGCCTGGGTATCTTAATATGTCAAAAATGGTGAAAAAATCAAGTTTTGAGCCATTCCTGTGCTGACAAGATCGCTGAGCGAACTCGGGGCGATCGTGCAGTTACTGTTTGGCAAGCCTTCACTGCCTACTTTCGCCAAGCTGTGGCTCAGCGAAATCAGGCAGACAGCTCAAGTCTGTTCTGGTTCGTTCTGAGTGTTGTAAACGCGTTCGGTGAGGCTTTTAATAACCTTTTTCAATGAAAACCTTATTTTATGAGAAAAACACCATTGAGAGCATATCCGAGGGCATATGACGTGTACGGAATGAATGAACAAGGATTAGCGACGCAATGGGTGCTTAAGGGATTTTGGATAGATAGGCCTAAGACGGCATATGACAACGATATGGCGAATTCCTTGATAGGAAAATAAGAGTTATAGGGTGAAGATCAAGTTCATAGCTATATCCACTTTAGGATACAAAGTGATAGGAATGGTTTAACAATTATAGTTCACTTAAATTCATAGGGTTGGTTCTCCAACAAATTGTAAGAGGCTTATGAGAACGATAAGCCAAGAGTTAAAGGTTACAGGTTATAGGTCACAGGATTGTTATAGAATTAAAGTGGCAATTTATATGTTTATATGTTATAGTTAAAGAATTAAAGATTAAATATATTGGCATGCTTGCACGTTTTACAGTTACAGGGCGTGTTCATCAGACTCCGGGATTCGCCGAATTGGACTTCTCCGAGAGGGTTGTCCACACGTTTTATAGGGAGTCCGGTGTTAGCCTGATATGATAGGAATTTCACCGGTTTATAGGGAGACGTATCTCGGGGTTGCTCCACCCGGGGTGCCCTCCGTAAAATGAACTCAGATTAATTGTTTGTTCAACGCTAACAGCTAACATAAAACACTTTATATGCTTTATGTTATACAGTTATAGTAAAAGTTATAGTTACAGGAAGTTTTACAGTTAAAGATAGATTATAGATAAAGTCATAGGCAGGTTTAAAGACTTGGCGATTCTAGAATTCCCCTAAATTGCCAAGGTAGGCATGGCGACCCTAGGTTCCCTGTGGTTGCCAACAGTAGGTTGGGTAGAGCTCACTGAGACATTATGTCTCATCCCATTCCTACGGACTGATCGTGCTGAATGTTATGTATTCATAATTGACTGGTTTATATGTTGATGTATAATGATGTATATGTATCAAGAAGTATTGTGTAAACTTTGGATTGTAATATTACAATGTGATGTAATATTTGAACGAACTTTTTATATTGTAAATTAATGTATCCAATACGAAATTTTAATACTCGTATAAGATCCTAGGCAATCTTATTATGGGTGTTACAATTTGGTATCAGAGCAGGTCGATTCAGACCGTGCCTTGGGTCATTAAAATACAATTCAAGTTGTGGATCTCTTGGATCCGGGACATTATTCTAAATGTTATATCTGGTTGAAACTGATCACTTTGACTTGTGTATGACAGTTAGGATAATATGTCTGGGAGGAGAAGAGGTCCTGGCAGGCCTAGATCGAATCAGGCTAATGCTGAGGAAGCCAGTGGAGACCCTAATATGCAATTTTGGGCTCAGATGATGCAACAGCAGCAGGCGTTGCAGCAACAGTACCAAGAGCAGCAAGCTCAGGCTGCGTTACAGCATCAGCAGATGATGCTTATGATGCAGCAACAAGCCCAACAACAGGCTCAAACTCAGCATGAATGGATGGAGATGATGCACCATGGACAAGGTGTTTAGCAGCAGACACCACCACCAGCAGTGGCGAATCCGTCCTACCGGGAATTTAACAGAAATCACCCTCCTGAATTTAATGGGGAAGGTGAACCTCCAGAGGCCAAGAGATGGCTCAAGCAGATTGAGAAAGTATTCCGGATGGTGGACTGCCCAGAAGAAAGTAAAGTTTTGTTGGCTACTAACCAGTTCAGAGGCGCGGCAGAAGATTGGTGGGAATCTGCTCAACGCCGAATGATAGCAAATGATATAGAGATTAATTGGGATAACTTCAAGGAAGCAATGCTAGAGAAGTATATTCTGATGTCCTATAAAGTAAAGAAAGAACAGGAGTTTCTAGAGTTGAAACAAGGTGGCATGTCAGTCACCGAGTTTACAAAGAAGTTTGAAGAATTGTCGTACTACTCCTCTCACAACGAGTATGCCGGTAATGAGAACTGGAAGATGAATCAGTATAGGCGTGGTTTGAGAGGTGAAATTGATACAGCGGTGAGCCTTCAAAGGAATACCAGCTATGACGAGATGGTTCATGATAGTTTGGTTGCGGAAGCAGGTTTTGCCAAGACCGCTAAAGAGAAAGCTGCAGCATATGAAAAGAGGAAAGGCAAATTTCCAGATAGGTATCAAGAGAACAAGCCTAAGGGCTCCCCTAAGAGGGGCAAACAATCATTTTCATCACAGGCGGTGGTTACTTGTAAATTTTGCGGGAAGTCGCATTATGGTCAGTGCATGAGGCAAACGGGTGTGTGTTTCGGGTGCAGACAGCCGGGGCACTTTTTAGCAAATTGTCCAGAAAGAAGAGGTAAAAGTGGAGCTGAAGGTACTACAACAAGTAAGGGTAGAGTGTACTCCCTCGATGGCAGAAGGCTTTGGCAAATGAAGATTTAATTGCCGGTATGTGTTACTTAGGCCAAACTCCAGTTAAAGTGCTTTTTGATTGTGGTGCAACATGTTCCTTCATTTCTTACAAGTGTGTAGAAGCATTACAGTTGTCTGTGTCACCGTTGATACCCCCTATGATGGTATCTACCGCTACCGAGGGCGGAATTGTAGCTAACTTTATATGTGAAAATTGCCCGATCACTGTATCTAGCAAGACATACTATATAGATTTGGTGTGTCTTCCCATGATACAACTTGATGTGATCCTAGGAATGGATTGGTTATCTGCTAATCACGTGTACATTGGATGTGCGGAAAAGTGTATCTTTATGCCTACAGATGATACGACCGAAGGTGTGGCTTTGTCAGAGTTAATCAACCGCACTCATCAGCTTACTCAGCTCATGTGTGCTCAGGATAGAGGTTTTTATGTAATGGTTACTGTGACTTCAGAGTCAGAACTGAGTCCCAGTGACATTCCTGTTGTCAGTGATTACCTAGATGTCTTTCCCTCTGAGATAAGCAATTTACCCCCGGAACGGGAAGTTGAGTTCTCTATTGATCTCATCCCAGGATCTGAGCCAGTTTCAGTAGCGCCTTACAGAATGTCACCATCAGAGTTAAAGGAATTGAAGTCTCAGTTGGAAGACTTAATACAGAAACATTTTATCAGGCCTAGTGTGTCACCTTGGGGTGCACCAGTGTTGTTGGTTAAGAAGAAGGATGGTAGTATGAGATTGTGCATCGACTACCGTCGGCTGAATAAAGTAACAATTAAGAATAAGTACCCGTTACCGAGGATTGATGATCTTTTGGATCAACTTAAAGGAGCCGCAGTGTTTTCAAAGATTGACCTCAGATCAGGATACCACCAGATTCGTATCAAATCGTCAGATGTGTCCAAGACGGCGTTCAGAACACGTTACGGACATTATGAATTTTTGGTGATGCCTTTTGGAGTGACTAATGCTCCTGCGGTATTTATGGACTACATGAATAGAATTTTCCAGCCTTACCTGGATCAATTTGTTGTGATCTTTATAGATGATATCTTGATTTATTCAAAGGACTCATAAGAACATGCTCAGCATCTGAGGATCGTTTTGGACATTCTCAGAGAAAATCAGTTATATGCAAAATTCAGCAAATGTGAATTTTGGTTATCGGAAATCCAGTTTTTGGGACATGTTATTTCTAAAGGAGGAGTGTCAGTAGACTCATCTAAAGTTGAAGCTGTCCTTAATTGGGCCAGACCGACGAATGTAACAGAAGTTCGGAGTTTCCTGGGTTTAGCAGGTTACTACCGAAGATTTATTATGAGATTTTCACAGATTGTTTTACCATTGACACGCCTCACGAGGAAAGATGTGCCTTTCGTCTGGGACGAAGATTGTGAGAAAAGTTTCCGGACTTTGAGAAAGAAATTATCCAAGGCTCCAGTATTAGCAATACCAGACCCTGAAAAGAAATATGTGGTTTATTGTGATGCGTCCTCTAAAGGACTGGGCAGTGTGCTCATGCAAGAAGGTAATGTGATAGCTTATGCTTCTCGGCAGCTTAAATCTCATGAGGAGAATTACCCCACTCATGACCTTGAGTTGGCGGAAATAGTTTTTGCTTTGAAAGTGTGGAGGCACCATTTATATGGAGCACAATTTGACTTGTTCAGTGACCATAAAAGTTTAAAGTATTTGTTCGATCAAAGGGAACTGAACATGAGACAGAGAAGATGGATGGAATACTTAAAGGATTTTGATTTTGAGTTAAAGTACCACCCTGGAAAGGCGAATGTAGTTGCTGACGCCTTGAGCAGGAAATCTTTGATTAGAGCAGAAGTGCTGATGCATACCTGTGGTTTATATGAGAAATTTCGAGATCTTAATCTCAGCGTTACTGAAATGGGTGATGGCGTCTTGTTACAAAGATTAGAGGTTACTTGTGATTTGCGGCCCCGAATCGCACAAGCTCAAGGATCGGATGTGAATCTTCAGAGGAGGATTGGTCAGTCAGAATTTTCAAGGGCACCGGATGGTACTCTGCTGTTTGAAGGTAGAGTTTGTGTTCCAAATGATGCTAGTTTAAAAAGGTTGATTTTGGAAGAGGCACACAAGAGTAGTTTCAGTATTCACCCAGGTACCACTAAAATGTACCAAGATTTAAAGAAAGATTATTGGTGGCCAGGGATGAAGACCGATATTGCGGAGTTCGTGTCACGTTGTATTGTGTGTCAACAAGTGAAGATTGAACATCAGAAACCTGCAGGGATGCTTGTACCATTGGAGATCCCTCAGTGGAAATGGGAAGAAATCTCTATGGATTTTGTGACAGGGTTACCTCGGACTCAGCGGGGACATGATTCAATTTGGGTAGTTGTCGATCGGTTAACTAAGTCTGCTCACTTTTTACCGGTTAGGACTACTTACAGGGCTGCTCAGTATGCAGAATTGTTCATAGCGGAGATTGTGAAACTTCATGGTGTTCCAACCAGCATTGTGTCAGATAGAGATCCTATCTTTACTTCTCACTTTTGGAAAGCTTTTCAGAAGGCTTTGGGAACAAGGTTAAAGTTGAGTACGTCGCATCATCCTCAAACAGATGGACAATCTGAGAGAACTATACAGACGTTAGAAGATATGCTACGTGCATGCATTTTAGAGGATGGAGAAAGTTGGAATAATCATCTGCCTTTGATTGAATTTTCTTATAATAACAGTTACCATTCTAGTATCGGAATGGCACCGTATGAGGCATTGTATGGCAGAAGGTGTAGAACACCACTTTGTTGGTCAGAGGTTGGAGATAAAAGTATTTTGGGACCTGAGATTATTCAAGAGACCACTTTGAAGATTAAATCCATTCAGGATAAGATCAGAACTGCTCAAAGTCGACAGAAGAGTTATGCGGACAAGAGGCGAAGGCCTCTAGAGTTCGAAGTGGGAGATCATGTTTTCCTGAAAGTTACCCCTAAGCTGGGACTACGAGGTGTTTTCAGGACAAAGAAATTGAGTCCAAGATTTATTGGGCCATTTGAGATACTTAAACGTGTCGGACCAGCAGCTTACCAATTGGCTCTGCCACCGGCGATGTCAGGATTACATGATGTTTTCCATGTTTCACAGTTAAGGAAGTTCATTCCTGATCCTCACCAACCAGTAGAGTTGGAAACCATCGACTTGAGATCAGATTTGACTTTTCGACCCGAACCGGAACGGATTATTGAATGTGATGTCAAAGCATTAAGGAACAAAGAGATTCCAATTGTTAAAGTCATATGGAGAGGTTCTCCCTACGGTGAAGCTACGTGGGAATTGGAATCAGAGATGATGGAGAGCTATCCGCATCTTTTTACAGGTAATTTCTAAATTTCGAGGACGAAATTTCTTTAAGGGGGGTAGAGTGTAATATTCCGCTTAAGCAAGGCATGTATCAGAGTTATAGGATTCAGATGGAAGGAGTGGCAAAACTGTAATAAGAGGGAAAAGGGGCCATTGGATAAATATGAATTTATCCTTGTTTATTTTCATTTTTCCCCTTGCAAGAAACCAGAAAATTGCTCTTCCTTTCTTCCCCATTTTCGTCCCCCACCCTCACCTTAATCATCTCATCAAATCATCACTTCTTTAAGTAGTAAACTCCTTCATAAATTCTTGTCTCCCAAGCAAGCTTGTTTTGGAATTTTGGAGTAAGAAGAAGTTATAGAAAACCAAGGAAAAGAGGATTTCACAAGTGAAAGTGTAGAGTTGGAGCTTGGCCAGCTTAATACCAGAAATAGGTGAGCTCTCTTGGGTTGCTAGAACCCTCCTAGAGTGAATTTTCATGTGTTTTGCATCATAGGTAAGTTATAGAGTTATAGAGTTTTTACCCTAATCTCTTGTGCTTGCTAATTCCTTGATTAAACATGTTTTAAACTATCAAATTGTATTAGAAATTCATTCCTTATACTGTTGGAATGCCTGGGTATCTTAATATGTCAAAAAATGGTGAAAAAATCAAGTTTTGAGCCATTCCTGTGCTGACAAGATCGCTGAGCGAACTCGGGGCGATCGTGCAGTTACTGTTTGGCAAGCCTTCACTGCCTACTTTCGCCAAGCTTTCGCTCGGCGAAATCAGACATTTCGCCAAGCTGTGGCTCAGCGAAATCAGGCAGACAGCTCAAGTCTGTTCTGGTTCGTTCTGAGTGTTGTAAACGCGTTCGGTGAGGCTTTTAATAACCTTTTTCAATGAAAACCTTATTTTATGAGAAAAACACCATTGAGAGCATATCCGAGGGCATATGACGTGTACGGAATGAATGAACAAGGATTAGCGACGCAATGGGTGCTTAAGGGATTTTGGATAGATAGGCCTAAGACGGCATATGACAACGATATGGCGAATTCCTTGATAGGAAAATAAGAGTTATAGGGTGAAGATCAAGTTCATAGCTATATCCACTTTAGGATACAAAGTGATAGGAATGGTTTAACAATTATAGTTCACTTAAATTCATAGGGTTGGTTCTCCAACAAATTGTAAGAGGCTTATGAGAACGATAAGCCAAGAGTTAAAGGTTACAGGTTATAGGTCACAGGATTGTTATAGAATTAAAGTGGCAATTTATATGTTTATATGTTATAGTTAAAGAATTAAAGATTAAAGATATTGGCATGCTTGCACGTTTTACAGTTACAGGGCGTGTTCATCAGACTCCGGGATTCGCCGAATTGGACTTCTCCGAGAGGGTTGTCCACACGTTTTATAGGGAGTCCGGTGTTAGCCTGATATGATAGGAATTTCACCGGTTTATAGGGAGACGTATCTCGGGGTTGCTCCACCCGGGGTGCCCTCCGTAAAATGAACTCAGATTAATTGTTTGTTCAACGCTAACAGCTAACATAAAACACTTTATATGCTTTATGTTATACAGTTATAGTAAAAGTTATAGTTACAGGAAGTTTTACAGTTAAAGATAGATTATAGATAAAGTCATAGGCAGGTTTAAAGACTTGGCGATTCTAGAATTCCCCTAAATTGCCAAGGTAGGCATGGCGACCCTAGGTTCCCTGTGGTTGCCAACAGTAGGTTGGGTAGAGCTCACTGAGACATTATGTCTCATCCCATTCCTTCTGGTGCAGGTTCACAGGCAGGATCACAATCAGCACGCAACAAGGGTAAGGAGAAGGCTACGGACTGATCGTGCTGAATGTTATGTATTCATAGTTGACTGGTTTATATGTTGATGTATAATGATGTATATGTATCAAGAAGTATTGTGTAAACTTTGGATTGTAATATTACAATGTGATGTAATATTTGAACGAACTTTTTATATTGTAAATTAATGTATCCAGTACGAAATTTTAATACTCGTATAAGATCCTAGGCAATCTTATTATGGGTGTTACAGAGTTCATCATAATGTTGTGACTTTAATTTTAAGGGGCAGGGTGACTAAGCTGTGTTGGATAATTACACTAAGGGTCATGTTAACAAGTGCCTCCAGGGTTTGATTAAATTTAAAATTATCAAACTCCATTATAATGTTTTAGCAATTGTAAAAAAAAATAAAAAACTGAATATAATGTTTCAAAACTGTTGCCGGGTTTTTAAAATTTTTTGCGACAATTCCCAAAACACCATTTCGTAAGTTTAATTCCAATTTCCATTTCATTTTTTAAAATCGAAATATTTGTTTAAATATTAACTTTAGTGGGTCATATTCCCTATACATTACACAGCCGTTCAATGTCTTTCATCTATATACAATGATTTCTAATTATTAGCAACAACAACCAAAAATGGTCAGAGTCTCCTACGGTAGGAGACCTATTCAGGTCTCTCACCCGAAACAGCGCCACCAAACCAACTCTCACATACATATACATTTTTCTCACTTTGCATCTAACAGTATTCCATCTCACTCACAGCAGTGGCATGCGCCTCCACCTCTCCCTTTTTCAGCTTCAATGTTTGTTTCTTTTTACTTTAATCTTTCTGACCTCTCTCTTCTCTGTTTTTTTTCTCGTATGATGCTATATGATGGTTAATTGTTATAATATTGTACAATTAAAAAATCCATATCCTTTTGTTTTTCTTATATTAGTACTATTGTCTCTTAATTTTGCCTAGATGTTGGGCGAGTTTTCACATTTTTGGAATCGGACTTAGTAATAAAAAATGCTAATCCAACATTTCACTATTGAGGCCCCCCTGTCTAACAGCTTTTTCATATAAGTAGCATTTTGTTTTATCTTTTGATCTTTGTATTATTTTAGTAAATCTTTAGTAAAAACCCATAAAAAAACATTTAAAAGTACTGCTTGCGTCAAATCCACTTTTGATTCAATCACTACACTAAATTTCAAGTCTGTGACTACGCTAGATCCACTTTTGGTTTAGTCATCGCAAAAATTCCAAAAAATCGATAACTCCGCTAAATACACTTTTAGTGCAGTCTTCGCAAACTTTTGCAATAAAATACAAGTTATCACTTATCAAGCAAACTCACAACAATCAACTTTTCGCAATCAATTTATTTTTACTCGCATTTATCACAACAAAAATATTTCCCTTAAAACAAACCAACACACAAACATTTTCTACTCAGAACTACGTAGCTTTGAATTATCCATCGCATCAGGAGATACGTAGGAGCAAGATCAAACCTTGTCAAACACAATAATAAAAAAACATTTTTTCTTTCTATCAAAACACATTGTATTTCCATTTAAAAATCAATTTTTGTTTGCATTTAGTAATAAGGATAAATGAATATTTTAAGTTAATGATATTTTGCACAATTAATTAGAGGTAACTGTTTTTTCAACGGATGTTGTAGGGTGCTAATATCTTTCCTACGCATAATCGACTCCCAAACCTAAAATTTGGTTTCAAAGACCATTTTGTGGTTTTAAAGGGTTTTTCCAACGTTTTTCCTATTATAATAAACATTGGTGGCGACTTCATTGTCTTTCGAGCAACCCTCGAATTTTTAGGCCGCTTCAATACTGATAATAATTGTAACTTATTCTTGTCACGAAAGATGAAGGAGAACACATCTTTTAATTTTGCTTTATAATTATCCACTCTTGAGTAAAAAAGAAACACACACTGTTACTTGATCAATTAATTTTTTTTTTGTTGAAAGAAGATAATTTCAAACTTAACATTTTGTTTTTAAACATGCTAATAATAATAATATTGCATAGTTTTTTTCTTCTTTTTTCATAAGAAAATATTGTGACACCACATGGTAATAGATAATAGATACTTGAAGTAAAGGGACCATATTTTGGTATCAAACATGAATCGCTAGATGCTAGAAAAAAAAAAGATATATATATGTATGTATGTATGTATGTATTGCAATAGTCTCACTCGTTAAAAATGGCGGAAAAAAATATACACAATGAATCATAAAAATTTGAGAAATTTACCATTCTTTTTCTGCTACACATACAACCCTCTCAAAATGAAATTTCACACACCCATTTAAATAAGGAATTGTATATACGACATTTATATAAGTAAGTCACACAACGGTTTTTTATCATTATGGAATTGAAAGGTTGAGAAGAATCTTGAAAGGTTGACACTCAAAATAAACACACAATAAAACATTAAAATGGTCCCTAAAATAAATAAAATAGAAAAAGGAGTGCTTCGTTTCATCTTTGATAACAACTTTTATAGGGGAAAGAAGAATGAGCATAGAAATGATCTTGCAAGAATGACCTTTGTACAATTACAACGTGTAACCGAGACATTTGAAATAAAAGGCAATTATTTTGTAACATACAACGACAATGCATGCCAATTAATATGTAACGGAAATACATAAAAGATGTGGGAGGGCAAAATTGGAAAGAGATGGCCAAAAATGGAGGGCAAAATAGTAATTTTATGCAATTAGGGTTGGAAATAGGGTATAAAAGGCTATTATTTTGTAACATACAATGACAATGCATGCCAATTAATTTGTAACCGAAATACATAAAAGATGTGGGAGGGCGAAATTGGAAAAGGTGGCAAAAAAATGGACGGCAAAATAGTAATTTTAGGCAATTAGAGTTGAAAATAGGTGTTGCGGTGATTTTTGGATATCAAGCTATTAGTTAGCGTTGACTCACAATTTTAAGCTCACCAACGATCTTTTACTTTTCCGAGGAAAAGGCAGAAAGTTCGAAAAACCCTATTTTTTAGAGATCAAAGGTCCGGGGGTTGGTTACGCAAAGGGAAAGTATTAGCACCCTAAACGTCTATAGTACTCTATAGGAATCTCTTGTTTTTATTTATCATTATGCTAAATTGATTATTTGTTTGTAAATAAATGCTTAAGTGTGGAAAGACTAAAGAGATGAGTTTAAAAAAGAAAGAAAATGTTTTTATTATTTTGTTGATTTGGAAAGACAAAGTCTTTTGCCTACGTACCCGAGCGGGATCAAAATCACGTAGTTCGGGGTAAAAAGCCGAGTGATTGGTTTTGATTGATTTTGAAGTTTTGAAAAAATGTTTTGAGAAAGATAAGAGGCCTGATAAGGCATAGAAGAATAAAAATGTGAGTTTGATTGATTTTAATTGAAGAAAAAGTTTGATTGATTAAAGATTGATTAAAATTTGATTAAGAAAGAAAAGACACTTGGTTTAAAATCCAAGATTGAATGTTTTTTGAGATTTTTGATTATATGAAATGTTTTTGATTTTGACTATTTGACTTTTTTTGAGAAAGTTTTGATTAAAGTCCTAAGGTCCAGAGGCTATGTATGCTGAGATAATCCGAAGCGCGCCGGATCCCTCAAAATGACATTGGATCAAGTGAGGGTCCTTTTCCTCGGATACGGTCATTATTACATTTTTATCGTTTTCGACATAAAGCAGAATAAATAAATGTGGTGTCGGTGCGATATTCTCATTTATATTTTTACATTAGACCTAAATACATTCTAATGGAAATAAAATAAATGACAAAAATAATAAAATAAAATTGCAAATGCATTAAAATAAATATGCTACAATAAATAAAGAAAATAAAAATGCATGAAATGCAAAACAATAAATAAATATGTTGCATAAAAATAAATAAAGAAAATAAAAATGCATGAAATGCAAGACAATAAATAAATATGTTGCATAAAAATAAATAAGGAAAATAAAAATGCATGAAATGCAAGACAATAATTAAATATGTTGCATAAAATAAATAAAATAAAATGCATGTAATGCAAGACATAAAATAAATAAGGTGCATAAAATAAATAAAAAATAAAAAGCAAGACATAAAATAAATATGTTGCATAAAATAAATAAAGAAAATAAAAAATGCATAAAATGCAAAGCAAAAATAAATATGGTGCATAAAAGTAAATAAGAAGAATAAAAATGCATAAAATAAAAAGAAAAATAGAAATAATAATAAAATGCATGAAGTACTGAAATATAAAAGCTATAAAAAATAAAATGCATGAGAATGGATAGAAAATATAAAAATAAAGCAAGAAATAATAAAAAAAAAAGAAGAAAATAAAATTTAGAGAAGAAAGGGGGTGCAGAAGTAGGGAAAGGGGGTGCAGGAAGCAAAGCAGTAGAGAAGAGAAAGAGAAATGGAATTGGGCCGTGTGGGCTGCTACTGGGCTGGCCTATAAAACTGAAAATCTGACTTTTCCCTTTATTTCTTCATTTCTCCCCTCTCTCTACTCTTCCTCTCACTAAAATGCGCTCTTCCCTCTCTCTAGTTTACAGTCACCGGAAAACTTTCCGGCGCGGTGGTTGGCCGGCTGCGCCACCGCGCTGGAGCAGTTTTTGCTCCCTTTTTAAAAAGTTTTGCGTTTTCTATATTCCTTTTTCTTCTCCTTAACGAAAATCAACTTAGATTTTTTGAAATCTTTTTCTTAAAAGCTAGATCTAAGTTTCTATTTCGAACAAAAAACTACCTTTCAGTTTCGGCTTTATGGTATTTGGTTCGGATTGATGGTTTGTATTCGGTTTGGATATGATTTTGGTTGTGTTTGGTTCGGCCTTGGATAGTGGGTGAGGGGTGGTGGCCGGATTCGGTGTTGATGTTTTATGTGGTTATGGCTTTGATGTTTATGATTTGTGGTGATTTAGTGTCTGGCTGAATTGGTTATGTGGTTTTGAGAAATTTGTGGTTTTGTTTTGAGAAAAAGAAAATTGGGGTTTTCTGGTGATGGTGGCCGGAATCTGGACTTGGGTGGTTGTTGGTGGTTTGTGGTGGTTCTACCACTGACTGATTCTGACTCTTTTTGGTGTACTTGGCCCTGACCCCTGAACAGTAATTAATGCTGTTTAAATAGGCCTAGACTAGGGTTATGGAAATGACAAAATTACCCATTTGGGGTCTGGACTGAATATTGGACCTAAAATGACTAAAATAAAAAAAAAAAGAAGAGAAAAAAACATAAAAATAAAAATGAGAACAAAAACGAAAATAATTAAAAAGAAAATAAAAAGGCTAATAATAAAACTTTAAAAATAAAATAAAAACAAACTAATAAAAGTAAAAAGAAAAATTAATAAAATAACAAATAACAACGGTCGCCTTCGGAACAAAAATGAGGTATTTTAAAATACCTCCCTGTCGAAATTTCGTCTGAAACGACGAAAATTTCCGGCTTAAAAAAGACGAGAAAAGCGAATTGAAATGAGTCAAAAATGGGGTATGACAATAGGGTTTGTACACTTATTCTCCATTTTATAATTTTATAATAATAGATAGATGTCACATCATTTAAAATCTCTAACAAACATAAATTTTGTCAACTCAGTCGAACACATTATTTATCGGTATTTTTGGTAAACAAGAAAACTAGTTTTAAAATGTTGCTTGTAGGATCAAACTAGAAATCTTAGGACATGTTGTGCAAAGATTTTTCCAAAAAATGTATGAATGTTCATCATATTCATGAGTTTGTTTATCAATGAGTTGAAGAAAAATGCTTAAGGATGAAGATGACTGTCTTTCGACAGAAACCAACTAAAGTGTTTAAGATTAAAACAGTAAAAGACTTAGAATTTAAAGACAAAGAAACTTTAAAGAAAAGTTAATTGAATTGCATTGATAAGTAAAAGGTTCAACAAATCATTACATACATTTTGACATTCGTTTCTCTCTAACGCTGGGTACTTTGAGTTTGAAGAACTTTTGATAAGTGATTAGTGACCCGTTTTTCCTATGAAAAACTACTATATATACATAAGAAAATAACTGACAGACTAACGGTTCTAAACTGGATCCTTTCGACAACTTTTGGCTTGTTTCCCACGTGTCATGGACCTTTGATCTTGCCTCTTCAATGAGGATTTGAATTTCTCCCAGTCGAATCTTAGAGTCTGTCGAACCTTACCTGTCGAAAGCTTTACCCCTCATTTTGTACTTAGAGAATTTCATGGTCTTGATAACCAATTTGCCTGTCGAAATATACATTTAAAAATACAGGCTAACACACATATGCATTTTCCATTGTCAGACTCCACTAAAGACCAAAGTCAAGAAATTTGAAATAATATAGGTTGAATAAAAAATAGCATGAGAGGTCAGTTGGTGGTGGTTTTATTAAGGGATGTTTATGTTCCTTTCTTTCATGAGAAGAAACAAAAAAATCAGATATGAAAAAGGAATTTGATCATGAAAGAAGATAAGGGAATAAAAATAAGTACTTGCGTGTTTTGTTCGTGAGAGTATAGGAAATAGTGTGAGTTGTCGGTAATTTTATGAGTTTGTTGAAGGAGTTTAAGATTTATGGATAATTATTTTACGAAATATTTAGATTCAATTAAAAAAACGCCACATAACTTTAATTTTCTACTAAGCATGTATTTTGCCAACTCAGCATAACTGTTGAAGTAAAAATCTTTTTGATGAATATTTTAATGTTAACAAACCTCTTGGAATAAATGATAAGTTTTATGAATGGTGATCTACTGATGTTTGCACTTGAGTTTTTGTTAAAAGAACAGGAATCACATAAGTGGATAAGCTAGAAGCCACTCACAAGAATAAGTGCATTATATCTACTCAACAATGAAAGAATGAGTATATCATCAGTTGAAACAACAATATCAAATCTCCATGAAGATTCATAGCTCAAGAATCATGATAGAAGAACCTGAATCATGATGGAAGAACTTACATCACAAGCTACACAAGAATGTGCTTAAAGTTATGTGACAAGACTCACATTAAGTACTGTGTTATATGATTTGAAGATCCACCATTAGAAAACAAGATAAAAGAAAATATGCATACAAGTTATGAAGATTCTCAGAACCTCCTCAAAGTGTCATACTTCCAAAGCTTCTAAAGATAAGAAGTTCAAAGTTTAGAATGTTCATATGAACAGAGTTCATAAAGTTCATATGAATGGAGTTCATAATGATCATGAACATTAACCCAGAATATTTTCAAGGATTACTTCATGGATCAACAAGAATATTTAAAGTCATTTGTTACAAACAATGATGAACTAAATGCAAAGAAATATTCTTTTGGACTTCAAAGAAAGAATCATCTTGTTTCTCAAAACAAATGATCTCTCATTTATATAATTGAAGTATATTTGAATGGAATAAATAACAACCTTCATAAGGTTCAGAATGTTGAAGAACATCAAAATGTTCAACATAAAGTACAACTGTCAAAAAGGCAGGAACCCAGAAGAAACATTATGAAATTCATATGTATAAACCTAGAAAGAGTTCAGAAGGTTGCTCAGAAGGTTCATCAGAGCACATCCATAAATCAATGTTCATACCAAGAACAGACGTGACATGAACATTGATAAGTAGTAATTTATAGGTTTTTAATGGTTTTTTTTATGCAAGTTTAGTCATTTTTCTTTATTTTCTTGAGCTATTTTACTTCAGTACCTTTGTTTTTCTTTCTAGGCAAAAATAATGATGAGCAAACACTTTGAAGCAAAAGTGAATTTTCAAGGCAAAAGTCAAGTTTCTTCTGGGTTTCAAGGCAAAAGTCACAAAGAGCCAAGCAGGAAAATTCAAGTTTCAAGGCAAAAGTGAGATGACACGGTCGTGCCATCATTGACACTGGTCGTGCATCCCAACTGAGCAAACCGTGCCAAGCAAGGCAGTGAGATTATGCACGGCCAGTACGTTCAGAGGCACGATCGTGCGCCTGTCCAGTTCTTCAGATTCTGACGTTTTGAAACTTGGCACGACCATGCGCCCATATGGCACGGTCGTGCGTGTTATGCAGTCAGATTTTATGATTGAAAACTCTTGGAATTTGCCGATTATTGCTGTGTAATTTGTGTTTAATGCGTTTTCCATGGCTTTAGGCTATAAATAGAGCTCTAATCAGAGCTGTTTCTCATATTGGAATGAGTGTAAAGTTACTATAGTGAGATTGTAACTCTATCTTGTTCTAAGTTCAAACACTTATAAAATTTCTGCACTTTTACAATTCCTTGCAATTTACATTATAGTTCTTTACTTTTTCGCATATTTACAATTCCTGTCTTTTACTTTCTTGCTTTTACAATTTATGCAATTTATATATTGTCAAGTGTCTACAATGAACTCTTGGGAGTAAACTAATCTAGTCTTGGGATTGTTGAAAAAGTCTAATGACTAGATCCTAATCAAACCAAGCCTAGACTCTATTTTATTCAAAAATCATTTTCCTATCTAATCTCATAGTTTTTAAACTCAATAGCAAGTGTTGAACGAAGTACCGAACGGAGAAGTTCAACAACTACTATTTCATCATTTCAAATATATCAAGTGAAGTATCGAACGAAGAAGCTTGATATTAGAACAAATGAGATTAGACAAGGCATCTCAAAGCTTGATGGGAACACCTCAAATGAGTAGCTTAGCGATGTCTTGAGGCCATAAGATTCGTACTTAATGGGTCTCATATAGCAATCAACCATGAGAATAGGCGTGGTTGCTATTGGGATACATTCATGTATTTCGAAAGAAACATGAAATACCTTAGAGAATCTTGTCTTTGGAAAATAGATTCAATATAGAATAGAGATATAGGCTTGACTGTTTAAGATTATGTCATTAGATATACCAATAATCCCAAAATGCCTTTTACTTATAAACTTAATCAAAAATATTTGCCAACTCAAAAGCTTAATTCGTTCAGCTAACATACTCTGAAAACTTAATCGGTACTTACTAAACTCCACTGTGGATCAATATTTTTACTACTCGGTATTAACTGTGCACTTGTGGTGACATATCAAACATATCAAAACATATCAAATGCATAAAAGGATTTCGACTTTGGATCAAGAAATCATTAAAGGCATCTATGGTGATTAAATGATTAATGGACTTTGATAGTTTATTGGTATTTAATATGTGTTCTTGAGTAAATAACTAAGACAAGAACAAATTATAAATCAAACCAAGAATCAAATGATCAAAGAACATTAAAGCTTATGAACCCAGTTAGAGTTCAGGAGGTTAGTCAAAGTTCAGAAGGTTCGAAGATAGTTCAGGAAGGTTGTTCTTAAGGTTTATCAAGAACAAGCCCAGAAATATATGAACATTATGAACATTCAAGGCTCACATGACATAAATAAAAGTCCAGAAAAGTATTGTGACTTAGATCAATCAAAGAATAAAGGCATTTATTTGGATTAAAGTCAAAAGGCATTTTCATTGTTCATTAAAGACTTATGAACAAATGAAGTACAAAACATTGGAATATTCCTCTAAGAATATCATCCTAAATGTTATACATATTTCACTTCATTGATGTTTTACTATTAGGATTTGATTACATCAAATGGAAGTCTTACAAATCATCCTAAGTGAAACAAAGGAACATTCTGAAATTCAGAAAGTTCATTTCCAGCACATGCTTTGATCTGACAGAAAAGTACAACTGGTACAAAAGCAAAAGCAAAAGCAAAAAGCAAGATTAAGTCAAATTTAATGAGAATTCGACACATAAGGGAGCAAGTGATGTACAAGACCAGCAAAATCCTCTAAAGCATGAGCATAAAGTGACAACTTCAATTTTCTCTCTCTTACACAAGTTCCAAGACAGATCTACAAAGGCATAGATCCAGGAACTCATTGAAGTTCATATGAAGAACAAAGTTCATATGATGAACCCAGAAATTCATCAGATGTTCATACATATGAACCAAGAATCATTCTGAAGTTCAGAAAGTTCAAAACAGCACATGCTTTAAATATGGCAGCACAATAAAGTGGTTGAAAAAGTAAAAGCAAAAGCAAACATGCTATCTCAAAGTCAGATTCAATGAGAATTCAAAATCCCCTAAAGCATGAGCATGAAGTGACAAGTCCACTTTCCTCTCTCCTGCACGTATTCCAACACAAATCTGCAAAGGCTTTTGGCTCAGGAACATTCTGAAGTATGCACACATAACAAAAGCACATCAACAACCCAGATCTTCATATGACATTCATAGGATTTACCCAGAAATTCATCTGGCATTCATCCATATGAACGCAAGAACATTTTGAAGTTCATAACTGATGAATGTATGAACATTCTGAAGTATCCTGATGAACCCAGAACATTCTGACGTACAAAATATTGATCAAGACTCTCAAGTAAAAGTTGCTAAGTCACAGGACACGTGGCACAAGACCATTGGACACATCCTAACAAATACAAGGGGTCAAGAAACTCTATAAAAGGAGCTGGAGGCATACTTTGAAAATACACAGTTTAAAAGCATAATTAAACATCTTATTAAAAGAGTTTAAAGCTTCATAGCAAAATTGATTTCACAAATCAACTCTAAAGATTATTAAAATCTCCAAGAGTGTGAATCAATTCTCTCTTATCTTTTCAAAGATAATCTTCTTCTTCTCTTCTTATCTTCTTCCTCTTCACCTCATTCTTTCATACATCCAATCAATTGTAAAGAGCAAATCTCATCTAGTTTTAAGGGTATTAAAGTCTAGGTTGAGTAACAAAGTGTAAGGTCTGGTGTGACTTAGTACAAAAAGTTGAGAGCCTGCTGAGGCTTAGAGAATACAGGTTGTAATTGTTCCAAGGGAACATGATTGTACGGTGCAGGAGTTAAGAGGTTATCTCAAGCTTCATAGTGGAAAACTCTCACAGTTATGAGGAGTGGACTAGCCCACATTGGGTGAACCACTATAATTCTCGTGTGTCATATTCTCTACCTTAACTCTTTATTTTCAGCATAAATGTTTGAATTCACTTTACACACCATTATCACTTTCTTCATTATTTATTACAGTAACAGTTCTGAACGTACTTCAGAACGTTATGAACTTAACCAAGTTTTTATTTATTCCAAGTATCAACTTGAGAATGATTTACCACAAGTGCAGGTTAAATTTAAAAAGGGTCACAATTCAAACCCCCCATTTCCATTGTCACTTGCCACAAAAGATCAAAAGTGAATGAATTTAAAATATTAGAGGTTGAATGAAAAAAAAACACTTGAAAAATAATGACATCCAAAAACTAAATTGAAGTAAAAAAAAATTAAACAAATGACATCCAAAAACTAAAAAAAAAAGTTCATCATAATATCGTGACTTTTGGAGGATCTTACACTGAGTTTGATCATCATATTAGACTGAAAGAATACACACATGTGAGTTTGATATCACATTTGCACTCTAAACTTTAACTCACACTTGACACATAACATCTATCATCTATGTACAATGGTTCGAATTACAATTATTCTTTTTATTTACTGTTATTCTGTTTGTTCAAAAAGTCCTAAGAGTGTCACAAATGGTTCGAATTATATAATTCAAATGGGATAAATTGGAAATGCGGAAGGCACACAAGATCCCGGAGGGTGGGAAAAGAAATTATCTTGTGTTTGTTTCAAGGCTTTGGTAGTATCGTTTGAGAGAAAGGCCAAACCAATGTGTGTGGGCTTTGTCCCATGATCCTGTCTTGGTTGAAAATTGATGTTCACACTTAACACAATGCTAAGAAACACCAGGGAATGACCAAATTAAACCCATCATAAGTTAACTACCGCTAGATGCTTTTCAGCGGTAGTTAACTACCGTCGGACACAATCACATTGGCAGTTAGCTGTCGTAGCCATTTGGTGCTTATAATTTCCAGGACTTCACATTTTTTTTCATCTTAATGTGATACAAAATCAATAAATGAGTGAACAAAAACGATAAAATGATATGTGATTAAAGTGAAAAAGCTAAAAACAACAAAAATAAGGAATTAGATTTCACACATAACTTATTTATGGATTTTTTTAGTTTTTAAGAGGAGTAGTGATGTTGGAGAAGGTTGTCATAACATTGTATGTTTGAACATCTTCTCCAACATCACCACACATCTTATAAACTGCTTACGCCTCTATAATAAAAAATGAAATAAGAAGTAGGAAGTGTTTAGGTTGGTGGTTTTTTCTTTAGTTTTTAAGAGGAGTGATGATGAAAGAGAAGATGTTCGAACCATTGTTTGAACACCTTCGCTCCCATCATCACACATCTTATAAACTGTAGATGTGTTGAGTATGGATTGTGAAAACAACACTTCCTATATATAGAACTTTCTGTAGATTTTGGAACACAGAAAGTGTAGGTTAAACCCCATCCACACAAAAAAATTGCATCGGCAGCTAACTACCACTGATTTCTTTTCCATCAGCAGTTAACTAGTTAGAATTTTGATATTTTGGTCTCCTCAAACCATTAGAATCGTAACTCTCGAACCTTTTTTTGTGTGTTTAAAAATTCTACAATAAGTATTTATTCCGTTTGGTGCGCAAGATATGATAGACACATGATATGATTAGAAAATTGATAAAGATATGATATGATAGTGACATGATAGACATTTATTCTGTCATGCGTTTGGTGCACGCATGATAAGAAAGATGATAGCATTATTTTATTCTATCATGTGTTTGGTGCACACTTTTTATTGACATAAAAATAACAACATTGCATAACTTTAATTTTACACATAATTAAATCGATTGGGAACAAGATTGGGAAGAAAATCATGGAATTGATATTGATTGTAATTTTATGAAAAAAATATTATGAAGAAAATCGTAATTCAGAAAGATTGGGAACAAAATTATGAAGAAAATTATAAAGAATTATGGAAAAAAAAATTGTCAGAAAATCGATTGCACAAAAGGTAACATCGGGAAGCAAAAATGATTGGAGGAACATTGGGAAGCAAATCGATTGCAGAAAATCAATTGCACAAAACAGCCAATTTTCATATGAAGAAATATGGAAAATCGTAATTGTTATTTTCCAATTTATGTGCAGCAGCCAAATTGATTGGGAAGAAAATCTATTGGAGGACAAAACATGTTGAAAATTGATTGGAATTGATACCGATTGGGAAGAAAATCAGGAAAAAAATGAAAAAAAGAATAGAACAGGAAAACGTAGAAGCAGAGAGTCGAAGGAGGTTTTCTAAGGAATACTCCCTCCATAACTTTTTATAAGCAAATTTGACCAATTCACATTTTTTAAGGAATGTGGTTTGTGTTATTTAATTTAAGTTAAATAACCTATTTTGCTCTCATTAATTGTGGTGTACAGTAGTATATTTTCAAGGTGTTGTTGTTAAACGTGTGTGCATTTAAAAAATTAAAGTAAGGGTATTTCAGGTATATTATCCTTAAATATGACAAAAAAAGTCAATTTTGCTTATAATTAGTTACAACTGAAATGGTTGAATTTCGCTTATATTTTGTTATGGAGGGAGTAGAGGATGTGCATTTGATAGTTTTATGCGATCAGATTGCTAACCCACCAAAAACTAAGGATTAAAATTACAAAGAAGTAATAGGATAGGATAAGTAATATGTTTATTTTATCCTTTTTTACTGATGCACCAAACAACGGATTTAAGTAGGATATGATAATGTTATCATATCCCGTTCTTTTATCCTGCGCACCAAACAGATCGTAAAAATTGTTTTTATAGGTTTTTTAAGCAAATATGGGAGTCAAAAGAGAAACCATACCTTTATATATCGTACCTTATAATGTTAGGCCACTAGGTTTAAAATTTTCTCAAAACCGGTAACGTCCATAATTTATTTTCTCATGACATGACATTTGAAGTTTCCATTTGCTAATTTACACCGACCTATTCTTTTAGTGATTGTCTTTGACAAATATTTAATTGTAACTTGATAATATATACCCACAAATAAGCAATGTGTATTTGTAACTTGATAAAATTTCCTTCCGTGATTTGCTAATTTTCTCCCAGTTAGTTTTAGTTGTCTAGATATAAGCAAGGTGTAGTACTTAACAAATTTATAGTTATGCTAATTTACATTTTACACCCATAAAAATGAGTGAGTGTGAGTTGATAAATTATATATATACATGGAGCAACCTAAGCCATTCATTTACTATGTAAAAGATTTTCTGTTTTTATTTTTTAAAATTTGTGTTTTTTTAACAAGTCAAAAATGAAATTATATACCACCATAAATGTTCTCCACATCACAAGAAGTACAAAGGAGGAAAATCCGAGTATGAATAGATTTTTACAAAAACCATGAAAGGAACTCAACTAAGTGGTTAAACCCACAAATTTTAAAAGATTAACCCGCCAACGATGTAGATCAAAAACTAAACTTTGATTTTTAGCTTTCAACCACAAAGAAGATAATAACTTAACTTTATCAAGCAAGTGAGCAATTGACTCCTCTTTTTGCCTGAAACAACTGGTAACTCTTTTCCTTCCAAATCACCCAAACATAAGCAAGCCACACAATATGCATAGAACTCCTTATTTTCTTGGAAAATCCTCCCAACACATTAAAATGTAAACTATGATCAGTCAAACTAAGAGGGTTCACTAAAATAATACCCATTCATCGTCTAACTAGCAACCAAATGCTCCCAAAAAAACTCACATGCCAAAAACAAGTGATCTGTGTTTCCGCATAACCACAACTAGCAGCAGCACATGCATTCATGTTGGGTTGAAGAATTTCACACTTTAACAAATTGTCTTTTGTAGGAATCTGGTACCTTAGTAGCCACCACACATAGGTAGATACTTTTAAAGGTACTGTTTTGTTTCTAATGATTTCCCTGAAAGTTGTAACACCCCCATTTTTAATCTTAGTTATTAGTAATTGGTATTAGATATTATTATTATTATTAGTTTTGGTTTTTTTGATCTTATTTATTTAATTGGTTGTATTTAGGCTTAATTGCAGTTTCGGCCCCCTAAGTATTACGTACTTGCGATTTTCGCCCCCTATAAAAAACAATAACAAATCAACCCCCTAAGTTTACCCCCTTTTGCACTTTTGGCCCCCTGGTCCAATTTTGACCCAGTCAACGCACACGTGGCACCTCACTTAAGTGAGTAGGATGCCACGTGTGCAATTTTTATTTAAAAAATAAATATAAATGCCACGCGTGTATTTGTAAAATTAAAAAAAAGAGAGAGTGAAACACGTGGGCTTCATCTTCTCCAACCACCTTCCTCACCACACCACCATTCTCTCTGCATTCCACACCACACCACCATTCTCTCTCTATTCCTCACCACACCACCATTCTCCTAACCACTGCCGTCCTCGCCCACCGTCGTCCTCACCGCCGCAGTCTGCATCCTCACAACCATCATCGTCCTCATCAGTGGCAACCACCACCGTCCTCGCCACCATCAATCCGTTCAGATCTGGACACACCGACGACGAAAACTTCTTCTCCCTCTTGTTGTTTTAGAATTTGCAAATCCTTATACCTCTTTATTGTAGGGGAGGAGGAAGAGGGATAATGTTTATAATTCATACTGTTTTATGGTGCAAACATTTGGTGATTTTTCAAGGCATTGTGGTGGCTGGGGTGGCCGTGGTCCGTGGCGCAGTGGCGGTGGTGGACGTGCTCTAGGTGGTTATTATGGAAGGGGGTATGGTGGCTATGGCGGAAGAGGAAGAGGAGGGGGACGTGGCATGCCTGGTGGCCGTTATTAGATGGAGGCTGCAATGCTAAGTTGTGGTGGTAGGGAGGTAAGGAACAAAAGCCAAGCCACCCACTTAAAGCAGCTTTGTTGAGGCTATGCTTCAATGTTGTGATTTTTGTTCTGTTTGGTCATAATTTGCCGCCGATATAAGCAAGCCAAGATGACCGGAGAGCAAGCCAAGAGGTGGTGGTGTGGTGAGGAAGGTGGTTCACTCTTTTTTTTTTTTTAATTTTACAAATACATGCGTGGACATTTATATTTATTTTTTAAATAAAAATTGCACATGTGGCGTCCTACTCACTTAAGTGAGGTGCCACATGTGCGTTGACTGGGTCAAAATTGGACCAGGGGGACCAAAAGTGCAAAAGGGGGTAAACTTAGGGGCTGATTTGTTATTGTTTTTTATAGGGGGCCTAAAATCGCAAGTTCGTGATACTTAGGGGGCCGAAACTGCAATTAAGCCTTGTATTTTTTGAGAAATAGATGAGTTGGTTGACTTGTTAAAAGATGAGAGAAAATAAATTTTAAGAAGAAAATAACCTTTTTGGTGAGAATAGGGAAGTGGGGTGCATATAGTAAATATGTCTAAAGTTTATGTGAGAAAATAAAAATAAATAAAATCTAAATTTGTTAAAAGATAAGGGATAGAGTTTCAGAACAACTAAAACTTAAATAACCTCTATGAATAGAGGAGAGCATTAGAGAATTAGGTTACAACAAACAGAGAAAATATTAGAGATTAAAGAGAAACCTAGGGTTGTGGAGAGAAGAGGCAAGAGGACATAGCGAGAAGAACCTAGAGAGAGATTTCACCAGTAGGAATTCATTCAAATTTTGCAAACCAGAGGTAAGAGGGAGGCTCTATTCACCATGATGGTTGTATGAAAGTTTGGGCAGTGAAGAGTTTGTATGTTTTTATTTGAATTCATGGTTTATTTAATGATTTAGTGTTAAAATTCGTATTCTATTCTGCTGTTGTGATTTTGAATATGTTTCTATTTCTGAATTCACGACGTTGATGCGTTAAATTTGTGGTTTAATTATGCATCAATTTTTATTTTATTACATTAGATTAATTGTGACTGTATGTACCTAGTTGATGTTAGAGAATATGTGCCACTGACTCTTATTAGACTTGATTGTTAGCAATTCTTGGCCATTCTGTACAATTTTGTTCTAGTTCGGTTATACTAGTTTTAAGTTAGATTTGTGAGAATACTTTTATTTCCCCATCAAATGGTGATTTGGAATATTAGAATTGATGTGAGTGATCGATTACGTGATTGAATCTGTAGTGGTTAATACTTTGATAAATTTTCTCATTTACAACCATTTTTCATAGATTGCAAGAGCAGTACACTGTACGTACATAACTTGTCGTTGTTATGATCATCCCACTTTCTTTCCAATGTTTTATCAATTGGGAAATTCAAATAGCTAGTTTTTTTTTTTTTTAATAAAGCCGTATGAAATAGCTAGGCTAAGTAAGTCTACATAATTAAATAATTTGTATTAGCTTTACATATTTTATTTTGGTAGAAAGTCTTACGTATTTACTTCTATAATTAATGATGAATTATTTGATGATGTGCTAATTAACGATGTGAAATTGATGTGTTATTTAACGATGTGTAATTGAAGTGTTATTTAAAGATGTGTAATTAATGTATTATTTGAAGATGTGCAATGATCTATTATTTGAAGATGTGTGATTTAAAGATGTGTTATTTAAAGATGTGGTATATAAAGATGTGTTATTTTAAAATGTGTGATTTAAAGATGTGTTATATGAAGATGTGATATTTGACGATGATGCTATTTAAATATGTGTAATTGTTGAGTCATACAAAGATGTGCATTGTTGAGTCATTATTTGATGTTCATCAATTCATGGTCGAGTCTATTTAACGATGTTGTATTTGACGATGGTGTGGACAAAATCAGTAACATACCTCTGATGTCCAAAATATTTGACAATGGTGATGGGATTGGTACCACATGCATATAAAGTCGAGTTAGGGACATTGCATACATAGTTGCAAGTTTATCTGAAGATGTGCTATTTATAGATGTGATATTCGATGACGTGTTTCTTTATGATTATGTGTGAATAGTTGGTGTTTATATTAATGTCCACTTAATGTTATTACTTGTTTTTGAAGCTTCCTTGTTATTATAAGATGTTGAATTGATGTTTATTGATTGTATTTTAATGAATGTATATATTATAAATGTGAATATTACCTGACTGTAATGTATACATGCCTAACTGCAATTAATGATTATTTTATATGAATCTATACATGTGTTTGTACCTCCCTTGTGTTAGATATATTCTCACCCTCTTAAACTTGGACTGTACTCTCGCCGGGTACAGATTCGCAGGAAGAAGATAATTAGTAGCAGTGAGTCTCAGAGGGTGGCGTTGGAGCCCTCCTATTTACTTTTACCGCTTTTAGGAGTTTTATCGAGTCATCACTCTGATTAGTAACACTAGGGATTGAGATTTATTTTATTTCAGATTTTGTTTGAGAATTCTTTCGAATTCAGTTTTATTGTGGATTTTAAAGATGTGTAAAATTACTTTGAATGCTTTGAAATTTATTCCGCTGCGACGTTTTTAATTTAAATGAAGTCCTTTTGTTTTGATGAAGATGTGTAACACCCTTGCGTGTTTCATTATTTATTGAATTTTAGTAAAAAATAAAATAAAATGTGGGATTTAGAGTGTTACAAAAGTCATGTCAATTACTCGGCTTCATCGACGTCAACAGGTGATAAACCCTAGTGACAGGGTAACCTTTGTCAGGCGAGAGATGTCAACTCCACCTATCTTCCACACCAAACTGTAAAAAAGATGTTAGATAAAAGCTCGCTACATTCCCCCAACATCTTCTCCTCCCAAGCAAATAATCGACGCCGCCATTTCCATACCTCCCCTCATAACAGCCAATCTAAAGCATACAACTCATCAACTATAACTAACTAATTCTCCTCTAAATCAAACAGCCTCGACTACCTATCAGATAGAGTCCCCCTCCATCCATACTTCTGGTTTACTTGCAATGCAAGCTATGAGTTTGCTATGAGTTTGATAAATTGAGAGAATCGAGAGAAGAAGGAAGAGATTATTGTTGTAATCTATTATATATTCACTAGATTATGAAAAATAGTTACAACATGTCTTTTATAGGGCTCATTCACTTTGCTTGCTTAGTAAGCCATCTAAACAAACATAACAAACTTAACTAGATCACCTAACTAACTTGTAACAAACTTTTAATCATGTTTTAACCCAAACAAACTTGAATTAAAACACTAATCAAACTAACTAAACTTGAATTAAAACTAATAGTTAGGCTTAAGACCTTAGAGTCTATTAATCTCAAAGTTTTAGTTTTGATTTCTTCTTATGTCAATTTTGGTGGGTTAATCTGTAAAGAGCTTTACTCTGACTTTAAATGGGGCGAGTGTAGTGTGGGAAAATGAGAGGTGGGATTTGACCCATACCATCAAATTAGTCGGTCATTGGACCAAATACTGAGTTTTAAAAAATATATTATTTGTTGGTTTTTAATTATTTTTAATAAAACTTTTTTTTATGAAGTGGAAAGGAAAAAAAAACAAACCAAACACGGAAAAAGAAAAGAAATTAGGCTTTCGGGCGAACAATACCTACAACATCAATCAATAACACACGATTGAGCTGAGGAGGACATCTAGTCCAAATCTTCAGGATTTCATTGAAGGAGGCTCCATATATTTACAAGTCAATTAGTACATTCATGGTCTTCTATAAAAGTGTGTTGAAAGGAGGGTGAGGACATACGTTACCCCTTCATATTTTAGGGGTAATTTACCCCTAATGACAAGTATGATTTGATTATGGAATGAAGAACATGAAGACTGACATGTTGAACGAAAGAGATGAAGAAGTTTGATGTTCTTGAAATAAAATGGTAATTGATTGTAAGAAATAACCCAAATGGTGAAGCCTGCATTATCCCTTGATGAATCGAGGGTAATTTACCCCTAATAACAAATACGATTTGATTATGGAACGAAGGAGATGGAGATCACATGTTGAATGAAGCAGATGAAGAAATTTGATGTTCTAGAGATGAAAATGGTATTTGATTGTAAGGAAAAAGATGAAAAAATGGATTTTTCTTTTAAAGGGGTAAATTACCCCCAAATCATTAAGGGGTAATGTAGAAAAAACCTGAAAGGAGGCATTACAATCCCTAAAAGGTGGCGAATGTGTGAGATGAGGGTAAGGGCGGACCTGCTTTAGGTTTGGTGTGGCTATTGCCACACCAGCCTAGCCCAAGTATTTATTTATTTTTTATATTGAAAGTCTAAATTTTATATTATATATATGTAATTTAAAAATGAAATTAGACATGAAGTATTAGCACTCAAGTGCGTGTTTCCTAACTCATAGCCATGAGTTCAAGTCTCAGCTTTTGCCTTTCCCACCCTCATCTCATCTTTTGCCTTTATAACATAAATGTAAAAAGGATCACGACGGAATCGAACCAGTGACATAAACATCAAAGAAAAACTCATCAACCTCTGCGCTATAATGCTTGGTGTGTTTTATTAGTTGCAAGATCAAGATATATTAAAAGTTTGTAACTTACTAATACATATAATCAATAAAAATATATAAAGGGGTGCCCTTTTTGGGTGAGATTTTTTCCTTCAAATGTACCATTTATTTAAAATATTTATGTTTTTAATAATATGCTTAAATGCAATTTCGATCCCCCTATTTTCAATTTTGTTAACTTTTGATACCCTTATTTCTAAAACTAGTTTTTCGGTCCCACTATTGTGAAAGTCAACGAATATTTTTAGTCCCCCTTCTCTTTGGATAATGTGGCGCGCTCATTAATGATGTGGATCCTACATGACAATTGCTGACATGGAACATTCATCATACTTTCATTTCCACGTCATTAATATTAAAATTAAATTGAAAATTTAAATAATTTGAACTTACAAAAAATCTTTCTTAAAATAAAAACTTACAAAAAATCTGAAAATCAATGTCTAAATTGAAGAACCCTAATTTTGCAAAATTTGCAAAATTAGGGTTCTTCAATTTAGACATTGATTTTCAGATTTTTTGTAAGTTTTTATTTTAAGGAAGATTTTTTGTAAGTTCAAATTATTTAAATTTTCAATTTAATTTTAATATTAATGACGTGGAAATGAAAGTATGATGAATGTTCCATGTTAGCAATTGTCATGTAGGATCCACATCATTAATGAGCGTGCCATATCATCCAAAGAAAAGGGGGACTAAAATTTTTCGTTGACTTTTAAAATAGAGGGACAAAAAAACTGGTTTTAGAAATAGAGGTATCAAAAATTAACAAAACTGAAAATAGGGGGACCAAAATTGCATTGAAGCCTTAATAATATTTTTTAAGTTTTAATTAAAAAAGGTTAAATTCCACTAAAATATGAACAGTATTTATTATTTTTGGCATAATTTACTTTGCTAAAATAATTCGCCACACTGATAATTTCTTCCCAGGTCCGATGACGAGTAGAGGATTCCATTCAAAGCAAAATCAACTGCTTTAGATATCAGATTAGATTCAAAGACAACATATTGGAATCCTTCATCCTGAGCTAATATTTGAATTAGATTAGATTAGATTCAAAGATGACATATTTGAAACTGCTCGTGGTTTTAATATTTGAATTAGATGATTTTTTTTTTTGCCTGATTCAAGCAGTGACTCAAACACCCTATGAAGTATTATTGCATGTCTTTGTTTCTAACACATGTGATCAATTTAGATTAAATTAAATAAACTGAAAAGATAGTTAAGCAACAAAAAGTTGCCACTTCTAATACATAGTATGGGTATAATTAAAAATTGAAATAGGTCCCCAAGTAGTTTCTTTGTTGCAGCAATTTCGGGACTAGGGACTAGGGAGAACCAAAAATGTAAAAGCTCACCTAGCATCTGGTGGAATATCGCTGCCAATGGAGAATAAACCTTTGAAAATAAATTCAAAGATTCTTAGTATATAATGATTATCTGCAAAACATGTTATGTGTGGTGACTAAAATATGTCTAAAAGTTTATGATCAATAAAAAATTATATGTGTGGTGACTAAAAACGTAGAAACTCATTATTTTCGTGTCTCATTGAATGCATCAAACTGTTACCTCTCAAAATGTGAACATTTACGAGATAAATTAGTCTTACAACGTCACTAACTAATGCTTAAATCCAAACTTATAAAGGTACTCGTGTTTATAGTGAATGTTGTCTCGAATAAAACAACAATGAAATAATTATCTCTAATGATGGGAATCTATGAAAAATTAAACATACTGAAATAATTTGTCTTTTTTTGTTTGTTTGTTGATATAATGAATTACTTTTAATTCTCATTTAATAAGAAGGAAAAAATATCTTGCATAATTATTTAGAGGTAGCCATTTTTTCAACAAATGTCGTAGGGTGAGATGTCGTATGATGTTAATACATTTCATAGCATAATCGACCCACGAATCCTAAATATGGCTACAATGACTTCTTTTTTTAAAGTGTTTTTAATTTTTAGTGTTTTTTTTTTATTTTAATAAACTTTGGTGACAACTTTATTATTTTGGAGCAACACTCAAATTTTAGGACGTGACACCTGAAAAAATGTTTACCACCAACACCTCTATAATTCTACACAGAACAATTCATTGAGACACAGATAGGGCTAAACACTACTCTCATACGATAAAAAAATAATCTTGAACGATGGATAGAATTGAATCTTGAAAAAAATAAGCTTGCGATATGTATTCTAAAAAACGAAAAAAACTTGCGATATGCCTCAATGAATAATCAATCACTACCATGCAAGCCAATCCCGCGTCATGTACAACATAATAATTAGGACAAATAGTCATTTTCATCTCTAATGTGTAACGAGTAAGAACAATAGTCTCTCAGTGTATCGAAATTCTAAAATCATTTTTAAGTGTGCACTCTCAGTGTATCGAAATTCTAAAATCGTTCATGAGTGTGCCCTCAGTTAGTCAAAATAGTATCTGACGTTGAAATGCTATGTTAATACTGTCTAATCAGTCTCTTAATATACTTGTTTACTATCATATCGATCCTTATAAATACTTATTTACTGTTATATCAACTCATATATAAGAAAAAAAGTTATTGTCAGCATCAACATACTATTTTAACATGGAAGACTATTTTGACTAATGAAATACACAATCACAGAGTAATTATAAAATTTTGATACATCGATAGACTATTGTAACTACTCGTAGCACATTCAGAGACAAAAATTACTATTTACCCATGATTATAACAACAATCATGTATAGAACATTTGGAGAAATTGAGAAAAGAACATGGCGGCTCCGTTAAGGGTGTGTCGATTTTTAATAGTATATTCGTTATATTTTGCATCAAAATATTATTTTAACATTATTTTATAATATTAATAAAATTTATTACGGTTCTAGACCAAAAAAAAAATTATTACGGTTTACAATTGGATCAACCGAAATATGAGTGCAATCTAAACTACATTTAATTGAACTAGATAGTTCAAATGCTTTTTAAAGGAGTTATCCAAATGTCTTTCAAATAAAATAGGAGTTATCCAAATGAAATTGCTAGTGGTTTTAATATTTGAATTACATGTTTTTTTTTTTTTTGCTTTACGACTAATTCAAGTAGTGCCTCAAACACCCTATGAAGCATTGCATGTCCCTTTTTTTTCTTCTTTTCTTTTCTTCTTTTATAACACATGTGATCAATTTAGATTAAATGAAGTTAAGCAACAAAAAGTTGCCACTTATAATGCATGGCATGGATATAATTGAAAATTGAAATAGTTCCCTAAGTAGTTTCTTTGTTGTAGCAGAGCCGGGTTGGATAATTCACCTAATTTAAACTAAAGAGTAAGTAGTTGGAAGTGTTGAGTTTAAATTCGAACAAAGGAGAAAAAAACTCATACTAACAACTACTCCCTCCAGTCCTATATATAAGAAAATTTTCAAAAAAAAATTTTGGTCTTATTTATAAGAAAATATCACAACTTTTTAGGTGTAATTATTGCTTAAAAGACTTTTCTACCTCTTATTTAATGTTTGTCTTTTTAATATTATTGAGTGTATTTAATGTTTCACAATTTTTTATGAGGATATATTTGTAAAAATATTCAAAAAGTTACACTAATTAATGACTGCATTGATTTTAGATTTTTTTTGTTTTTCTTCTTATAATAAAGACCGGATGGAGTAATTATTAACCTTTACTATTAATTTTTTTTTCTTGCAGCAATTTTGGACCTAGGGAGAACCAAAATGTAAAAGCTCACCTAGCATCTGGTGGAATATCGCTGCCTACGGAGGATAAACCTTTGAAAATAAATTCAAAGATTCTTAGTATAGAATGATTATATGCAAAACATGATATGCGTGGTGAGTAAAATATGTCTAAAAATATGTCCTAGATTCTTAGTATAGAATGATTCTTAGCATCTTTCTTGTCAACACCTCCACTTGTTGCGTTAGCAATTTTTTTGAGCTAGGATTGCATCATTAGTCCCCAAATCTAGGATTTCCGCCTTCCTTTGGCCTTGGTTTCTGTTATGGTGAGCCTGGTGATCATTCAATGTCATTCTCTCTATGATAGTAACAGCATCTTCGGCGCTCTTGGCCATTAAAGAACCACCAGCAGCAGCATCAAGCAATAACTTGGATTGTTGTTGCATCCCGTTCCGGAAAAGATGAATTTGTGTTAAATCATCGAATCCATGATTAGGGCATCTTCTAAGCATCGACTTGAAACGCTCCCATGCTTCACATAACGTCTCACTTGAACCTTGTGAGAATACATCAATAGTTGTCTTCGCCTCCATGAAACGATTTTGAGGGAAAAATCTCTCAAGGAATTTCTCCTCAAGAGTGTTCCAATTTGTCATAACCGTTGGTGGCTGATCCAAATACCACTCCTTGGCCTTGCCAATCAAAGAATGAGGAAACATCCTCATGAATATAGCCTCCTCATTGTTCTCCGTCTCACCAAGTGTACCGGTGATCTCGTAAAATTTTGTGAGATGTTGGAACGGATCCTCATGGTCCAATCCTGAGAAAGGATTTGCATAAAGTATTTGTAGGATCTCGGTTTTCATCTCGGTTTGCTTGGTCGTCCGTGGCATTTTCCCCAATTGGGCCATACGGCGTGGGCTATTGTGACATGGCATCCCACGTCCGCCTGAACCTCCTGAACCATCTCCTGTAGCAGCCACTGGTATCTCTTGGCTTGGAATTGGACTAGATGAAGGACTTGAAACAGAAGTTTCCTCTTGTTGCTTTTTCTTTGCTTGCTGCTTCTTTTTCTGATTCTTACTATTGTTTCTACGAGCTGTTCTCTCTATCTCAGAATCAAAAAGCAGTTGGTCGTCCGATACTTGACCTCGCATATACGGTTTCAACAATCTGACCAAAAAGAATTAGCAAACAAGATGGATAAGGAATAATAGTTATATACATAAAAGAATTTTGTGCAAAATTGCTTAAGATAATAATTAACGTTGCAATGATTATAATACCATAAAGTTAATCCCCGGCAACGGCGCCATTTTGTTAATGTACAAAAGTAAGTATAAGTTTTATATCGTTCCTCAGGGATTATCGTGATATCATAAACCGTTCAACGTCGATTATCGTCTTAAGTTAGGGTTTAACCTTTTTTCATTACTACACTACTCAACATTTAAAAACGTAATAAATAAAACGTAGAGTAATAGGACATAAAAGGTGTTAGGATTAACGTTCATCAATCAAACATCGTTTGTATTCGATTGATCATAAATACGGATTCTAGCTTTTTCTTATATATGACATTATCACGTATTACTCGACAACGTCATTGATTTCCCAAATGACGTCGTGAGATCGATCGTATCGTTTAATCGATGATTTCTCAATCTATTAAACGATTCGAAAGCTTTACGATCCAATACTTAATGTAATTATCAAAACCAAATCCCATTTCTAGGATTTCTTATCTTGATAGAATATCATTCTAAACCTAGATTCAAGAGTACTTTTCAATATCATTTAAATCAAATATAAGAGTGAAAAGCAAGAACAAATTCAATGGTATGTAAAAATGCTAGAATCATATATTTAAATTATCAAAAGTTTACAACATAGAGGTGATTGATTACCTATTAATCCCAACAAAGGAGATTAGTTGATCATTGTCATGATAACTATTGCAAAACAAGAAAGGAAGATGAAGATATGTTAAGGCTTGATTTCTCAAAGCTTCTTAATGTATTCTTCACTTGAAATCCTTTTGCTATTTGAAGTTTGCCTCCTTCTATGTCTATTCTCTCTCTTAGAAATCAAATATTTAAAGCTCTGGAAGTTGTAAAATTAGGTATTCAGCTAACTATATGAAAAAATGAGCTTCAAATGCTTTTATAATCTGAGAAATTTGCACGCTCGCTACAAGCGACCAGCCTGTCGCTGTAGCGAGGAAAACTTTCTGGCCAATGGGAGAGCTCCACGTCATCCTTTAGCATTAAACCACCCTTTGGTCGCTGTAGCGACAAGGTCTGTCGCTACTAGCGATGGATCCTTAAAATTCCCTGCCTAGGCTCGCTTCTAGCGTCCAGTTCATCGTTTCAAGCGATGAACTCTTGAAAATCCCTGCCTAGGCTCGCTTCTAGCGAGGCTTCCGGCGCTTCAAGCGATGGCTTCATGAAAATCTCTGCCTATCCTCGCTTCTAGCGTGGCTTCTGTCGCTTGTAGCGATGGCTTAAGAAAAACTTCATTTTCTTTGCTCCAATCAGGTCCAAGCTTGAATTTCCTGCATAATAACATGGGGTAAGATTTAGGATCACAAATATTGCATTTTTACCACAAATATGCTCTTATCCTAAGGTAACTTGTAAAACAAGTAACATAAGTGCCTTAAAATGTATCAAAAGATAACAACTTTTAGGCACTTATCAAACTCTCCCCAACTTACATTTTGGTTTGTCCTCAAACCAAAGAATCAAAAGGAAATTTTCAAAGCTTTTAACCAAAGTATTGAGCAATTAGCAAGGGATTCAAAAGTTTGAAGAAATTAATATCAGATGAGTGATTCAAATGTGACTGCGCAAGCTAGAGTTCAGTTTCTCATTAAACGAGATACATACTATAAATGTGAACTAGTTCTAAACACAAAGAATCAAGTCACACAATCCTGAACAAACAACATGTTTAAATTTGAACCAAACCTAACACACTTCTATAGAAAGTATATGAACAATTTGAAATCTATTGTGAGGGTATGAACACTCATCCAACAAACATGATAACATTCCAATTAAATTATGTGTCCATCTAATTATCATTTCTAAAAGCATAAAAGGCATTGATCATAAGGTCTTTAAGGGTTGTAATTGGGCTAGGTTACAAAAGAATTGTCATATGTGGGATATTTGAATTCAAATGGCCAAGCAAGAGGAACATTCAATCTATTTACAAACTTCCTCCTTTTTCCAATACAACTCTTGGTGAATTTCAAACTTTTCTTTTCTTGATTGATCTTGACAACTTTTTCTTTGAATTATTGCAAACCTTTTCAGTTTTCTCTTTTCTTTTTCTTGGTTTGCTTTTCTTTTCTTTTTTCTTTCTTTTCTTTTTCTTTTTCTTGTTGTCAAGATCAATTATCAACATTCACCACTACTTTGACATAAACACAACCTCCCTTTCTCCCCAACTTAGTTCAATGACACCCTAATCGAATGTTCCTTTGTCATTATGGCAAAGGTCAATAATAACGATGGATAAGGGTTCAAAAGAAAACAAATATCAGAATTCAATAAAGAGTTAACTATGAACTGAATTTTTTTACAAACTCCGGCAATTTAAATAAGCAATTGAGCTTATGAAAATTGACAGTTCATGGCTAACGATTCTGATTCAATAGGCTCAGAGGGGTTAACAGATACTCACTTCTCACAGGGTAGGCTTATTTGGTCAAGTATTTCACTCAATTTCAAAAAAATTGCCTTGATCATTTCAATGCTTTTATACAATTTAAAACAACAATAGATTTAACATAAAATAACTGAGTTAAACATGATATGTTGGTCTCCTGCATATATATACAAAGGTTGAGGATACCTCACATTTTGGCTAGTTCTAAATTGGTTCAAAACTAAACATATGCTTGCGTAAAACTGAATAGATTAAACTTGTGTGTAAAGAACTTATTCACATTCAAGAATATACCTAGAAAAACAAGAAAACGAGTACCTTAGGTGTGCGCTTTTACACTCATTCTATCATTATCACTCAACTGATTCTAAGCTCAAGCACTGGCTTTTGAATCTTTCTTTCCAAATTGTTGGGATAATTCAAAAAACAATTTAACCAAATTTAAATAACAAAGCATAAATAAAGCATAATATACACTAAACATGTAATAACCAAAATATAACATAATAACCAAAATAACATCATCCATGGTACAAAAGCATAACCATAAACAAAGTACAAAGCATGAAAAATGTTATAAAGTACAAAGCATAATAAATAAAACGAAAGGAATGATAGAACAAAAATCTGCAGCTTGCATCAAGATCAATCTGAATCCATGTCGTCTGAATCCATCAAGTCTGCAGCCTGATGGTCAATGCTCCGAGTAGCCTCCGAGGAGTCATCGCCATGGTCATCATCAACATCAGCATCATCATCACCATCATCTGCAGCATCATCATCACCAGCATCTGCAGCTGCCCCTCCATAAAAGAAAGGCCTGTCCCCAGGCCAAGCAATATGCTCGTGGAAGAAGGCTGGCGTCCAAGTGCTGTAGCCGCTCTCGTGCAAGTGACTCTGAATCGTCGTGAGAGCACGATGATTAGACGCATTCTGCGCCATGAGAAATGAGCCAACTAGCGAAGGGTCCCAACTAGAGAAGTCCAATGGTGGATAGGTTGGGGCCTGAGGGTGGCTAGGGTCATGTGGTGCTGGTGGTGGTACTGTAGAAGGTCCAGCTGATGTGGAAGGTCCGGCAGAGGAAGAAGGTGGAGCAGTAGGAGAGGGGGTAGAACAATACCTATTGATGTACCTGTCATCAATATGATTTTTGATCTCTTCATCCACTTGGGTAGGCATATGTATCCTAGCCTTTCTACACAATCCCATTATCAAACCAGGGAAGGTCAATGGGCATTTAGGTTTGCCTGGGGGCAGGATACCACTCTCTGCCACAACTCTCATCTCATTAGCTATAATCCAAGCAACGTCAACCTGACGGTTGCTAAGGATATAGTGGAGCAGAGGTGTGACATCCAGTGTAGTAGATGAAGTGTGAGACTTTGGCCTTATATTATAAAGAATGAGGGTAAGTACTACCTGAGCAGGTGTGGCCATGTCATCTCTGAAAGCTCTGAAAGGCTTACCCGAAGCCTTGCTCACATCATAATTCTTCCCCTCTTGGAAGATTTCTCGTGCTATTAAATCATGATCCCAGTTTCCTCCCCTCTGGTGTTCATGGAAGTCACACAGCAGCTCCGGTGCTAGTGGGTTATCCGAATCACAAGGCACCAAAGGCTTACCCAAGTAGGAGTTGATGGACATCCTATCAAACGCGATGGTGCGCCCTCGCACATATGTCGTCCATGTGAATGGGTCTGAAGAGTCAGCCGGAATCGCATTTGCATAAAACTCCCTCACGATATCATAGTTAATCTTCCTCGGCGGAGTGCACAATATTCCCCATTTTCTCTCATTTAGCATGTGTGCAATCCCTCCATAGTTGCCTTCTTCTGAAATCTGGAACTGTTTCTCGGACCATATCCTCCTTGTTTTAAGCTCCTCATACCGCTCTTGGTTCCTTAAGCTTAAGAAGCGGCTTGCATCATGTGGTTGAGGGTTTGATCTAGGTCTAGATGATGAACCTTCAACATTACGTGATCTCTTCGATAAAGATTTTGGTGCCATTCCTACACAAAGATTAAACAGACAAAAAATAGGTAGGATTCAAGTCAGCATCAGATCAAAAGAAAAATAAAACCAATTCTGGGTTTCGTCGCTACAGCGACAGGATGGTCGCTTGTAGCGAGCGAACCCAGAAAATGCTGGTTTCCTGTGCTCCAAGCGCACTGTAGCGAGAAAAAACCCTTTTCTAAATTTGTAATTTTTCTTGATTCTAACCTACTTGTGGCATGCGAAAATAACCCTAAAGCTAATATAAATGAATAAAAATCACTAAAACTTCCTCATCATCAAAAACCCTAAATTTATTTTGAATTTTTTGAAATTTTTTTTCAAAATACGATTTGAATGAACAAGAGGATGAAAGGACAGTTTCCTAAGTGATTCTAGTTCATTTTCTATAGCCTAATCTATTGATAATCATGGGTATTCAAGAAGGCTTATCCTAAAGTCAAAAATTTCAAAACCCTAAAACCCTAAGTTTTAAATACGCATGCAGGCACAATTAATCATGTAAAAAGCTACAAACAGCAACAGATGGATTCGAAAAACATACATGATTGATGTTGAGTTGAAAGATTGAACAGAAATTGAGATGATTCGCAAGAAATTGCAGAACAATGCAGAAATATAAAATGGAAATTGCAGAAGGAAAATAAATGGAAATGGAAGTATGTACTGTGTAATAGTGTGCGAAAATGATAAACAAAAACGGCTAGGTCATTTAATAAGGTGGTTGGGAGGTAGGGGAAAAGACATAGTGGTCTGGGAAACTTAAATGACAGTTTTCTGCTACGGTCGCTACAAGCGCGCGATCTGTCGCTACAGCGACAGGCTGTAAGCCCTTCGCTACAAGCGTTAACTGGCGCTACAGCGCAAAGTTTGGAAGTCATCGCTACAAGTGACCGTACGTCGCTACAACGACGTAGTGTAAAGTTCATCGCTACAGCGATGAGATCTGTCGCTGTAGCGACCATGACAGGAAACAGAAAAATAAAATTTTGAGTTCTTGCCACTATCCCTACATGCATAAATAGCTGTACAGAACTAAAATAAAACTTAAAATGCAACATACTTACAAAATTGGGGTGCCTCCCAACAAGCTCTTGTTTAACGTCATTAGATCGACGCCTGATTCGCTTTTGCTTAAGAATTGATGAGTGAAATTGTCGTCGTGTGCCGAACAACTTCACCGCCAAAATATGGCTTCAGCCTCTGTCCATTCACTGTCCATGTTGACTTAGTGATAGGATCTTCTAACTCCACAGCTCCATAAGGTTTGACCTCCTTGATCATGAACGGACCGGACCGTTTAGACTTCAATTTACCCGAAAATAGCCTTAGCCTTGCATTGAACAGCAACACCATTTGACCGGGCCTGAATTCCCTCTTCATGATCTTCTTGTCATGATACCGTTTGACCTTTTCCTTATAAAGCTTGCTTGACTGATAAGCTTGGTCACGCATTTCTTCGAGCTCATTCATTTGAAGCTTTCTCTTCTCCTTTCTTGCTGGTGTAGTTGGGTACGGTAGATGTGGTGTTAGCGCATTCTTCACTACTTCTTGATTATTGCCCTTCTCCTTCACCACATCTTTCTTCCACACTATGTTCTCATTTTCAACTACATCCTTATTTTTTTCAACTTCATCCTCAATATGTACTCCTCCTGTATCCTCCTCATTTCCTTCATCATCATCTTTCTCCTCATTCTCAACAATTCTTCTCTCAACCTCTATGTTGTCACCTATACCTCTTCCAACTACCTTCCCACTCCGAGTAGCAATCGCCTTGCAATTTTCTTTGTCTCTTGATGCAAGGACTTCCTCATCAAAATGACTTAATTGTCATTTTGATGATGATGCATGATCCTTTGGGTTGGTTTGTGTGTTGGCGGTAAAGGTTCCGCCTTGCTGGGTTGCTTGAGCTAATTGTTGTGCCAACTGGCCCACTTGTGTTTCCAGGTTTTTGATGGAGGCATCAGTGTTCTTTTGGTTAGCCATTGACATTTGCATGAATTGGTTAAGAGTTTCGTCGGTGTTTTGGTTTCGGTTTTGTTGCGGAGGTTGGTATTGATTGTAGTTTTGGTAAGGTTGTCGGTTTTGTTGCCCAGCTTCTTGCCTCCAACCTTGGCCATAGTTTGGATTGTTCCCTCTTGGGAAGTTGTTTGTATGACCTTGGTATTGGTTTTGAAACTGTTGAGGCCTTGGTTGATTTCCAACATAGCTTACCTCTTCGGTGGGTGGCGGACAAAATCCGGTGGGGTGATCTCCCGAACAAAGCTCGCATGATGCGACTTGGTGTTGTCTCCTTTGTTCATTTTGGATATCCTTCATTTGTTGAGGAAGGTTGTCCATCTTTCTTGTCAACTCCTCCACTTGTTGCGTTAGCAATTTTTTTGAGCTAGGATTGCATCATTAGTCCCCAAATCTAGGATTCCCGCCTTCCTTTGGCCTTGGTTTCTGTTATGGTGAGCCTGGTGATCATTCAATGCCATTCTCTCTATGATAGCAACAGCATCTTCGGCGCTCTTGGCCATTAAAGAACCACCAGCAGCAGCATCAAGCAATAACTTGGATTGTTGTTGCATCCCGTTCCGAAAAAGATGAATTTGTGTTAAATCATCGAATCCATGATTAGGGCATCTTCTAAGCATCGACTTGAAACACTCCCATGCTTCACATAACGTCTCACTTGAACCTTGTGAGAATACAGCAATAGTTGTCTTCGCCTCCATGAAACGATTTTGAGGGAAAAATCTCTCAAGGAATTTCTCCTCAAGAGTGTTCCAATTTGTCATAACCGTTGGTGGCTGATCCAAATACCACTCCTTGGCCTTGCCAATCAAAGAATGAGGAAACATCCTCATGAATATAGCCTCCTCATTGTTCTCCGTCTCACCAAGTGTACCGGCGATCTCGTAAAATTTTGTGAGATGTTGGAACGGATCCTCATGGTCCAATCCTGAGAAAGGATTTGCATAAAGTATTTGTAGGATCCCGGTTTTCATCTCGGTTTGCTTGGTCGTCCGTGGCGTTTTCCCCAATTGGGCCATACGGCGTGGGCTATTGTGACATGGCATCCCACGTCCGCCTGAACCTCCTGAACCATCTCCTGTAGCAGCCACTGGTATCTCTTGGCTTGGAATTAGACTAGAGGAAGGACTTGAAACAGAAGTTTCCTCTTGTTGCTTTTTCTTTGCTTGCTGCTAGAGCTGTCAAAACGGGCTAGCCCGTATGGGCCGGCCCGAAAGCCCGAATAAAACGTAGGGCTTGGGCCTAAAAATTGCAGCCCGAATTTTTTCAGGGCTTTTTAGCCCGGCCCATAAAAGCCCGTAACCCGTTCGGGCTAACCCGTATGGGCTACGGGTAGCCCGGCAGCCCGCGTAGAGGAAATTTCAGCTCTCTTGTGTGTGGTTTACTGTCAGAGAAGAAAGAATATTCATGGCTTTCAAAATATGCTTTTATTATATTTTGTATGCGGTACCTTTTTGTTCATGGCTTTCAATTGATTCTCAATGTTTGGATCCAACGCTCAATTATTCACAAGATGAAGGTACCTTCATTTCTTTTTCTCTCTTTTTCGTTTTGATTTTAATTTTGTTTATGTTTTGTAACAATTTTGTGTAACTTCCGAAACTGTCATGTTTTTTTTGTTTTGTTCAGAATTATGAAACTTTAAACTGCTTTTTTTTTAAGTAAAAACTATCATAACTTGTACTATAATAGATTGACATATACGATCAAATACGTTTTTTTCTTTCTTTAGGAGAAGTTAAGATTTTTCAGTGGCCATAAAATTATAAGTTTTGTTTGTGTTAAATGAGTGTGTGTTAAGTGTCTTCATCTCACTTCCAGAATTTGGTTCATGAACTTTAACTGCTTCTTCTAACTTGTTTGGATTCTATGACCTCTTAATTACTGAAATGAATCATCTCTGTCTCGGCTCCTTTTTGTTTTTTTTTTTTATGTTTGTGTTCATTAAAGGATTTTTTTTTTAAAAAAAAAAAGTAAGGCGGGCTGGCCCGTTTGCCCGGTAGCCCGTATAGGGCCGGGCTCGGGCTCTATTATTCTAGCCCGTATTTAAACAGGGCTTTTTAGCCCGGCCCTAAAAAGCCCGTCACCCGTTCGGGCCGGCCCGAAACGGGCCGGGTAGCCCGTTTTGACAGCTCTACTTGCTGCTTCTTTTTCCGATTCTTACTATTGTTTCTACGAGCTGTTCTCTCTATCTCAGAATCAAAAAGCAGTTGGTCGTCCGATACTTGACCTCGCATATACGGTTTCAACAATCTGACCAAAAAGAATTAGCAAACAAGATGGATAAGGAATAATAGTTATATACATAAAAGAATTTTGTGCAAAATTGCTTAAGATAATAATTAACGCTGCAATGATTATAATATCATAACGTTAATCCCCGGCAACGGCGCCATTTTGTTAATGTACAAAAGTAAGTATAAGTTTTATATTGTTCCTCAGGGATTATCGTGATATCATAAACCGTTCAACGTCGATTATCGTCTTAAGTTAGGGTTTAACCTTTTTTCATTACTACACTACTCAACATTTAAAAACGTAATAAATAAAACGTAGAGTAATAGGACATAAAAGGTGTTAGGATTAACGTTCATCAATCAAACATCGTTTGTATTCGATTGATCATAAATACGGATTCTAGCTTTTTCTTATATATGACATTATCACGTATTACTCGACAACGTCATTGATTTCCCAAATGACGTCGTGAGATCGATCGTATCGTTTAATCGATGATTTCTCAATCTATTAAACGATTCGAAAGCTTTACAATCCAATACTTAATGTAATTATCAAAACCAAATCCCATTTCTAGGATTTCTTATCTTGATAGAATATCATTCTAAACCTAGATTCAAGAGTACTTTTCAATATCATTTAAATCAAATATAAGAGTGAAAAGCAAGAACAAATTCAATGGTATATAAAAATGCTAGAATCATATATTTAAATTATCAAAAGTTTACAACATAGAGTGATTGATTACCTATTAATCCCAACAAAGGAGATTAGTTGATCATTGTCATGATAACTATTGCAAAACAAGAAAGGAAGATGAAGATATGTTAAGGCTTGATTTCTCAAAGCTTCTTAATGTATTCTTCACTTGAAATCCTTTTGCTATTTTAAGTTTGCCTCCTTCTATGCCTATTCTCTCTCTTAGAAATCAAATATTTAAAGCTCTGGAAGTTGTAAAATTAGGTATTCAGCTAACTATATGAAAAAATGAGCTTCAAATGCTTTTATAATCTGAGAAATTTGCACGCTCGCTACAAGCGACCAGCCTGTCGCTGTAGCGAGGAAAACTTTCTGGCCAATGGGAGAGCTCCACGTCATCCTTTAGCATTAAACCGCCCTTTGGTCGCTGTAGCGACAAGGTCTGTCGCTACTAGCGATGGATCCTTAAAATTCCCTGCCTAGGCTCGCTTCTAGCGTCCAGTTCATCGCTTCAAGCGATGAACTCTTGAAAATCCCTGCCTAGGCTCGCTTCTAGCGAGGCTTCTGGCGCTTCAAGCGATGGCTTCATGAAAATCCCTGCCTATCCTCGCTTCTAGCGTGGCTTCTGTCGCTTGTAGCGATGGCTTAAGAAAAACTTCATTTTCTTTGCTCCAATCAGGTCCACGCTTGAATTTCCTGCATAATAACATGGGGTAAGATTTAGGATCACAAATATTGCATTTTTACCACAAATATGCTCTTATCCTAAGGTAACTTGTAAAACAAGTAACATAAGTGCCTTAAAATGTATCAAAAGATAACAACTTTTAGGCACTTATCATACATCTCCATAACTTTTTTTAATATCAAAATATTATCAAATTGAGCTCAATTTGCCATTTTCTTGGACATATTCCTTGAGGGTTTCTTTTGCCACCCTCTAACTTTACTTCAGATTATATAATCTGAAAAAATGGAGAGTTTTGGAGGGTAGATTTGAAAGGCTTTTTAATGTGTTTTATACATTTCGGATTATATAATCCAAAATCTTATAAGATGTGCGAAAAAACATTAGTATTGAAAAAAAAAACCATCATATTCTTTTTTACTTTTGACTACTTCACTTCACTCAGATTGTTAAAAATTATATTTATTTTATCATGAACATTAAATGGAAAATAAGAGTTTTTGGATCTAGTAAAGTCATATTTTTAATTGGATCATGTTGTTCAAAATAAGAGTATCCACTATTTTTTTTACCACATTTTAGTTCACCACGTTGTTGTCTAGCCCTTTCTGCTAGACCCAAACATATTGATACTAATCTGACAATTTACTCATGTTTTTCTTTCAATTCTATGTGCAAACCACTTCAAGAGTATTTGATGAGTGAAATCAGAAAGTGCAATCTGTTACAATCCCTTAAAAATATTTCATTTTTCAAAATCACAATGATGAAACAACCGTCAACCATATAAAGACTTCCCTCTATATATACATTGTTAGACTAGTCAATAATTTTTCATCGAACACATATATTTTAAAATTTGTCGATGGATTGAAAGTTTACATCATACAAATCTCAAATAATCTCTTATACTATTCAAGCGTGTAAAGATTAACGACTTAAATATTTTTATTAAACAATGTTAGCCTTAATGCTTCTGAATAACATATTAAAGAATTTGTAATTTATATAAAAAAAAATAATTTATAAAAACAATCTATATGATATAAATTTTTAATTCAACAATAAAATTTGTAAAATAATACTGACAGATTTATATCCGTCAATAATGCAAAGACATGTGCACTTGTCCTGCACTATCATTATTGGCGGAAAATTTCCGCCAGTAAATTGAGGCAGGTTCATCATTAATATTACTGACAGATTTACCCGTCAGTAACGTAACTGTCTTAATTATTGAGGTTTTTTCCGTCAATATTAATAATGTTATTGAGAATTTTTTCTATGTTACCGAAGGTTTATTACGTCAGTAATTATTGAGGATTTAAATCCCTCATTAATGCAATTTTAAATTGGTTAGTAATTTGGGGAATTCTTGCAGTGATTATTGAGCAGTGTACCACTATCGAGATGTTAAACTCATCTCATAATTTGATCCCTACTTTTAGGTAAGCATAAATTTAACAAATTGAATATCTTCTATAGTTGGCTAGACATAATTACAGATAATGGAATATACCCAAACTGATTTTCTTCATCAATGTCAAAACAACCTATACATAGTATGTTAGCAAGGCATATAGTATGTTCAACTTAAGCTTTGAAACAAACCTATGTGTGTGACCACATGTTGACGTTTCACCTGGAGTACGACCTTCTCAACCACCAATATGAAATGTTGCTTCCCATGCAAAATATACCTAGCTACATCCCATTTCCCATGATTTAATTCCATCTAGATTTCAGAAATCACTATACTCACATACCATATCTGAATTTTAAATTAAGCCCATTTGCTTTTAAGGTAATATAATAAACCCATGGTGAAATTTTGATGATAAATACTTTTCATATAGCTTTTCATGAAAATATTACATAAATATTATTTCCATAATATTTTATTGTCTACGTACTTTCAATAAAGTATTTTTTCTTTGAAAAACAAACTCAATTTTGCTTTTTGGTGTATCTAACAATGGCCTAGCTATTACATATATATGTTTGATCAAGCAGAATGTTTCTCTTTTTTGCAACAACACAACGATATTATTCATTTCTTTCTATTTTTTTTGACAAAATTCATTTCTTTTTACAATTTAAAGTAAAATATTTCTATCTGTTTTTCACTGAATTAATAAAGAAATCTGTTTTCCTCCTTAACTTTTATAAATAATAGTTTCTCATAACAAAGGAAAATGCTTCTGTCTCGTATATATGTAGTTAATGTGGTAAATGTTGCGGAAATATTTAATGTGGTAGGGTATATATGTGGTAGAACCTAAAATACTCATTTTCAGGACATTTATCTGTGTAAATTTTGCCATTATAATTTTCAAAATAAATGTTTTTCTTATGAAAACAACAATTTCCAAAACAAAGTTTCAAATGACCATTTACAAGTAGAATTATAGTGAAATGCAAATAAGGTAACTAGATGATTTAATATTTTCTAGATGTTATTATTTAATTCATTTTTAGTGAAACATATTCAAGTCTAGGTCCAGATAGGTGTGTTAGTGAAAGAAATTCTAACAAACTCTCTCTCTCTCTCTCTCTCTCTCTCTCTCTCTCTCTCTCTCTCTCTCTCTCTCTCTCTCTCTCTTATTCTTTCCCTTTCATTTGGGCACTGTGTCACATTACTAACTACCCTAACAGCTAAGGTTTCAATTTGTCAATTGGAGTAATAATTTTTTTCTGGGTCGAAAGTGCAATTAGCTAGTGGCGGCAGATTTGTATATTCTTCTTCAAAATGATATTATAAATAGCCTTTTATTAAGATTACACATATCTTCATTGTAACAACTTGTTGTTACTGTTTTTGTCGTCTAGTTTTGAATTCAAGGTTGTCGGAAATCAATGATGTCTCCTTTATTTTCTAATTAACATGGAAAGGTAAAATTATGGGTTGAGAACTTTTTCGAAAATTGATTTAATCTTTATAAAATTAGTGAAGGATTCCACACACCACCTAACTAAAATGGTGCACTATATTCTTAATCATTACTAGTATTTTTGTTCTTGGGTCTATTGTACAGAGGGAAATAAATAAAAAAAAGTTTTTAAAAGATTATACTGTGTTACTATTAATATCTACACCCTTCTATCACTATCACTATGATTATAAACAAAAATCTACTTTTTAAGTTTATTTAATAAGTAATGTATGTAGTTTATAATATACACTATATACATTCCTTATTAAATGAATATAAAAAACAAAATTTTTGTTTATAATGTACAGTGACTAAAGTGGGTATGTTATTAGTACGAAAGCTTCAAAGTCAAATAAATACTTGAGCCCTAAAAAAAAGTATTGTCATTTCCTATAAAAATGTATCCCATAGCTTTTGGGAACAATGACGGTCTTTTAGAGTGGTTGAAATATTAATAGTATTTTTAATGTAATCATGTGGAATGATTATTGATTACACGATTCAACCTCAAATACTAGTTAGTTGGAATCATGTTTCTGGAATGTGATTTGACAAACTAATTACACGGTTTGGGAAACCATTGGAGAGAATGTGAAAAATATATAATAATGTAAGATATAATAATGTGTTATTGTAACCTTAAAAGAATTGCTAAAAAAAAAAAACATTAAAAAAAGAATGTTATTGTAACTTAAAAAAAAAGTGTCATTTTATAGCTTTTAGTTTGTCTTTCCGTTTTCATTTAGTTTGAGGTTGGCTCCCTTTTTTCATAAAAAAAAAAAAAAAATCATTTTTAATTTTTAGTAAGTATTCCAATATTTTGTTTGAACAGACTATCATTCTCTACGTGCTACTAATATCTCAAAAAAAAAAAAGACAAAGTTCTTCATCGAATATTCTCAAATTTTTTCTCTTCCGTAGTAAGAAGTTTGCATTTTCTAGGTAACGACCAAGAAATTCAGTATTCCAATATTAGTAGTACGTATATTCTAGTATAAAATATTATTTAATGCCATGAGCTAGAATAACCGGTCAAAAAATATATTTTGAAGAGAATAAAATGTAAAAGGAGACATAGACAATAAATATCACGACCAATGTAAGTGCCGGTTAGTAACTAAAAGTGGTTGCTCCATCCTCAATCAGCAAAATTTAATGATTAGAGGCAGGGAATTTAGAGAAGGATGAAAATGATTAGTGCTGTGACCTGTGGACTTTTCCTAACTAAATGCAATTTACGTTAAGAAGAAAGTGACTAGTGCATAACGTGTCTTTACGTGGGTGTGTATTAAGGGCATAGTGAAAACCATCAGATCCGTTAACAAATGTCATAAGAGCAGTTGTTAAAGAAGTCACAAATAGTAGATTTGTATTGAAAATTAACACTTTTAAATTTGTGCAAAGTTGAATTCATCACTTTTCACCATTTTACAACATAATATTTCTATTTTTGTTTCTTTAATCAATATCATAAAGACACTCTTTAGTATTTCTCAAAACCGTTTATAGTTCAAGACACTCAATTACTTGAAAATTAATCACACGATTTCAAAACAATATATTTAGTGTCAATGTTTGATTCCATATCAAATATTTAGTGTTCGACACATCTAAAATAATCAAGCATAAACTTAGAAAGAGGCAACATATGTGAAAGAAAAACACATTTTATGAATTTAGAGCAATATACTAGTGGCTTAACATCCTTAAAAAAATGACTGCTTAAAAATAATACACATTTTACTAATATTAGTACAATAATAATGTCACATTGGAATGTTAAAACAAAACTAATATGAAACTTTCAAAAACATTCTGAATGTGGAAATCTAGTGTGTTCTCATAATTTGTAGACCTTTGGATCAGATCGAATTCACTCTAACCAGACAACTTCATGGTCATGATATACTTTTTACAATATGTATTAAGTGATATACAGGGATATAGCCACTATATACGTTACTGTGAAGATACATGGGACAAGGAATAAAGAAAATCAATGAAGCAACTACTGTAAATTGCACATCGTGCATGAGGAGGTTGCACATCATGCAAGCAAAGAGGAAAATCCATGGAAGCTACTACCTCTTGCGCATCACACAGAGAAGGCTTGCACATCACATAGGTCTTTTACTAAATTAATGCATCACATTTTCCTATATAAGGCAGAAAACGTAATTGATTAAGGGTTTTATTTTGGTTAAAAAGAAGTTGAGGAACATGATTTTTCAAAGATCCAAACTGAAAATCAACCTTGGAAACAAGATTAGGGCTTCTATATAATTGTCTATTCATGTATAATTCTTCAAAACTCATTAGTCATGTTTACATTTACCATGAGTAAAGTACTCATGTAATCGTAAGTACTCTTTATGCAATTGCAACATTGGTCTTTATTCAGTTAGCCTTTGTTATTAATGTTTTTTTTTGTATGTTTACAAATATATTAACTTATTTAGGTTTTGAATGACTATTAACCCTAGATTTTGAATCTCGACCTACGTTAGTTATTCAATCAATAATAGCTTTAGACATATTGTATTATCGTATATATGATACCAAGTTTTAATATACGATCAAACCTTGGATGATCACAGACTCACCCAAAATATTAGGGTTGTGGTCAAAGAAGAGTGTAATGATCCACGACACTACTCATTACTAATTTATTAAATCATCATAAAGTTAAGCCAACAATTATAGTAACGGACACGATTACAAAGTAGCGAAATAGAAGTGATTTGAAAATAACCTAATTATCTTTAATTCCTAATTTTATCACAGTCAATTTCCAGAAACAAAGAAGCATACACTCACATACTCCCCTTTTTTATGATGACAAAACTTGTGATTAAAAGTAATCTCAATAATCCATGAACTTGCTCCCCCTCAAAATGTTGGAGCGCGGGAACATATTTTTCAAAATATATTTTACGGAACTTTGAGTAATTGGTTAACGTATTCAAGTTACTGAAATGACGATTGCAAAGCACAAACAAAGAACATAAGAAATTAACAAAATATGCAATAGATTGATTGATTAAGCTGATCTATCAATTTAATTTTTTATTTGATTTCTCAAGTAATGCAATATCCAAACTAAGATAACAACAACTAAAATGCTATTGGAATTTAACAAAAGAAAAATTTACTCAATGACAATTTATGAAAACTTGTTTGTCTTTTCTACACGAAAACTTAAAAATACTTTTGTACCAAGATAAAACAAATGATACAAAGACTAATACAAATATTAATAAAAGAGTGAAATTTGCAAATTAAGTTAATAAGATATTTTATTTTCTATGAAAGAGATTTTCAGAACCCTTTTCAAAAAGATGAATCTTTGACAAGATTTTTTCTTTAGAGAGTTTAAGAAAATTCTTCAAAGAAAGACAACATTTCTTATTCAAATATCACACTTTAAAAAAAGATTGAATCAAATTTGTTTAAGGGTATTAATTGATTTCTCCTTCTTGTGTCATACAAACCGCGTGAAATTTTTTAGTGTTAGTGTCTCCCTCCCTAATTCACCTCTTCATACACTTCTTCCTCAACAAAGTCTCATTTATATGAAACTTTTAACAAAATTATCCTCCACTAGAACCATTATACTTCTATATATCTCGTCGTCCTCTTCACATTAAAGTGTGTCTACCTAATTCATTTAATTTACACGATCTTTGATTATTAAACCTATATATATATATATATATATATATATATATATATATATATATATATATATATATATATATATATATATATATATGAAACCTTCTTTGTTTCAAAGAGAGGAACCAACAAAGAGAGACACAACAATATAAAGAGGAACAACATCCAAAGAGAGGAACCTCAACCAACGGCTGCTGAAAATTCAAACGA